>JAUBOD010000086.1:519254-537795 GCA_032353885.1 Nothura maculosa | reverse complement strand
GCAGAGGAAAGTGCTTTTAACCTCAGCATGCAAGCCCCCATCTCTGGTGATGTTGGGGATGGTGAGACCCTAACCAGGCCAAATGTGCCTGCCTGCTAACTGGTTTCTTCTCCTGCAACTTTGGATATTTTTGCTAGCTGTAGATAAAAAAGAAAACAACTCTAAATTTGTAATCCCTTAGTGTCCCTGTTTCCAATAAAACCTTGTAGCAAAGGATTAGAGCTAATTATATGTTTTAGGGAAGAGAATAATCATCTTAGTGCCCTGAGTTTGCCACCTTTTTGATCAGATGATTTTCTCATTTATTTTTCACCCTCTGCTTTATTTTATGCCTACTCTTTGTATCCATTTTAAGCTTACTCTTCTGACTTTTCTGGTGGGCATTTTTTCCAGTTATCCCAGTTGAGATGAAACCCAGGCACAGAGGCGACCCATGGCCTGAGCAATTTACAGTTTAAAGGGCTGCAGATGAGCAGTTTCACTTTGGAAATACGCAGGACGAGTGAGCATGGTGGATAATTACCTCTGCGTTTCCAGGCACTTAGTCAGTGAAACTAAGCATGCAAAAATAAACCTGGCCAGGTGAGTATTTGACAGGAGAAGGGCAGCAGCATGGAGGAGAAGATGCATTGCCTGGGTTTCTGCTGCCACTGCAGCTCATGAAGAAGGGGAGGCTGAATGAAAGCAGGAATGGGTCTCTCTTTTTCTGAGAGTCTTTTTGGGTCTCTAGTTATTTCTGCTGAAATCTCTGATACTCCCATTAGCAAGGAGAGGGTACAGATGGGGTGATGAGGGGCTGATCACAGAACTGGGGTCATAGTGCTGGAATTACTCTTCACACGGCCTTTGTGATATGGAAATCACGTTCATTTCCATGAGTCTGGCTCATTAGCAGCACGGTGGTGCTCAGAGGCATTGCACCCACGGGCACACCTGGTGCTTCTTTGAAGGTGGCATGTATCAGAGAAGCAGGTAAATGAGCAACAAGCCAGACCCATGGTATGCATAGCAGAAGGAAATCTGCTAGGAAGAAAAAAAAACCTCCTGTGAGCTGGAAGAAGGAGTCGATAATGTTCATTTTTAGCAGCATCCTTACTTCTGGTCAGGAGATGTACAGCTCATGTGTTAATAGGGCTTCTAACTGCACCGCTCTGGTTCGGTGCCCGCTGTGCAAGTTCTGCCACTAGCCCTTTCCTAGGCTCTTGAAGCCTTTTTTATATATATACCGTGAATAGGAGCTGAAGAAACACAAAGCATTTGATATATGTGTGGGAGCTTTGTTGTGCATCAAGAGCTGGTGCTCTGCTGCAAGGGGGTTTGGTGTCTCCTCTAACCAGGAGCCTGCAAATGTCACTCCATTCCTTTTCCATAATTTTTGCGGGAGTAGAAACATTAGTTGTTCTGATGTCACACAGATATTCCCCAAATGTCTTTAGCTAAACAATGAAACAGTACAAAGCTTACCTTGGAGTAAGCTTTGAGGAGTTTACTTTCTTCTTTGATAATTAAGTTTAAAACTGAAAGTGGTCCATTACCAAGAAACTAATTCTCAATGAAAACTGAGAGTTGAGAAACAAGGAAAAAAATATTTTCCTTGAAGAATCAGAAGAAATATGTTATGCTCACAACTGTACTCCATATATTTTCCGTGTGATGTCTATGACTGATTTTGAAGGTGAGGCATATTGACCTGGGCACAAGCAGTTGCAGACGGGAATGGTGATTTTGTGTGTTCTTCACCTCCAGTTCTCGGGACTTTCACAGCAAACTCAGGGTTCATTTGGGATGATGGAAGGAAGCACAGAGGTGGAGTTACTGAAAGGCTGTGTGATTCATCTCCAAGAAAAATAAGCATGAAGTTTTGGAGCTCAGGGAAGAAAGTGAACGGACCTAAGGTTTCCCGTTCTTCAGACCTCAGCATGGCTGGAGACAGGGGAAGAGCCGGAGCAACATCTGCAATGGGCCCCGTTGGAAAGCAGGATCCCCCCAGCAGAGCCGCTGTCGGAGCCGTACAGCAGCTGGGGGCTGAGGTCCCGGCACAGGCATCTGGAAGGAGCGTGAGACTGTCACCCAACCCCAGGGCATCGGCTGGACCTGGGAGAGGAGGACAGGGCTGCGGGCTGGGACTCTGGTTTGACTCTCATTGCCCTGGTCTAAGACTTTTCGTAGGGCAGATGGTGCCGGCAGATAGGACAGGAGCCTAAAACCGGCTCCACAAATTGGATTTCTAGTGTCTAAACCTGTTTGCAGCTTCTGTATTCTGAAAATGTAGACGTAATGTTCGCTCTGAAATTGGCCACCTATTCGAGATTCTCCAATATACAAGAAAACTAATGTACAAAAATAGAAAAAAAACAGTTTTCACCTTCCCACATACCTTGTAGAAACTCCCTTATGCATACAAGCATGGTAGGATATTTTCTGCTGGGAATATTTTGTTCCAAGCTGCACAAGAGTGCTCCACTAAAGAACAAATCATGCTATTAGACTTGCACTTTAATCTTCCCTTTGGGAACACAGAGCTTCCTAATGTAATCTTGATGGTACCAAAAAGCATTATTATAATTTTAATGCACATAACAAATTATCAATGTCCCCTGTTTGCAGAGGTGAAGGGAGATATATTTAATGCATATCCCAGAATGAATGCAAGAATTCCTCTTGTTTATCCTGATTCAGGTCCTGCCCTCCGCCAGTGAAATTTGTTTTTTAAAGTAGATGTGTTCCAGATAATCTCTGCAATACAAAAATTTCAAACATGTCCCTACAGATTATTCAGGCCACAGCTGTATCCATGTGTTACCCTGGATTCCAGGATCAAGGCAGCAGCTCAGCTCGTACTTCCCAGCCATGCTGAAGATCCACATGTGCATGTGGATTCAAAGTGAATATCCGAATGCTCGAGCTTCGTACACATGCAGTTAGACTCGTGGTAGATCCTCTCCTACAGGTGCTTTATAATCAAGAACAGATGCTTTTCTGCTGGTTGTGCAGTGATTCAAACAGTCTGTGACTTGTCCAAGTTCTATGGTCTGGATGACTGACTATTTTGACCCGAGGGTCTCATACTTTTGCAGTGAAGACTGAGGATATTTGGGGGTCAGATTTGAGTAGCTGGGTTGTATGGAAAGCAGACCTGCTTCCTCATCTATCCTTGCTGGAGGAAAGGGAGGGAAAGGTGCTCCCCAGTGGGAGGGAGATGAGAGGAAAAGAGGTGTTTGAGACTTGCCCTGGTGCTATGTGATATGTTCCCAAGGGACCACTGCTGAACATGCATTGCTTTACCTATCACAAACTTTACCTATCACATTGCTTTACCTATCACCAGCAAGAAGTCTTGGGAATAACAGGATTTGGAGATGGAGATATGGTCAAGTTTTCTCAGCAAATATGGTTTCCTCATACCCAACATCTGTCCTGCCAGACTGCTGAGCAGAACATCCTCTCCAGGCCCATTTATCTGCTTCTTGTCTGCAAGTCAAGGTCTTGTCATGCAGCTCCCCTGTAGTTGCTCGCTGTGTGCCTTTGCAGTGCTCTGCATTGCTCAGAGCCTTTAGTGTCTTCAACACCCAAACTGATTAAGCTCTTGCATCAAAGCTGAAGGAGCTTTGGGAAGTTTCCCCAGCAAGAAACGCGTGAATGCGTCCATGGAAGGTGGAGACTCCTTATGCCTTTAGACGGACCCTGTGCTTGTGCAATGGTGCTATGACAGCTCTCCAGGATGATGGACCTGTATCTCAAAGACCAGCAGAGATGCCCTCCTTGCATGGACCACATCGGAGCACACTGCCACCTTGCTGAGACCTGGGTGTCCATGAGACTCTTTATGGGCATGTTTCAAACTCAGCAGCATTTACTTAAAATTTTGTAAATTGATCAGAAAACCACCAGGGCAGGACAGGTTGGGCTGGAGATTGTCATCTTCTGTAATCTCTCGCGGTGGCACCGGCAGGCTGGGGAGACGTTTCGAGCAACACAAAAGCACCAGCAGCCAGGATAATTTGTAGCTGGGAAATGGAACAGAAAGCAATACAGTGCTTATCTCCCCAGTGCAGATACAGAGGCATAACACACCATACAACTGATTTTAACACAGGGAATATGTTAAAACGTATTGATTTGACCCAGCCTTGCATGGTGCGGCGTTACAAAAATAGCACGGCGCAGTATCAGCAGAGTGCCCTCGCATGGATTAAAAACTGGCAGTAAGGCAGATCTCAGAAATACAAATTTTCAAGAGGGAAACGTATCAGTGAGGAATAATTCTAGGATTCTTACCTATTTTAGGGCTCTCCTGGATCTTCTTTACTGATGTGGAAGTCATCACGAAGCGCGTGGCCGGCGGAAGGGGCCTCTGCGCGCGCAGCGGGAGCGGCGGGCAGGGATCAGCTAATCCGCCACATCTGAGGCAGGATTAGGCGTAATTAGACCCAGCCGGACAGATGTCAAGCCATGTCAAATCCGTCTCCAAACACGCAAATGAGATTTCCACCTCCGCCTGCGGGGAGGGCATTCCGTTCCCTCCCTAATTACCTTCTCCCGGATAGTTGAAGCTTCTTTCGAACAGCTAATCTAAACCTTAATCCTCTTTGCTCTGAGTAAAGCAGAATTGGTGTCTCTTCCCAGGAGCTGGATGATTGCTCACCAGCCTTTTCCCACGAGCTGCTTCCACACCTCTCTATCTCCCGGGTTGGTTCCCATCTTGCAGGGATCACAGGTCCCGTTCCCCACGGGTCACTGGACCTTCTCCAAGGTTTCCAGAGGTGCGGTGCCCCAGCCGGAGCACCCTGTGCCATCCGACGTGCCAGCCCCAGGGAGCTTCCTTGTGTATCTTGCACATTGTGGTGGTTTTATGGGCCCCGGTGTGTTATTCGAGGACCAGATGGTGTTATTAACTCATGTCCAGTTTGTTTTCCTTGCTGCTTTTCGCAGCCCTCCTGGCTAGACAGCAATCCTCACTCTGCTATCTGAATATTAGCTGTTTTCTTTTTTCCTCCCTCATTTGTATGTGCAGCTCCTTGCACTTGTCTGTACTGGATTTTATCTCTTTGATTTCAGACCATTTTCCAATTTATCAAGGTCACTTTGGATTCCAGTCCTGTCCTCCAAAGCACTTGTACTCATTCCTAGATTGATGCCATTCGTCTTTCTCAGTTCTTGTCGAAATCATTAATATTTAACAAAAGCACGAGCAGGAGGGTCCCTGCTAGACAGCACTTACCATGTCCTTTGCCATGTTCATAGCAGCCTTGGCACGTGCTATTGGGCCCCTCATCTGCTCTCAAAGCCAATTGCTAATTACTCAGAAAATGCTCTGGTTGAGTTCTTAGTACTTTGTGATAAATCCAAATGATTCCTAGTGATCTCAAAGGACTGCTCTGATGTGTATTTTCCAACTTGATCCTGTGCTGCTGTCATTCTGAAAGGAATATTATGACTTTTTATTGGCACATAACATGGTAAAAACGTTTCCATGGCATTTCATAAATTGTACCCCTTTAGTTAATGAATGACTTCATACCTCATTATTCACTTCTTTCTATTTGCAAGTGCCATAGGCCTTGGATTTAGGATTCCTGTGTCTGCCTTGGATGCATGTCCTTGCTTTCACAACCTACATGCTCCAAAGATGCTGACCAGCAGGTAGAGAGGGAAATGGTGGAAACGAAGCAAAAAGCACTTTAATACTTGTGCATCTGCACCTTAGAGAAGCGAGGGCCACGGCTTGGCCGTGCCCGAGGTGACCCCGTCTTGGCCATGCCTGAGGTGACCCTGCTCGTGCTGCGGTGGGACCAGGGGATGCCCAGAGGTCCCTGCCCACCCCAGGCCTGCTGTGGCTCTGCCCATGCAGCCCCATGGGCTGGGGGAGACAACAACCACCAGCCGTTCTGCGGGCCCTGCCCCGTCCCACCAGAGCGAGGCACGGGTCTGTCATAGCCCTATGCCTTGTGAGGAGAAGACAGGGTTTTTTCCCTCTTTTTGCTGCATTCTTGCTTCCTATGGACAAGAATTGTTTCTTTTCCAGCTTTCTGTATAACCCACAAATATTTCTGACTGCTGCACCACCTCCTCTTGCAGCTGGTTGTGAAATTACAAGGTAAGGTTTTAAAAAGCAACATTTAACCCTCGTTCAGCTTCAGTATTTCAAACCAGGTTATTTTCATAGCAATCCTCCTGTGCTTCCCCCTCGAGACCTTTCAGCCCCTTGATGAGCGTGGTGCTGGCTCAGCCGCGGTGCACGCTCTGTCTCGCGAGTTGCAGCTCGTCATGCAATGCTCATTAAAACGGGCTGGAAATGTAATTTCTGGCCTTTTGAAAGATTCTGGCTTCTCAGAATCTGCTCTTCATCTGAGCTGGAAGAGAAACTCCCATCATGGGACCACTTGGGGAATTTCTTCAATGATTTTGCAAGGAAACATCGCATTGTTCAGTGACCCCTCGCTGAACCATCCAACCTGCATGGACGTCATTGTGCAAAGCAAAGCACAGAAAAAGTGAGAGACCATTTTACCCTAAGAAGTGGAGTATTTTGGGATTACCAGTTAATACAGGGCTATGCATTATGCTGACATCAGTAGACCAAATCTGCCTGAGCAATGCTGGAGTTTATTAAAGAGTCAGGGGGTTCATTCTCATTGCAAAGGTGAATCTGCAGAAGGGTGAAAAATAATCAGTTTTATGATATTCAGCTGGGAACATTAACTAATTTTAGGATGAGTATTACACAGAATGAAATGAATGGCTAATGACTTTACTGCTTTAATTACTGTAGGAAAGGTTACGCCGTAGGTTATCTAAGGTGTTTTCCTGGCTAAATGGATATTACAGCTGCAAGTGGAGAAGTGTTATTATCACCATCTATCATGAAATGCATGTGACATGACAAGGCAGTACGTCCTGCAGCCCTCGTTAATGGTGGTGCAGAGCAACTGAGCCGGGTCCAGGCGTTTGCAGTAAAGCCCGTCTTTCGCAGGGCTGGTTGCACAGGGCTGTTCTCATGCACAAATCCTTCTCTTCTAGCCAGGCTGCCTGACCACCTTGACAAGGCAGATCCGGGTTTGCAGGCACTATTTTCAGGCTGAGGATTGCAGCTTTATTGTGTATATTCTGGCTTTTTTAGTGCTAATGTGTTTGGCTATTGTACCGCTGAGTGAAAGATATACGGAGAAGCAGCCAGTGGAGAATCCAGCACAGCAGGGAAGGGAAGGACTGTGGTGTGGCTGATACTTAAACTTTAAAGTAAGCATTATTTGGAAAAATAAATTCCTACTAGCAAATTTGTAAAATGCAGCGGATAGAAGAAAAAGATTGTTTTAAATTAACTTGAAATTTAAATAAACTTTCCGTGAAAGAAATAGTTCCTACTAGCAAATTTGTGAAGTGCAGCTGATAGAAGCAAAAGGCTGTTTGGAACCGAATGAAAGCAGCAGCCACTATAAAGTTTGGTGTGCTTAGGAGCAGCCCAACTCCTTGCTCCATACCCTGGCGTTCATTCATTCCCTTAACAAGTCCCCTAAATAACTCCAGGATTAATTTATTTCCAGTAGCTATTGTTCTATCAGGTCTTGGTGGGGAGAGGTTACCTAGCACAGAAAAGAAAACTAAAAATAGTACCTTTTCTTTTCTCTTTTGGAGTAGGAGGTCCTGTTCTGGAAAAAAAATAATAATTTGTGCCTGCCATGGGCTCTTCTTGCTTGAAAACCAGGAAAGCTGCAGCCCTCCTGGCGTCTGGCCAGCAGTTCTACTTGTCCTGCAGAGCATTTAAGAACTGATAATATGGATTTAAGTAATTATACTGCAGTATTCTTCAGACTTAATCTCATCTCCTGGACATGTTTAATCTGCCTTTCCCTGGCTGCTGTTGGGCTTTGGCACATGGGATGCTGGATTTTCATATGCTTTCTATTCACCGCAGTTTTTTGGGCCCTAGCCTAGTCTATGACTGCTTCTCATTTCCCTTGAAGGACCTGATTTTGCAAAAGGTTTTGATAATTCTTCCAAAATCAGCTTGTGTTGTAATTTCATTGTATGGAGAAGGGAAGATAATTGCAGAGTGTGCCGTGCGCTGATGCACATTAGCAGTGAGAAGTGAATCTTACAGTGGCTTACCAAAGCCATACATCAGATGGCCACTCCAGCTGGGGTTACTGCAAGTCAACGTCCAGAAGACACTGGAAAGGAGCGTGGGACACGCTGAGTGTCCCTGCCCGGGGCAGGGGCTGCGTCCTGCCCTTGCCAGGTGAGCTGCTCGTGCTGCTGGAGCCCACTGCACGCGGCTGTCATGCAGGGCACACGCAGCATCCTGGGCTTTGCCCTCCTGTTTGACCTTTCTCTGCCACTCGCCCATCTGGGCAAACTGGGAACTGCGGGTTTTGGTGTGTTTATGGTGGGAATCTTGTGCTGCCACCTTTCCTTGTCTCCTCACTGCCTGCACTGGTCTGCTTGCAGGGGGTGCTTGTTTGCATAGATCACAGGTCTGATTCTCTTTTTGATCTCATAAACTACAGCTGCACTTGTCGATATCTAGTTGTTATGTAATAAACATCCTTAAATCTTCTATTAAACTTAAGTTTTCCATGGAAATTCCATGAGACAGGTCTGGATATTCCTGTGAACTCTGCAAAACCCCATGAGTGCTGGAGCAGGCAGGAATGACTGTTTTCTGTGATGATATGGGAAATAGAAGATGCTCTACCGGGGATCTGGTTCATGCCTGAGCAGGGCTCCGTGGTGAGGTGAACATCCCATGGGATGTGAGTACATGGGGCCTGGTAACTGATGGGAAATTCCCAATGAAAAATTGCATGGCAGCAACCACCAGTGCAGGGGGGCGAAACCAGCCCCTGCCAAGGGGGTTCCCTCCCAGCAGCTCAGTCCTGCTCCTCTCCATACATCTGCACCTGCATCCTGGCCTATATGTATTAAGTCTTTGCTTGGAGAGAGTTTGGGGATATCCTCTTGGAGGAGCTGCATGCTGTTGGATCAATGGAGTGGTCTTTGCAAAGTGACTTGAAGCTCTGTGGACCAGAAAATCCCCAATCCTGTCTCACTAATAGCTCGTATTTAATTTGCAGGGGGCGGGAGGAAGGGAGGGGGAAACTCTTTCCCTCTCTTTTTATGTCTCGGATCAAAGCTTGCTCGTTTTAACTGCTCCCTTGATATTCTGTTTTGTCCTTTGCCTTCAGAAGCACATTATACTAGCGCAACTGTTGCCCTGGCTTTGAAATTCACCCAGCACATGATCCTGCGATCACAGGGTTTGCACAAACCTGCAATTAGAGCAGCCCCCGTGCTCCCTTCACAACAAGGACCAACATGTGAACTCACCACCGCCCTTGCAAGTTGCTTATGGCGAGCTGTAATAACCAAGCCGCTTCAAAATGTTAGCAATTTAGAGCCATGCAAAGGAAAAAAGGAAAAAAAAAATAAAAGGGAAAAAAAGGAGAGGAGTGGAATTTGCATCCCATGTGTGCGTTCTTGGTAGTCTGGAGAGGCTGCTGTGCTGGACGGGTGCAGGAGTGGGAACCCTGCCCTGGTTTGCTCTGCCGTGGGGAGATGCCGGCACCCAGGGGGGCTCCCGTGCAGCTCTGGGCTCCTCTGGGGCTCCTGTGCTTTGGTTCCTCGCTGTGCTGCAGGTTCGGGGCCCTCTAGACAATAAAGGCAGGCAGAGGAGCTGGCTGACGGTGCTGCTTGCAGGTTGTGTCACAGCCTGGCCAAAGGCAGAGGCAGGGCGCAAACCTGCAATTAGAGCGCTCCCGGGCGCTCCCGGGCTCGTGCGAGAGGCCCCCCCAGGCAGAGCCCCCCAAGCACTAAAACCAAGGCGTTATTTCTCCTCCAAACGCCTTTCTCCCCAAAGCTCCTCCCATCAGCGTGCAGAGCTCGGACAGCAGGAACACAGAAATGTTTAACGCCAGCAATCAAAGCGGTGGCGGGGCTGCCGGCTGGTGCTGTGGTGAGATCAAATGCTGCACATCAAGGCAGCCACGGAGAGCCTTGTTGAAGGAAAAGCAGCTGCCAGAGCGGCGCGCTGGCTCTGTGCGCCCGTGCTCATCGGCGGTGACAGGAGCCCTCGCACGGACCAGCCCGACCGCCCCACTCCCCGCTGCTGCCCCGGGCACACAGGGGCAGAAATAGTCCTGTGTGTGGAGGCGTGAAGCCTTCACGGGACAGGAGTGCTGAGGCCAGCGGGAAGAGCCTGCGAGGAGGATGTGCAGAGCTGCTGCCCTGGTGCTGCTGAACTGCTGCCCTGGTGCTGCTGAACTGCCCTGGTGCTGCTGCTGCTGCCCTGGTGCTGCCGAACTGCTGCCCTGGTGCTGCTGAGCTGCCCTGGTGCTGCTGCTGCCCTGGTGCTGCTGAACTGCTGCCCTGGTGCTGCTCCTGCTGCCCTGGTGCTGCTGAACTGCCCTGGTGCTGCTGAGCTGCCCTGGTGCTGCTGCTCTCACTGGAAGCCAGGCTGGTGCCCACAGGATCTATATGGTCCATAGCGCCCCCTGCACCTCCCACAGCTTCCAGGCCATCCTTGCCTCCTGCCCACCCTGAGGATGCAGGAGTGCCCTGGCCGGCTGCGAGAAACGTGGAATGAAACAGGAGGAAAAAGGAGATGTTTCAGAAGAGAGTTACAATCTTTATTTTTTTTTCCCCTATCACTGAACTTAAAAATGTGAGATGTTGTTAGTGCTGACATCAATATAACAATTAAAATAATAAGAAAGGTAATTACGCTATCAGCTAGAAGTGGTAAACAGCTGCCATCCCACTAAGCCGCCCCCGCTTCCCGTTCTTCCCGGGATGGGGAACACCATCCGCGATGACTTGCGTATGGATGGCAGTGTGGGAGATGCTGGTGCCCGCTGCGAGGGCTGGTTTGCTCTACCGAGACCAAAATAGGCCAGGACTGGGGCTTGCTCAGTACCCCCTGGCAGCCCCCAAGGTGCCCCTGGGCTGGGGCCTCCTGCTCCTCCAGAGCCCGGCACACGGGACAGCCCTCCCTTCCAGCAACGCCTTTCCCGTTGAGCACCGCGGAAAAGCTTCTGTCGCTGACATCAGACCTCTTATTTAATCATGCAATATATTTGCCTGTGTATCATTAGGTGTAGATTTGTATAACCTTAAATTAAATTTAGCTCCCAGGCTCAAGCTATTTCCTTCCCCATTACCCGCTGCTATGAAACAACAGCCATTAATCCGGCTCCTTTTCCCTGGCTGCTCCCAGGATTCGCCACGCCGAGGGCTTGTGAGGAGCAGAGAAAACGCTTTAATTCTTCTGTAAAAGGATTTCAACATGCCCTTCTCTTGCTTTGTACTCAACCTCTGTAGATTAAAAAGCTCCTTTTCTACAGTTAATTTCTCCTCCGCTCTTGTCTGTCGCTTTGACTTTCATGTGAGTTGATTGAAAATATGGAGCTGAGCGCAGCTCGTGCATTTGAACTGATGCAAACGGCACAAGCGCCAGCACGTGAATGCAAACCGGGCCGCGCTGGGAAGGGGAGCTGCGGAGCACAAACGAGATAGATAGGGAACACTCATCCAAAGGGAGAGCCCGGGAGGAGCTCTGGCCTCCCCCAGCCAGGGGGAAATGGAAGAACTCGTGTTGGGGAAGGCTGCTTGGGCTCCGAGGCTGCACCGCATCCAACACGCGTTCCTTGGAAGAAGGAGCTGCCACCGGAGTGTGGCCTCCAGGTCACAGCACGGCCCTTTGGGGCACCGCAGCTGCCCCACATGGGGCTATTTGTGCCCAAGAGCCTTCCTGGGGTGCCAAGAGAAGGTACAAAAACGTCTGTCTGGTGTGGAATGGGGCTCGAGCATGTGGAGGCTTCATCTGCATGACACGTGGCCCAGTGCACCGGATTTCACTGGTGACGGCGTATTTGAGAAAGTCACTAATGTTTCTGTTTTATCTAAATGCATTTTGCTGGAAACCTGTGTTTGACACCCTTGCAGCCCCAGAGCAGGTGCCCTCGCTGCCCCCTGCCCCGTTAATGCCCAGGGTGCCGGGAGAGGGGAAGGCAGCGGAGCCCCCGGGGAGCAGCAGCTGGGAAGGCTCCTGCCTGCCCCGCGCTACCTGCTCTGCTGTCGGGCTCTCCCTGCACAAACCTGTTTCTATGACTACAGCGCAGGGACTGAGCTCGGCTTGAACCGCTCATCGTGCGCATCGCCCCTGTCGGAAAGCCGGGCAGGTTCCCTCCAGCCCTGCTTCCCGTCGGGATGCATGAGGGATCGAGGGAGCCGTGGCACGGGCAGGATGAACCCGTGGGGTCCCGGAGATCCGGACAGGATCCAGGCTCTTGGTGAAGGGGACCTCGTGGGGACCTGGTTGTCTCCTCTCCTCCTCCTTGGCTTTCTCAAAATGCTGCTGTGGCCAAACAGCTCTAACCAAGTCGGATGACAGAGCGGGAAGCAGGACTTTCCCAGCCACCCATCACCACCAGCAGCCACTTTTGGGAGGTGGGGACCAGGGGGAGGAGAGCAGTTACATCCAAAAACCATTCAGTGTAATTTTTCTGCAGTTTCTCTTTGAAGTAGAGAATTTATTGGGGAAAAAAAATGTATTATTGGACCTGCAGGCATCACTCTTGTCAGTTGATTTGCACATGAATTCCAAGACCAAGGATTTGGGGCTGTTGGAGACCCCATTTCCAGGAGCCCTTGTGGGACATCTCAAAGTTCAGGCAAAAAGGGTAACTCCAGAAAGCTGCACGGCCTGAGGAGCACAGCCTCGGTAGGTTGATGAGTGCGAGCTGGTGGGTGAGCGTCTGGCCGGGCATGGGCATCAGCCCTGGGTCACCAGGGCTCTCCAAACAGAAAACCAAAAACAAAAGAAAACAAAACCCGGTGGTTTTAAAGGGTCAAAAGGACACTTTGGAAGTTCAGAGCTTCTTCGTCCCCCATGGAGGGCCGTGGCAGGAAGCTCCAGGCTCTGCCCTCCACGTTCTTGGCCTGCTCTCATAACAAGCACATGGGCCCTGAGGGGGAGCAGGATGTTTTCTTTAACCTATATACACCTGCATCCCAGACCATCAATTTCGTAATAGCTCTCCAGCGTCATGCGGAATGAACAAACAGAAAGTAAAATAAGCAGCAGCCTGCAGAAAACACAGAGGGCCTCGAACAAGGGAAACAAACCTGAAAAACACAGCTCTTGAAATGTTTGAGAAAGCCGATACCGTGGAGTGGGATGCTGGAGAGAAGCTGCTTGCAGCGATGGGCTGGGCTAGGCGCGCACCCCGTGCGGCGGGAAGGGCACCCGAGGCCGTGACGTGTCCCTGGGGACGTGGGAGCAGAAGCGCAGGGGACACCCGGTGCCGCAAGGGGACCAGGTGGCAGGGAGCTTCAAGCGCTATGGGACTGCGCCCAAAGGGGGGCACTGGGCGCCGCCGTGTTGCGCTCGGGGCGCTGCGGCTTCCCAGGGAGCGAGTTTGGGCCCCCCAAGGCAGCAGGGAGTCACATGAGCTAAAGCAGACAGAGATAATGAAATGCATTATGGAAAGGATCGTCCTGCCTCCGGCTGATTGTGCTGTAACGTTGTGCTGATTGAAGGATAGCTGTGGAACTGCTCTGTCCCTGTATGCTCCTGTATTTAACGTGCAGGGTCCCTCTGCTTAGGCCAGGGTGGGGAGCAGGGGCTGCATCCCTCACTCCCATGACAAGGTCCCCCATCCTCACACTGCAGGCACAGGGTGCCCGCCGGGAGGAGAAGGCAGCAGCCTGATTGCCTGGGCTCTGCTTGCAGTGAGGAATTACTGCTCCCAGATTGGATCCCGCACAAGATTCCCTGCAAGGAGCAATCAGAGGAGCGTGGGCTTGGCCTCGTCATCCTCCCTCATCCTCCACAGCATCTCTCATGCAGATGGGTTTCTGCTGGGGCATTGAATTAAGGCTAAGTGCCCTGCTGGGCATGTCATCCCGTTGGTAATGGACGGAAACGCTCCTTGCGTGGGGCAGCTTGGGCTCTGCAGCAGCCTCACATGGAGCTGGGCAGCAGCTCAAGGCTGAGCCAGCGCCACGGACTGAGGCTGCCGTTTGCCCAGGTACCGGCTCCTGGCGCAGCCTGGGCCATAAACATGTGAAATCCAATGTCTGATGGCAGGCTAGAGCAGGAGAGATGGATTTAGTGCTCCTGTCTAGACTTAAACTGTAAATCCAAGGCATGGCAGAGCTGGTAATTTAAAGTTGAGCCGTGTACGGCCAGCTGGATGTGTCCGAGCCTCCCTGGTTGCCCTCACTACGCGTGAGCTAAACGCAGGAGCCTGAGCAGCCCCACACCAAGGGTACGTCAGACCTGGACAGGGGCAAAATACCCAATATCTAAATGTGTGAACCATTCCTGGGCAATTTGCAGAATTATCCTCTAGGAAAGAAATAATACTTTGGTAAGATTGACTTAAGAAAACTCTTGCGCTTGGGAACTCTGGCACTTGGGAAAAACAGCTTTTCTGTCAAATGAGTATTTAAGTAAGCACTTCTCACCTAGGTCTGGTTTTAATCCTGTGAGATTTTAACACTACTGTTCCTGGTCCTATAATACTTTCCATTACAAAAATCTTCAGCATATTTTGCAGACATCTTGTTCTCCATCTTTCTGTTGCACAGATAAATAAGTCTATATTTATAAACAACAAAACTGAACCTTGGCAAAATTGATAACCTCCTGAGGGAGAAAAAGGCAGATAGAATTGGGGCTGGATCTCACTGTTTTTGAGATCCAATTTCTTGGAATCATTTCCCTTGCAATATATAACGGGTCGGCCCCAAAGCTTGGTGTTCTGCTGACGGCTGCACATACAGGGAATGGAGTCAAGGGCACAGCCTGAAAACAGCAGCCAATCTAGGACCAGGGTCAGCAATAAAATCCACTCACCTCACCTGCCGTTGTGCACTAATGAGTTTTAACATCAGGCATTGATTTAATTCCAAAGGTGTTAATTGTTGGAGGGGGCAACCTGCAAATTGCTGAGCCGTGGAGCCCCCAGCTGCACTCATGAGCGGGGTGTAAATCTGTGCCTAACTAGGAAGCGCACCAGGGCTGCAGCACTGCTGAGCGGGAAGCCTCAGTTGGAGGGGTTTAATGAAACGAGTATTCTTTCCAGCAAAACAATCGCTGTGTTTTACTATTGAACTAATTGCTGTTAGCATTAAGCACAGGATGCTGCCAAATTAGAGTTCTTCAGAAAACTGGCTTTAAAATGTATGTATATTCATATGCAAATATATTTATATTTAAAGTATATATAACATATTATGTTATAATTAAAATATATAATATAAATTGTATATTTAAAAACATATCTTGTGTATAAATATGTATTATATATGTGCTATTGCATTTGTCAGCTGATTTTGGAAAGTTCCATACATACGGGTCATATGTGCCTTTCATTTCCTTTTTCCTGCAATGGATTTTATTTTGGGGCTGTAAATATCTTTTTATCCATTTCTTACTATAACACAGAACATCTCTCTTACAGAGAGAACCAGGTTATTAAATGGAAGGAGATTTCGTGTTGGTTAGTTGCTCATTTATTTTTGTGGCCATCTTCCCGGCCTGTTCCTCTCCCTTTGCCTACAGGGTGTGATTCCTAGTGCTTGCACCCCCTAGAACCAAGTCTAAGAAAATAAGGCGGTGTCCTGGAGATCATCTGTTTTCACCACCCAATAAAGCGCCCATTGAACTGCATCTCTGTCTCTGGTAGGTGCTTTACTACCTTACTGTCTTTTCTTAAAAACCTAAAAAAATGGAGCTTCTGTAAGTTCCCCAAAAAAAATCTCTTCCAGTTCCTCTATCTTCCTTTCATTTTTATTTTTTACAGCTATTTCCCCTAGCCTTACCTGCAATTTGTGCATTTTTTGTCATACCAATGCACGGATCCAGAGCAATACTATTCCCGGACTCCCCGAGCAGCGGTGTTGGAGCTGTGTGTTCCAGCTCTCCAGAAGCGCCGTGTCACAGCCCCGCGCGCTGGCGCTGCTGCTCCTGCTGCAGGTCACTCTGGTGCGAGGACGCTCTGCACGGTGCTGATCGCTGACTCGAACCCCAGGGTGTGCAGCCCCTGCCTCGCGCCCCCCCTTCAGCTGAGCAGGATTGCTGCTTATTGGATTTCAGTCTGGTTTTTATGTAATTTCTCTAATATGGTAGAATCACCTTGAAGTTTAATCCTGTTTTTTATGCAGGCTTGCCTCCCTTTGCAGTTTGGGATCACCTGCAAATTGGATAAACATCCTCGCTCCCCTCGGCTGGGCTTTTAATGATAGCACTGAATATTACGGGATGAGGGCACCCACTCGCTCTCCCTTCCCTTCCTGATGAGGGGCTGTTGGTCTGGTGGTTTGGATAGCAGCAACCCAGCCAGTTTGCCTGATTTATCGAGCATGTGCTTCTTAATCTGCCTCATCACGGGGCAGCATTAGCAGCTCTCCTCCAATTCAGCCCTGTGACACCCCTGCTTGTCCTGTCACCAAGTCTGACCCTGCCCCAGGACAATGGGCCATGTGCTGCCAGAGGAGGGGAAAAGGTGAGTGTGGCAGGAATGGTTCCTGACGGCTGCACGTTGGTTGTAACTGACCCCCAGGACCTCCTGGAGGCTGCAGTGGGTGCTTGGTTAGGTGATATGGTATTTCCTGTGTGCCCAATTACACAAAGAGGTGGAATAACCACCCTACAGTAACTGCGGCCGGTGCTCTAGGCGCTTCAGGAAGATTTTGGAGGCTCAGCTGACCTGAAAATGTTTAACTTTTCTGACTTGTTCTTTCCCTGTTGGAGCCTGAGTTATTACCCTTGTGTCAGTGATGCTAATTGCATTACATGCCTGATTACAATTGACCTTTTGGTGAAGAGAGAAGCAAAGCAATAACAAAGAAGGAATTAAGCAGTTTGGCTTTTCAGTATCATCTGCCATAAGCTTCTCTGCCTGTTTATTAGTCACCTTCCTGGTCAGAAGCTTCCTCCTTGCTCCGAATGTCCTCTGCTGCTTTTATCCCTTCGACTTCTGCACTCTCCAGATTTTTTCCCTACAGACTAGTGCTATTTTTTCTCCTTGTTTGTCCTTTAGCACCAGTTGAGCCACTTCCCGCTTTCTCTGTGCTTCCATCCTGTGCTGGAGTTCAGTGAATCACTGTCAGCACTTATTGCGTTTTGCTCTCTCTTTCTGAGATGATTTGCATGCATCATGAGATTATTCCCTTCCTTGTCATTGTGAGACAGGCTGCCCATCCACTCTTGTTTTCCCCTTGCGGACAAGAGGCCTCTCTAGCAGGATCCCTGCCTTCCAAACACGATGCCTCCTGTCACGGATGTCTCCAGGTCACGGCAGCAGAGCTGGGAGCTGCCTGTCCTGCGTGGGAGGGGTGCAGAGGGGCACGGGTGATGGGACAAGCTGTGGTGGTTGGTTTTGCTCCTGTCTGCAGGGTCTGCACCAAATCTGGGGCTCCTACTCCTTGCCCTGCTCCTTTAGCCCTGTCCCTGCACCTGCCATTTGCCTCCTTCCACAAACTGTGCGACCCAGATTGTTTCCATATCCCCTGGACATGGTGCTGAAAGGCTGTGGTTGACATGGATGAAAGTCTCCCCGGGAAGCTCATTCCGAACGTGGCAGCCTGAAGGAAATCCTGGCTTTTCCGAGACTGCATCCTGGCTTGGGAGGGGAGGAAGAGCACTAAAACCAAGGAGGCTCAGTGCAGGGAAGACATTTTGAGGCGATTTCCTAAAAAATAGTTTTTGGTCAAGCAGTGGCTGCAATATTAAACTGCCCACAGAACTCTTGCCTTCTAACAGCTATGAATGTCTTCAGCCACAGGAAGCAGAAATTGCAGCACACGTTTTAAAGCCAGTCTCTATTTTCTGGGTGTCAGCGCAGGGGATCTGCAAGTGAGTGGGAAGGGTGTGTGTGTTGGTTAAAGACAAGATATTTATATATATTTATATATAAACAGCAAACATTAAACTTCATTTCCTCCCACAGGCTGCAGAAAATAGTGATTAGGAAAGAAGCAGAGCCCCTTTGAGCAGCGTGGAGGCCAGTGCCTCCCTTCTGCACCAGCGTGCGGCACTGGCCTGGCTCGCGGTGCCCCTCGCTCCCCCGGCTGCAGCGCGGACACACGGGCACCACACCGACCCGGAGCACTAGCCAGGGACAGGAGAAGGGCTCACATTTATTGCTCAACAGTAAACATCATTACTGTGACCCTTGGGAGTCATTTTAAAGGAAAAACTATATATAGGGTGAAGAATGTACAAGTGCTTTCTCTGGGCAAAATGCAAGCTTGCAGGTTGCTTTGCAGCACCAAGGGGCAGCAAGGAGCTTCAGCTGGATGGAGATCTCTGTGCCTGGTTCCCAGGCATCTCCAGGTGTCCTCCTTGGTGCTACGGAGGTGCAATAGTTAAGGAAAGGATGTAGCTGGTGCTGGAAGCTCAGTGCCAAGGTCTGAAGAGGGAGCTGCTGCCACAGGCGGATGCTCGGGATGCTGGGTGCAGCACAGAGGGTTTTCTGGGACGCCCTGAGCTCTTGAGATACCTGCTGCCTTGTGGCATCGCAGTTTCAGAAACCCA
>JAUBOD010000086.1:506724-517686 GCA_032353885.1 Nothura maculosa | reverse complement strand
CCATGCTGGCCAGCACTGCCAATGCTGCTAGCAAAGTGTTTCCTGTAAAGCTAAGAAAAAGTAGAGATGAAAAAAGCGTAGGATGAAAAACAGTCTGGAGCAAGAATCCCTGAGCATGGTTGATGCCAATGCTTCCTTTTGGCTCCTTGTGGCGAATCATGACTTGGTAAAAAGAGCCACAAAGCAGCATTGAAATTACCTCTGTAGCATTTTTCTGCGTATCAAAGCCATGAGAAGAGCAATCAGTCGCATCTTTAATGAGAAGCAGATGTGTGGTCGTTTCTGTCCCCTCCAGCTCAGTGGGCAGCTCCATTGCTTGGTGGCGCATCCCGGTGGGGCTGCCCGTCGTCCCGAGCGGCTCCGATCCCGCCGGGCCACCCGCGCCGCCGCACTGCGGCTCTGCTCCCCGCTGCCCCCGCCGGATTCAAAGCACACAACCTGGGCTGGCTTCACACAGCCTTGGGTCTTAGTTTTGCTTTAGCTGTGTGACACAGTCAAAACAGAAAAGAAGCTGCTGTGCCGTTCCGCGAGTGTCTCCTGTGAAACAACCAGTTATCTGGCACCAGCACATTTGGAACGTGCAGGAAATTGGGCATTTTTCAGCGCTTTGGGAAGAATCATTTTTTGGCAAAGTCTCTCAAAAAATTCTGTTCAAGTTGTAAAGATTTACAGTGAAAAGCACGTCTCTTAAACTGTGACTTCTTGGTGGTCCATAGATTGCTGGTATTTATCCTCTCTGGCAATGGACAGGCTAGTTATTCCTGTGATTCCTCATGCTTTTATTTATTTGAGGGTAGGTACTAAAACGAGATCATAACATTCTGATTATTTTAAAAGGAAATAACATAGTGAACGAGCAGTAATTTTACTAGATAAATGCTCTTAGAGCTGAATCCACAGCAGGGCAATTTCCTGCAGTGCAGAAGGGCTTGGTTTGCTTGCTCTGTGTTTCAGGTGGGACTCACAAATAGCGTCTGTGGATCTGGTGAGCCGAGACCAGTTCCCTGTGGTGGGTGCTGATGCACTAAGGCACTGATCTGCTGAGGGTGGGGAACTAAGCGGGGTTTAACTGCAGGGAAGGAAGGGAGGTGGTTTGGTGGAAGGGCCAGTTGGAGCTGTTTCTGTTAGGAGCAGGCAGGGCTGTTTTTACCGTTAAATAGAAGTAGTCAGAGATACAGCCAGGGTCTGTGTCTCAGCCGTTCTGTGATCCCACGGTGCCGTGGTGATAGTGCCGCCTCTCCTGAACCTGCTGGAAGGGCTTGCAGTGTTACCATCCCTTGATGATCCATGTCAGCCATGTAGACACATGTGCTGATCTGCCCAGCTTG
The DNA here is from genome assembly GCA_032353885.1 of Nothura maculosa. Lineage (NCBI taxonomy): Eukaryota > Metazoa > Chordata > Aves > Tinamiformes > Tinamidae > Nothura > Nothura maculosa. Next base: position 516,358 of record JAUBOD010000086.1, on the reverse strand, counting down.
CACCAGCCTCCCTGGCCTTGCCAAGCCCGCAGCCTTTTGGGCCTGATGTTCTGGGCCTGTTCTGTTGGTGACAGATGGAGCACATGCAGGTGCAGAGGGACATTAGGAGGACTCCTGTCGACCCTACGCCCAAAGCAGGGTCTGCTCCATAGTCAGACTCAGTTGCCGGGGGTTCAGCCAAGCTCTGGAAATCTGCAAAGCTGGAGATCCCGTAATTCCTCCGAGGACCTCGGGATTTGACCCACCATCCCTCAATGAGCTAAAGACCTGTCCAGCTGCTCCTACATCCTCCAGCTTCTCTGCGCTTGCACTTGACCAATTTCTCCATCTTTCTCTGCCATTTTAACTTACTCTCCCTTCAGAAAACCCTCTTTCCACCTGTGCTTCATGCAAAGCATCGCTCTTCCTCTGAAGGCCAATACTGAGCATTGCACAGTTATTTTTGTTGCAGAATGGGAAAGGCAAAATGGTGTATATTGAAAGGGATGGGATTGTGCAGTTCTGTAAGGCCTTGGAGTAAAAGCTTGAGTAGAAAATCTCAATATGTTTTTGCTAAATCAGATGCAGAAGGATTTATTCCCAACAGATCTGTGAGCAGGCTGGAAAAGTTAAATATATATATAACTCGATGTTGCAAATGTTTTATTGAAATCGATTCCTTAGAAAAAAGAAGGTGAAGCATTGAGCTTAAAGAGCAGGAAGACAAATTGTATAAACAGAGTCTTTCATCTCAGAAATTTCATATGGAGAATGGGTGGTGTAGTATATATCACATTTTATTTTGCATTTTTTTCATTTTTATTTCCTTAATCAGAGTGAATGGTTGTTTCATAGGTGTTTTCATAGCTATAATAGTGATCCTGTAACCTTAAAGATTACTCCAACTATATCTTTTTAACTGTTACTGCTATTTTTCCATTTTGCTCTGAATTACACAATGAGTATATAACAGAGAAATGTGCGATTATAAGGAAACAGCAAAACTGGGTGTTTCTATCTATGTTTTAGGGAGCTTTAAATAAATGTCAAGATGCAGACCTGAGGTTGATGAGAAATATATGAAAATTAATAGATAGATTAAAATATCTTCTCTAGGGAAGCTTTTCCTATAGCAATGATGGATTAAAAGCAAGCTGACACAGCAAAGGTTTGTAAAGCTCCATGACTAGGGCCCACACATCAAACACAGGTTATTGGACAAGCTCATGGCACGCAGGGGTGTTTGGTCCGGGGTGTCCCACATAAACCTCTGTGGCTGGATGCGATTCCTGTCGCGTGCAGGATTAGTGGTCCTGGGTGATGCTTGCTCAGTGTCCCTGGATGCCTGCGGATGGATATGACGGCTGCGGGATTCCAGCACAGGAGTGGTGACCATCAGGGCAGTAGCAGCATTTCAATGGGATGAATCCACTGAAACTAGAAAATGCAGAGTTTCTAATCCTGCTTCTCCAAAGCTGCTCCTTGCACTCGTGGCTTCCACATTATGAAGAAGTTCAGACTTCTCTTGCTCCATCCCGTCCCACCACAGGCTGGAATGGAACAGCTCTTTCTGGGACTGGAGGTGGAAGGAGGAGTCAGAAAAATGATAGGGGTTTTATCAGGACATGGCCAAACAGGGCTGCAGATATTCCTCATTTCTGTGAGGAATTTGAATTTTGTAGCTCAACCAATACCACCTGATAAAAACGTAGGGTCTGGCTCTTGGTAGCGGTGAAGATAAAGGCAAATAATCTCAACTCAGCCTTTCATCTTTATCTCTCCTACAAAAGTAATGTGCATCTATCAGAGATGCTAAAATTCATATTTCTCTGCTTTCCTCTGACGCAAAGATGCTTCACTAAACAGAAGCCCTTGGCAAAATACAGTTGGAAAGAGTAAAAAAAGAGAGAGAAATTCTGCTCCTGAATTGCTCTTTTACATTCCTCGTTCAGGTTTTACAGCGAGGCCCTGGATTCTGCTGTATTGGAGGTTTTATAGCCTGTGTTATCCAGGCTCCCTCCTCCCCGTCACGCCTGAGGGGCGGCCGCTCTCCCCTGGGTGCTGGAGCTCCCGGGAGCTTCCTGGGAGAGGAGGTTGGACCGGGTGCTCCCGTATCCCGCCCTGCACCGCGGAGCTCCGTGAGGAGCATCCAGCCCGGCGGGAGCGGGCACAGTGCGAGCCCATCCATGGATCTCCTGCACTCCGCTGCTCTTCTGCCCCTGCTGCATTTCATGCCCCAGCTTATACCTGCTTGTCCTTGCGCCAGCATCATTGTTAATGGAAGAGCTGTTCCTCTTGCAACGCATTCCTGAGGGGTAATTATATTTCCAGGCAGCCTCCGTGTTCCTTGCTTTTCCCCTGGCCATTCTTTCTCCACAGCTCTTCCAGTTTACATTTCCCTTTCAAACATGTATGACAACAGTTGTACACCATGTCCTAGATGAAGCTGTAATCATGTCTTGTAAAGTGACATTAATACTCACAGCTATTAATAATTAATAGCCAAGCTTTTTCTGCTGGAAGCAACCTTGCCTCTCGTGCCCTACATTTGGCCATTTCCATGTCGAGGATGCCTCTTTTGGGTGATTCAAACTCATCCTGTGGTTAATTACTCTGCCTTTTCTCCTGCTTACCAGAGTGAAGAACTGCAGGATCATAGGAGCAGCCCTTGCTGTTTGACGTGGCCCTCCTGGCTGTGGATCCCCTGAACTGCCCCACTCACCCTTCTCTTTGGGTATGCAATGTCTCCAAACTGCAGCATCCCTTGACTTATTTTTTTTAAATCAAACTACTGACTCGCACATAATTTCTATGCCCAACGTTTTTCCTATTGGATAGCTCCAAGTGCATATTGATTTATTAAGGCTAGCTGCATGCATAAATAATGTCTAGTAAGGCTCAGCAGTGCCCTCGGTTTTACCTGTTGTTTAACCCCCCCTTTTCAAACCAGGTGGAAGCCATTTACTTGATTTCAATACTTCCTTCCGCTGAGTTCCTGCAGATGATCAGATCCTGAGCAGTCGGCTGGTAGGAATATGGGTCTCTTCAGCCATTGAAGCACACAGGAGCTGCCATGAGCTCCAGGTAATTAACATGCCATTCAGTAGTTACCCCTGTGCGTGTCCTGCCACCAGGGACCCCGTGTCCCCTGGGCACAGCAGGGCACTGGTCACCCCCAACTGCCCGCGCGGTGCCCGCTGGTGCAGCCGGGAAGGCGCTGCCCTCTGGGAGCCGCTCTGCTCTCATGCCGAGCTCGCCCGCTCCCCTTGCTTCCTTAGGCAGGCGCCACGAGAGGCAGCCTAATAAAGAGCGAGATTTGGATCAGTCGCTATGTGATGGTGCAGAAAACCAAAAATCAATCCCTTGGCCGCTCGGAGAGCTCTTAAGCAGGGAGCTCACACTGCCCCAGCTGGAGCGTGTGCTGGTCTCACTCAGGTTAGACACACAGTGCAAGTCATGCAAGGCTTGCACCCACTCTGAGAGCGACGTTAGAAGCGTTTCTAGAGCAGTTTTCCAAAAGGAAGAACCTGTTTCCATCATGAAGGTTGAGCTGGTTATGCTGAAATCTGTTTCTTTAGGAATAGCTGTCTCCCATTCTCCTCTTCTATAAGACTGAACTGCAACCATCAATATCTATTGCCCAGTGAGCAAAGGGCAGATTATTACCCAAATTACAAGACAGTCAATTTTGCCAATTTCCCGCTCTTGGAAACCCATACAGCAGCAGGAAGATTTGTTTTGACTCTCTGATTCTGGATTAAGCACCAAGCTGGGACAGCAGTGCTGCAGTTGGAGCCCCCTGCCACCGATGAGCCCAGTGTGACTGGGGGCGAGGAGCCCCTGTGCTCGTCGTGGGCACGAGCGGGTTGCGAGGGGGAAGGTACAGAGACACCGCGTGCATCTGAAGCTGAAAAAACAGGGTCACAATCGATTAGAAAATGTCCTTGAGCATGCTGAAATGAATTAGTTTATGGGTTTCTTGTTTTTCTCAATTTAGATCTGTCACATAATGAGCTGAGTAGAATCTAACCAGAACTTGGGCTATTTTTTAATATAAGCTGATACCCCTGGTTTAGACTTACATGGAAAGGTCAACTGTGGTCAATGGATTTCTCTGTGTTATTCATATGCCCTGCGGTGCCAGGGCAGTCACTGAGAAGATCTACTCTTTGCCGTAATGCATGTAATTTGGTTCACACTGTCCATGCATATCACTTACATCCATATTCACACTGTTATTATTTATAAAGTGCTCTGCAAGAATGTGGCAGAGGCCAGGGGCATTTTCACCATTTCTGCATAAAGCGACAATAAAGGTCACAGAGAAGCTGTGACACACTGCACATTAAATGCAAGAATCCTTCTATTTTTGAGATATATGTTCTTATCAATCTCATCATAATACAGTGGTAATGGTTTGGAAGAATCTACCAGTCTTCTCACAGGCTCCCTTAAGCAAAACTACTACTTAAAAAAAAAATAAGTGGAGAATATTGTGTTTTGTTATATCTCTATTGGTGAGGAATTAATTAAAATAGCGCAGTGCACCTACAGGAATTATGACTGTATTATTTCTCAGGATTCTGTTATTGAAAGTGGGGCTATTGGTATTAGATATACTTAGAACTAAATTTACTGTTAAAAAACACTACTCAGAAAACCCATAAAGTCAGGCACTTGCTAATGGGCAATTTTAAGCAACTGGATAACTGGAGTGTGAAAGGCTGAAGTGCCCCAAAGGTCAGATGCCTCAGTGATTTGGTTTTTCTATCCTGTAAAAAGTCTTAATGACTAGTTTAATTATATGACATATTACAGCACTGGCTCAATGAATCCAAGGAAGTCTGAAATTGTTAATTTCCTGGATATTGCATTTGAAAATAAGGCGAGTTGTTAAAATAGTCACTAACTACTTCAAAGGTTTCTACTGATAGCTCAGGAAAACATTAGCCCAAACCTCTCTGAGCTACAAGCTTTTAATTGGAAGGTATTTTTGAAAGTTTGTTTTTTCCTCCTTGATAAGCAGACCATGATGGATATAAACAAGCTTTGGAACTACAGCTTGTCACGGGATTAATTGCAAACAGTTTATTCAGCAGTTTTCAGCTTTTGTATCTTGTTACTCGGCAGCTACGTCTGTGACCTTGCTACATCCCATTTACATCTCGCCTTGGTCTTGGGTTCCTCCATACGTTGTCTGCACCAGTGCTGCCCCTTGCCCCGAGTGTCCCATCACAGGGTGCACTGCTTCCTCCTAGGCAAGTGAATAGATCTGTTATATATTCATTAATCTTGACTGCTCCTGGGTGCGTGTTTGTGTTCACGTGGCTTTTGGAAAGTCATTTTAAAATCCTCTCTTCTCCTGGGCACCTGAGCGCTGGGTGGAGACGAGTCGTGTGTGGAGACCCGGTGCCCTGGGACAGTGCTGCCCTGCGAGGGGAGCCGCGAGGCCGAATACACGAGAGCTGTGTCTCTGTGGGTGACCCGTGTCCAGCTGTCTCCTTGGTGCTGCTGACACAGCCCAGCCCGGCTCATTAAACCCTCCTCTGACACCTGTGCGCGTGGTTCTGTCTTGGTGGTTCCTGGCAGCAGCTGTCACTGCAGTGCCCGCGTGTCACCGTGCGCAGCAGCTGTCCTAGAGGAAGAGGCGCTGATGGCCCCTCACCACGCGCATGGGAACTGCAGCACCAGGGCCTTGGAGACACCCAGCTCCCTGATTCAGACTCGATTGCGGCTGGTGTCAGACACCGCAGTCCTGGTGGGGACTTGGCACAAGCCCTTGTCCTGCACGTGACGAGAAGTCCTCGGGATCTCAAGGGACTCATAACATTTCTTGCCTTCCTTCTGAGCACAGAAGAAGGGATTTTGAATTAGCATGATAAGTGGAGCCAATGGGGAAATAATATGTTAGAAACTGTTCAGTTCTCCCCTTGCCTTGGGGAACAGCTATAGTTCTGGCTGGAAGAGAGTTTCCCAGCTCACCCTGCATAGGTGTATAAATAGCAGTTAAATGAGCGTTCATCCCTTTGTTAATAGCACAGGTTTATTTTTAACTCCTTTTCCCGGGCACCAGCAGGCAGAACGTGGTCACAGTAGGAAGCACAAGTGATATGTCCAAAAAGGCCTGGAAATGCGGGGCACGGGCGCGGTGCAGGCACCGGCACAGGAACCTCCACCGCTCCCTCCTCCCGCGCCGGCGCTGCCTGCCCTGCAAACACCGCTCTGATTTCCACTTGAGCAAGCAGGCACAAAGGAGCAACATCTGATGTAATCTATTTGGGCATTTGCAATGTCTTCAGCCAAGTCCCAGAGCGCGGCAGAGGAATAAATGGCCATTTGACTATGGCAAAAGGTTAACAGTGGGGAGCCCAGAGATGCCCAAGCGGGGCCTGCTGCTGCAGGCTGGCAATTAATGGTGTGGGACGGCGGTGATTAGCCGTGTGGCACAGCTGTGCACGAGAGGATCGTTCAGATCAGCCCGAGCTGCAGCTCTGCACTCTAAAGAGACTTCAATGAAGCAAGGCGATCAACTACATGATAGCAATAAAAGTCAGTGTGGGGAAACACAATTTATGGAGGGCAGAATAGTGTGGAAAACTTGTTGGCCTGGAGCTAAGAGCAGCTCTGTGCACTAAAGACTCATGGAAACATTGTTTGGAAGGGGCTGCTGGAGGTCACCTCCTCCAGCTCCTGCTTGAGGGTCCCTTAGGACCCTGTCCAGTTGGTGGTAGGTGGCCCAAGCCCAGCAGCTCTGATGGGGCAGCAGACACACGGGGATGGCCCATCCTGCTTCCCCCAGGCTCGTGCGCAGCCCCTGGGGCTGCCATGAGATTAATGTAAGTGATGAAGCTGGAATTAAGAAATTAATATGACTGGGCTTTAGATTGTGTGGCAGTCCCATGGCTGTCTTAAACACAACACACCAGGTATTGATTTTCTAAATAAAATTTTTCATTGTTTTGTTTTGTCTGTTTAACTGTTGAAGAAACCAAACCTGCAATACAAATTAAGGGAGCATGTGCAATAAACCCCATGTTTACAAAAGAGCTGGGTTCTGCAAGGCAGATTAATTAGTGCTGGCAATTAATCTGAGTCGCTAACAGCTAAAATCATGAATATTTCAGTGGCAGTCCACCTACGGCCACCGACCCTGGCGTTAATCTCCCGCGATCCAGTGCCTGCGTCTGCTCTGAGAACCGGGCTTGGGGCTGCAGGCAGCGCCTAACCACGCTGCTATCCGGATGGATCTCGTGATTTGCTCACAATGCATGTAAAGTTTAGCAAGGAAATACTGTACACATTTTAATGCAATTCTCCAGTCAATGCTCATGTGTTGTCATGCGCAGAAGCAAATTATTTTAACTGGTTTATGCCAGAGTGTGTAGTTGCTGCCTGAATTGCTTTATCTCTATCATTCAATACTCAATGTGATGAAAAAATACTCAATACGTATTAGGTTTACTGCACTATGTACAAACTGTGCACAGATTGCCTATAATATATAATTGTCTATTTTTCTATTTGAATTTTTATTTCACCCTGCTCATTGCCAAGGAAGTCAAGATTTTTGGAGAAATCCAGCTTTTCCTATTTCACATATTCTACTTTTGAAAGACAAAAGTAAAATACCAGCTTTCTCTTTCGCGGTTTGTTGTGCATGTCTGAAGGTCATAGAATCTTTAGAAAGGCAACTGATATTCCTTTTTCCTCCAAAAAAGAAGCAACTCTCTGATTATGATTTACTTAAATCATATTTGACACAATATTTGGTTTCGTTTTTCAATTTTGAAATTCACTTGCAAAATGGAGAATTGTTATGTGTGTAGACGCTTTGCCAGCCCTATCTGCAGTTCACGTTATGGGAAAAGCCTCCCCGCCGAGGCCTGTCCATGTAGTCCCGAGCTCCTGGGCTCTGCGGAAGGGGCTCCCGGGCCAAGGGGTTGCAGCAGCCCCGGGAAGGTTTGCCAATGAGCAGAGGATGCAGCGCGATGCGGAGCGAAATCACAACAGGAGCAAAGGAGAGAATCCCAAAGAAAATAACAGCCTCACTGCAGTGCCATGCAACAGTTATAAGGCAATTAGTGCTGAGATGAAGCTGGTTCCATGCGAAGCTGGAGCAGTCACTACTGTTAGACAGGGGAAAGAAAACATTGACAGTGGCTTTTTCTTATTATTACTTTCTATTATTTTGGAGCTTCATCTGATTTCCCATCTGTAAAGGAAGAAGAAGCGTGAGAAGTAACTGCCTAGGGATGGTGCGGTCCAGCCTGGCTACACAGGTAATTGAGAGGAAGCTAAATGGGAGAAACCAACATCGACCGACCTGCAAGTTCAAGGAGCCTGGAGGAAAAGCGCTGAAAAAGTCCCGGTTGGGGAATATTCCCTGAGTGTTTGGGGATAGAGCAGTGAGTCGTCAGCCATAAAGCCTTGAAAAAGCTCTTGAGAAGAGGACAGAAGGGAAGCAAGGGCTTCATGTCAGGAGCTGCAGCTCCGTGTCCTGCAAGATGAAGGCAGCACAACCGTTCTGGCTTCAATCGCACCCGTTTGCCGTGCTGGTGACAGAGCTGTGGGGAGGGAAAGCTGCAGCTTGGGCATGTTTGTGCTTGATGTTGGCGTGGACACTGCCAGCTTATAGGAACTGGATAAATGCTGTAACTTGACAAGTCTTCTTCCAGAAAGCCTTAAACGCCAGAAGTTCTTTAAATAAGGGAACAATGGTATTGACTAGTTTAGAATGGTCGTTTTTGATCATTCATACGTACAGAAGATGTACAAAGTCCCCTCTGGTTTCAGTCCTCTCTGAGAGTGACTTGGAAAGGGGAGCGAGGGCTGCTCACCTTTCCTGGGCATGCCAAGAGGTCCCAAAGCCCAGCCACAACCACCACAGCACCCAAAGCCCAGCCACAACCACCACAGCACCCAAAGCTCAACCACAACCACCAAACCACGTCCCAAAGCCCAGCCACAACCACGTCACCACCAAAGCCCAGCCACAACCACCAACACCACCCAAAGCCCAGCCACAGCCACCACAGCACCCAGGTTGGATTACTTTTCACGGCGGGTTTCTCTGCAAACTCAAAAATGTGGTTTAAAGGAGGAAAAAGTAATGACTATATAAGGCCAAATCTGGATTAAAATAAGGAAACTGGCTCTGTTAGCACCAATTTACTTCAAATGTCAAACCCTTGTTTGAGAAGAAAAGCTCTCTTTGTGAAACGCTCACATGTACCAAATATGAAAGCCTCTTTTCAGATTGCCTGGCTAAAGCAGATTAGATGAGATTTAATATTCTTGATTTATTTGCTTCTGTTTAGTTACTTTTTAAACCTCAGGGTAAAAACCCTGAGCAGATTTTAAGTTCCTTCATCTCTGGGCACAGTAATCTTGTTTAAACCTTGCTTAGATAACACAAAGGAACAAACCTGTGATTCCCTCTTCCACCTAAACAGCATTCAATATTTGTTAAAGGTAAATAACCCGATCCTGCAGCCTGATGCACAGAAGATTACTCGGTTGCAAGGCTAGGAAGAGCTTCGGTTTGATACCAGCTGTAAAACTGCCCTGAATGAATTTCTGTTTAAACCAGAGGATGTCTCTTAAGGAAAAAGTCTGCTATTGATTTTTAGATTACGTTTAACCTTGACTCTCCACA
>JAUBOD010000086.1:476095-495711 GCA_032353885.1 Nothura maculosa | reverse complement strand
GCACTCACTGTAAAGGTGGTCCCAGACCAGTCACCAAACACACTTGTGCCTATCATTGCGACAGGGATCCTGTGGGAAGATTTAGGGAACAAGCAACACAAATTGGAATGACAAGGTCTCCATTGATACTTCTCCTCACAAAGGCAAAGAGCTTTTTCTATACCTGACATTTTGGAGTAAGAAACTTAATGCAACTCAAAAGGAGTTTTCAGAGATCAAAAGGGACAGATTGACAGGGATGAGCTGAAGTTCCTTGCAAAGATGCACGAGGGCTGATGCTAGAGGGATCAGGTATTTACTGGTTACACAGCCGGGAAGCTAAGCTGCTTTGAGAAGGGGAAAACCCAAACACGAGGTATTTATAGAGCAACTTCTACTTCTGATAGCATGAATACTGCCCAAATTTGGGGGGCTCCTTGTGTCTGCTGCGGCGGTCTCATGTTCAACTCTGGGAGGCTGGTCCTGGCCAGTGGGTTGGGTTGGGAAGGCGCTGGGCTCCCTGCCTGAGGCAGTAGAGCAGCAGGGCCCTGCACGTCACTATGGGCTCTACAGGCACTGAAGATAAAAAGTATTTCCATTTTATTTCCATTTTGTGGCAGAGCCTCGTGGTGGAAGGCCTGGGTTTAGGGTAAGAGAGAGTCCCTCCACTCTTGCAACTGGCTGCAACACAGGAGGACTTTGATTCAAGCAGCGATATCTGCTGGAGTTTTGTGATGAGACTCCCGAGCCCACTGCAATGACCTTCAGCGTGTGCCAGGAGCGGAGGCTCCAGCCCTGCAGCCCAGAGAGGGCTGGCTAGTCCGGAGCGGGAAGCACGGGTGTGTTCGTGAGCTCCTTTTTGCTGCCACGTTTGGGTCACTTGGATCACACACCCACTCTGCATGGGACCATTCTGGTTGAGTGGTGGCAAACCATGAAAACGGTGGTTTTTCTGCAGATAGTGGGGAAAAACACCAGATTTGACAAGGAAATGCCATTTTTTCCAGTTGTTCTGAGACTCTAAAATTACTAGGGGGTTGACTTGATGCCCTGACCAGGCTGGGGAGATTGCTGGCTGTGAATGGGCAGTGGAGATGGGCCACGACGTGCAGCGGAATGGCCACAGTCCTGCCCACGTGTCTGGGGCCAGCGCTACGTGGGACCGCTCTCCTGTCCCGGGGACACAGCAAGGGCCTCGGGAAGAGGCTGGTGCTTGCGGTTCCCATGTAGAAGTTAGTGCTTCAGATTCTGGAAACTACAATAGCTGGCGGAAACGCGGCAAGAAAATTTACATTTTTTAAATTTCACTGCAGATTAGCACAAACTGGGACTTGTTCTATATGTTTGAAAAATGACATGCTTCATAAATATTTAGTGTGTCAGATTGGTGAGTGCAGATGTGTCATAATAAAATGTGAAGCAAATTTGTCCTCCTCCAGCCATTAATAACTTCCAAGCAAGGCTTCGCAGTAATGAAAATTGATCAGTGCCAAATGAGTGAAGCCGAAGCGGCGAGCGGGCCCCTGCTTGGGAGAGGCTGAGTCATTCCATTGGGGGCAGCAGCGCTGCGCAAGGATGTGGAGCCGCTGGAGCCGAAGGGAGCGTCTGCACGGACTGCTGAGGCGTGGAAACGAGCATGTCCCTGTGTCTGGAGACACGAAAGCTCTAACACCTGCTCTCAAAGTCGGATTTCACACCGAAAATCAGAAACCCTGCAGCAATGTGTTACCCATCACAAATGTTTGCATTTGCCATGCTTCATACCACCCCGAGTTCTCTGCAATCGTTGCTCCCTCCAAGACATCTTAAGCAAGAGGACGGCAAAGGGTGACCACGAGGTAACACACACACGTGTGGAGCAGTGAAATGCAGGCTGCGTATACTGAGCTCTCTGCTTGTGTTGGCCGGGCAGCCCAGGATGCCCGGGGGCTGCGGCACAGGCAGCATCCCCACTTCCTCGCTGCCATCGTCCAGGCAGCCCATGAGCACCAGAAACAGCCGCCACTGCATTCAAATACGCACTGCACACCTCTGGACTGGGGCTGCAAGCACAGGTTTGACGGCGCTCCGGCTGGAGGATGGATGTTGCGGGACAGCAAGGAGAGCCCTGCACCCGCGGCCCGAGGTGACGAGTGACCGCAGCGCTGTTGGCACCATTGGCTCCCGCAGCTCCGTGTTCTGACGCTTGTGGCGCTTCCAGGCGGCCCCGGCTCCCGTCCCGGGCATGGGACGGCGCTGGCGGCTGCACACGCGGCTCCGGGCAGCGGCGCTGGCGGCTGTAGCGGTGCATGGTGCCGTGCGCCAGCCCGGAGCGCGCGGCACAGCTCGGTCCAGCCGCCCTGCTGGCGCTCACGGCGCTGCCGTCTGCACAGAGCATCGCACTCCCTAAGGGAAGGAGACCTGGAATTCAGAGCCAGTGGCGGGGCTCTTTGTGCTTCCTCTGCTCCAGCCAAAGCAGATGGCAGAAATAAGGGTCCTTCCATGGAGCCAGCAGTGAGGAGAAGAGGACACTGCTTCCCTGGGGAAAAGACATGAGGCATCAGGCCACATCTGAATGAGGCTGAACTGAAACCTCTACAAATTCTCTGCAGCACTAATGCATCTGGGCGGGTGCTGGGTCCAGAACAGATGTCCTGATTTTTTTACTTCTTCTAGAAAGATGATGATTAAAAAAATGCTTTTAAGTAAAGGCAAATGCAGCAAGCATCACCGTGCAATCAAAATACACGCTGGGTGATATCTCAAACAATAGTGCACAGAGACTCATTTGGGGCTGCTTGGGGACACGATGGCACCCGGCAGCTCCGTGGGAAAGCGGAGTAGCAGGGACAGGGAGCTCTGGGCCACCAAGCAGAGGCTGGGCATGCAGGATGGTGCTGCATCCGCTGCACCAGGAGCAACCGGAGAGGAGAAATGCTCTGCAACGCCAGCAATGGAACCGCAGCGAGATCTTTTGGTTATTATTGAAACTTTGGAAGAAGAAAACATCTGCGCTTGCTCTAGCATGCAGAAGAACGGGAAAGGCTAATCCTGCTTAGCCCTGAACGGTGTCAAGCGCTGGTGAAGGAGGCCCGGGGCTGCCGCCGACCTTTGCAGTGCGGCACAAACGCGGCGTCCCCTGGGGCGAACCCGGGAGAGCCGAACACCACGGGCGCCAAGATCCACAGCAATCACTGCTCATGGAAACGCGCCGTTTGGCTTGTTTCATTAACAAAGGTTGCTTGGTAGTGCTGACCAAAGGCAACACACTGTTTCTAGGAAGCGATTGCTTTTAATTTTTAGATGCTTTGAGGAACCTTATCTTGGCTTCAATTAACAATAAATACATTTTCTTAAGAAAAAAAGGAGGATTTTTTCATTGAAATGTTGCATTTGGAATGTTCTGAATTTGAAATGTTAGGGTTGGACTTGATCCTGAAGGTCTTTTCCAACTATAATGATTCTTTGATTCTATGATTTTCCAAAAATGTTTTTAAAACATTTTCACTATTTACTAAGCTTTGTGTTTGCATATGTTTCGCAATGCAAAAATATGCAACTGTCTTCCTCCTTTGAAAGCAACAACAGCCTTAAAATGAGTATTTGCAAAAAAAAAAATCATTTAAAGGAGCAAATAGGCTCCAATGATTCTGTTTCCTCTTGTGCACTTCTCTCCTGAGAAGAAGCTTTCCTGCTCGGCTGTTCTTTCCTCAAACAAGGAATCCTTTGAAGAAATAAGGAACCATGTCGAAGGGGGAGCTTGCAGCACTGTTGCAGACTATGATAGCACGGAGGAGGTGTGAAATCCACGATCATTTTCTGGTTGTTATGTATTAAATGAGAGTAAAGCTTCCCGAGGTGAGAAGAATCTCTCTCCATTACCACACTCTTGGCTGTAAAATGCGTAGGTTACGTCTCATTATCACCTAAGAAATTAGAGCCTCAAGGTCGTGGAGAGCAGAGCGCTGCGTGTGCCCTGCCACACAAGCGCCTCATTAAGGCAGCTGCGCATATGTGTAATTTTCTATCATTTTTTAAGGACCTTCACAGATTAAGGTCACTGAAATGTATAGCGGTATGGCCTTAATAAGGGACTAGATTACTTACTGGGATTTCGCTTGCAGATTTGTGCAGGTTGTGAAAATTTCCAGTGCAAACCTGACCTTATCAAAGGGACGTGTGTTTGTCCATGGCAGCAGGATGGACAGACGGACAGATGGATGGAAGGATGGATGGAGTGATGGATGGATGGATGGATGGAGTGATGGATGGATGGATGGATGGATGGATGGATGGATGGATGGATGGATGGATGGATGGATGGAGTGATGGATGATGGATGGATGGATGGATGATGGATGATGGATGGAGTGATGGATGATGGATGATGGATGGATGGATGGATGGACGGATGGATGGATGGATGGATGGACGGACGCCTCATGGCCTTTGCTCCTCCCAGCATCCCGAGTCTCTGTCCAGGGAAGGACATGTTCACTGCACAGAGCCAACATCAAGTTCAGACTATGGTCAAAGACAGGAGGTTTCTGCACTGGCCCCCGTTTCCTGCAGAATTCAGGCTGCAGTACCTGGTGCCTATAGGATGTCACTGCTCGCCCGCAGCAGCTTTGCTTCCAGCCCTTGCATTTGCTTCTCTCTCTTTTGACAGAACCTCTCTTTTGGTGCAGATGCAACTCAGGAGATCCTCCATGTCCCCTCTAGGGTTAGTCTCCTTTCCTTTAGTTGATGTTTCTTGGGCACCTACTTGGGCATCTTTGTTTCCCTCCCAATAATATATAGTGCAGTGGATGTTGTCCAACTGCTATAAACAATTTAGCAACAAGGAGGCATCTTACCAACTGCGTTCCTTGGCAAAATGAGCAAAATCCCGACAGGATCAGAATGCAGAAGACCCAGGAACGTGAAAGGCTTTTGCTCCCCGTCGCTTTGGGGGCTGCTGCGCACAGCTGGGGCTGTGCGTGTTGGGGCGCAGCGCGATGGGACAGGCCATGAGTCGCTGTTTGCTGCGTCCCGCTCACGGCGACGCACGCGTCTCCAGCCATTGGAACCCATCGTCGGGGGCTCGGGCAGAATTCGGAATATTCCGTTTTATTATAAATAGCTTATTATTCTTAAAAGCTATTTGCCAGTAAGTTTTTCCAAGAGACTTGCTATATGTGTGTATATATATATAAAAATACAACCTTTGAAAAAATATTGATTTGTCTTGATTTCCATCCTACAGCTGTGGCTTTTGCCTTGTGCTCTTGGGGCAAATTATTATTATTACAACACAAGATCATTGTCCTCTGAGCTGTATCCCAGTCTCCCACCTCTGTGGTATCCTGGGCTATATTGCAGACTTACAGCTACTTAATACCAAGCAAAATGCTTTTGCAGGGTACGTGCAACCGTGGGAGAGGGCCACGGAGTCCCCCTTCCTGGCACGCAGATCTGTATTTACCCATATTTACCCATATTTACAACACCAGCATTTTCTGGGAAACCAAATTGCCATCTGGCCGGTCCGCACTTGGAACAGGCAGCTTCGATACGAGTTTTCCTTCCACTGACTTCAGTGGATTTTGTCTTGGTGAAGCACATTCTGCAAAACATGTGATTTTCCTTGTCAAAACAATGTGTGCAAACATGAGATTTTAGCATTAGAGTTTTAGGCTAAAACACATTTTGATTGGGTAAATTTAAAAACACTGTCATTTATCAAGCTCCTTCTCTCTGCTGCAAAGGCAGCGAAACACGATGATTGATACATGGTTGAGCGCTGCTCTTTCAATCTTCCCTGGCCTATCATTAAAAAAAAAAAAAAAAGGCAGCTGAGTTCCTGGCCCTGCATTTTTTCTTCTTTGGAATTCTGCAAGGTCAGAGGACTGTCAGCACAGCATCAATGTCAGCACTGCATTATACTGTGTCTCCTGAACAAGTTCCAAAATAACAAGCTGAGTACCAGGCAACTTCCCTCTGCCATTTACCAGTCACTGGACTTGATGGACAGGAAAGCGTCCTGCGAGCCCCGGCTCTGGGGTTTGCTGGCTTGGGCTGATTCTGGTTGGGTTGGGTTTGTTTGTTTGTTTGTTTGTTTTAAGGCTGTCACTAATTTCTCCTCCAGCAATAGAGCTCCTGCCAGTAGGAGGCTGGGGAATGTTGATTTTAATTTATAAATATTCTCAGTTTAGCTTTAAGGTACACCAGGGAATACTTTATGGGGTCATTAATCCTTGTCTTGAACGTGATATGTTGGTGGCTTCATTCCCTTGGGGCACTTCATTAATAGTCCCATGAAACATGCCTTGAAGCATCTAAGAGCAATTAAAATATGTCCTTTTGTTCCCAAATTAATCCTTCTAATTTGCTTTTTAAAACAATTCACTGAAGAGCCCTACATTTCCAAAAGTGTTTGTGCACACGCCGCAAAAGCTTCCGAAGATGCAGTTAGGCCCAAAGACCCTCTCAGCTGCAGAATTAGAAATATTTGTCACCTTATTGTCCCCTTGGCTTCTGTTAACCGGTTCAGTTTTCTAGCAACCCAAGAAAATTTTATATCAATACAAAATCCAAAGCAACCAAGGAAAACCTGCCCATGAAGCCTCTATGCTGCAGGTCAAACATATAAATGAGGGATTTTGGAAGGAGCTGGGTGGGGGTGACAGTTTCTTGAATGATAAAGAAATGCTAATTGCACCTCTTAAGCTGAAGAAAAGCAGTAGTTGCAATACGTTTAGCATAATACATTAAAGTCAATCTAGCAAAGTTAGCAGGTCTTCACCAGGCACTGTCTGATCTTAATGCCCTGATGAGGAGGACTCGGCTGCGGAGAGGCCCTGTGGAGCTGGGGGTGGTGGGGAATCAGGGAAAGCCTCCTGTCCTCTCCCTGGAGCACATCTGGAGCACAGGGAGCTGCAGGCTGCTCCTGGCTGTGCTGCAGGAGAGCAGCTTCATGCACGGGTGTGCAAGGGTATCTCATGGCTGTTGCCCAATATTTTGAGCTATTCTGGGGATGATGGCAGAGGAGTTCGGGGTTGCTGAGACTGGTCCACTTCAGTTTAAAGTGGCTTTGAGAAGAAGCCTGGAAACCTGGAGCTGTTAACTGGGGGCTGGCTGTGGGTTTGAGCAGCTGCAGGGGCAGAGGGGCACGGGAGCCCGTGCAAAGCTTCCCCCCTGAGTTCAGGGATGCAACAGCCTTATTTCTAAAAACCTGTGGTGGAAACGAGTGTGACTCCTTAAATGTAAGTTATTCGGCATGGCGAGGCATTAAATCAGTGCTGTGCTCTCGGGACCGGGGTAGCTTTGAGCACCCGCACCTGGGCTTTCCCCGCAACAAGAACCGTGACCACCTGTGTCTGAAGTGATGTAAAGCATGGTGGGATGCGCTTGGGAAGCAGCGCCTTCCTCTGAGCTGGAGCTGCAGCTCCGCGGAGCCCGGAGCGCCCCGAGCAGCGCTGCCCTCCCGGGGCACCGGGCTCGCCTCGGTGCCGCTCCGGAAAGCGGAGCTTTACCCTTTGTGAGGGGCTGGGGGAGGGGGAACTGCTGAATCGGACCCATTTGGGCTGGGCGGGTGGAGGGCGAGGCCCGGGCGGGCGGGCGGGGAGCAGAGCGGCCCCCAGCCCCTGTGTGTGCCGCTGCCAGGGGCCTGCCACGGGAGAGAACGGGCGCATCATGCTAAAAGATAGGGTTTTTTTTTTTTAATTCTTAAAAATTTGCAAAACTTGCTCTGAATGATATCGGAAGAAGCATTGCTTGAGGAGGAGGTGGATGAGACCGAGGGTCTGCAAAGAGCCCAGCTGGCTGCGCGGTGCCTCCCTGTGACCCCGAGCAAGGTTTTGGGGGGCTATGCCCTGCTTCTCCTATGCACTTTTCAACAACAACGTTCCCGCTGAAGTTTAGGTAAGTTTAAATTTAAAATGCAATGAAGTGTTTCCCCTTCCGCTTTGTATTTAAGGTAGGTTTTTGAGTAAGCAGTAAACCTGAACTTAGCTGCTGAGGGAGGAGCCCATGTTGCTCCTCCTGCAGCGCTGAACAAACCCAAGGAGCACGGGGCAATGGCGCTTAATAACTGCCGGATACTTCTGTCGTGCCAGTGCGGGTGAAATAGCAGCGTTCTGACCTCGTCAGCAATCCCTTCCGTGGCGGTATGAGCGGAGGCACAGCAACGGGCCCCTCTGGTCAGCGGACTCGCTATCTCAAAGCATACCTAACTGAACTGTAGTTTCTCTTCTGGTTTTATCATTAATCTTTAAATAATGATGTCTGTTGTATGAAAACCCATGATATCAAGCGATCTCCTGCTGAATTACTGATTTACGTTGATGTGCGCATGAGGAGTGTATTGCCATGCTGTGAAGGGTTTCATGGTTGAAGTGACGAGCTTGTGGTTTTCAACTTGTTCCCCATGCAGATGACTTTTATAATTGTTTTATCTATTTTTCTTAAACTGATGGTTTTGTTTCCTGCGTCATTCATACTATAGATTTGCTTGGCACCTTGATAAGACTGGCAAGTTCTCTCTCTACTTCAAGTTCTCTCATGGCAAGTTCACTCTACCTCATGGGGAAGGTTCGCCCTCCTCAGTAGCTTGCTGGTGCCCACTTGCATTTTATTTTCAGCTTTTGTATTTTTTTTAATTTATTTTTCCAACTTTTATTATTCATCTATGGTTTGCCTATGGTTTATAATGGTATTGCTCTGGTATTATGAAATATGTTGCTCGTGTCTGCCTTGCAGCCCATTTAAGAGATACTGTGCTATGCTGGTAAGTTAACTGTGTATGAAAACCACCCAAGAAAGCAAAGCTTGCAAATGAAACCCTGCACGGCTCAGTGGGGACCTTAGGGAGGCTTTTGTAGCGTAAAGAGCAGCATTTAGAAAGCAGAGAACTTGTGAAATGAGGAAAGCCTGGGAACTGCAGCAAGGTGCTGCTGGTGGGAGACCCAGAGGCCTGGCGAGACTTTCAGAGGTCATAAATAGATAATGTAGGTAAAACTCAGGCTGATCATTTACAAAAAATCTTTACGCGCATCAAAGGCAGGGCGGTGCAGAGTCAGTAGGAGTGTGTGATGAGGAGCGGCAAAGGGGCGCTGGGGAAGGTGCCACGCTGCAGGAGGGCGGCGAGCTGCCTGCTGCTGCTGCCTGCCTGCTGGGCCCTGCACCGTGTCCGCCCGACCAGGCCCTGTACGGGCTGGTGTGTGCGTGTGGGCCCAGTGTCGGGCAGGAATGGGCCAGGGTGGGCTGGTGTGTGCAGGAGGGCCCAGCGCAGTGCCCAGCATCGGGCAGGGATGAACCTGGTGCAGTGCCCAGCGTTGGGCAGGGTTGGGCCTGGCCAGGCCTTGTCCAGGCTGGCGTGTGCAGGAGAGCCCGGCGCAGTGCCCGGCATCGGGCAGGGATGAGCCCAGCCAGGCCCTAGCCAGGCTGGTGTGTGCATGTGGACCCAGAACAGTGCCCAGCATCGGGCAGCGATGAGCCCGGCTGGGCTGGCATGTGCAGGAGGGCCCAGCACAGTGCCCGGCATCGGGCAGGGATGGGCCCGTGGCCGGTGCTGTGGCCAGCTCGGGGCTCCTGAGCATCTCCTCCCGCTTCCGAGAGGCGAGGAGAGCCTCCAGCGTGGCCTTTCCGGGCACTGCTCCTGGCTCTGTCTCCTTTCCCACGTGTAAAAGGACATGCGGGCAGGTTTTCTAGCACTTTTTGGAAATTACTTTCAAGAATTCTTATTTCAAGAATTCCCAAATTATCTTGAATTTACACTAAATTAAAAAGTTACTCGATGCCTACTCTGACTGTGAGAGTGATTAGATGCGTTTTAATCAGCATGAATATTGTCCATCTTGGAATTTCTTTTGGTTCTTTCTGTATTTAAATGCAGTACATTAGCAAGCTACATAATTTTCACCTCCCTAGTGTGTTTACAAGAGGCACAAAAAATAGAAGTTTTAGAAAATTGCGTCTATTCAGCTCTGGTGCAGCCAGTCTGTGATGTAAAAAATTAGTATTTCTACTCTCGCAGTTGTAACAAAAAACATTCATAATATTGATATTCAAGAAGGCATTCTCATAAATCTAAAATTTGAGTCTATATGCAGATCTCATTAACAGTGATTACTTGCCTGTGAATCCATCTCCAGCTTTAAATTTCCCTGGAGAAGCCTCTTCCTTGTCCTCATTGTTGGTCATGCTCAATGAGAAGGTTGGTGCACTTAGGGCCAGGAGGGTTGGCTGCGGGAGCAGGTGATGCCTTTGTGTCCTGCTGAGGTCTCATAACCACCAAAACGGTCTTTCCAAGGCCATGTTGGTCTAGATCTGCTGGCCTTTTGGTCTGTGTGAACAAGCTTCTGTAGAGCTATAGCTGAAGCTGGTGATGTTTTCAGGGGTTGTTATGAGAGGCCTCGCATGTCTGGTCTCTGCTGGTATTGAGGTATCTCTTGAGACAGGGGGCAAAGGAAAACTCAAAGCTCACAAAATGCCAGGGACCCTCAGACACCCGCAGATCTAGAAGTCTGGGAGCAGCGCTAACTTTAAAGGGTCGGTTAAACCAATCTTTATCAATAAGCCAAAAGAAAAATCTCCAGAGTAATCTCAAGTTAGCCCTGTAAAACGAGGTATTTCAAATGTGTAGTTTTTGTTCTCTGGAGCAATTTAAAATTTATGTTCAGTTATTGAGATGATCTCAGTATCTCTGAGAGGCAAAATTAAGCCATAATTAAAAAGCACTCATTGAGTGGTTCAGTGTAGCACACAGCACTATTCTCCATCTTTGCACTGGCTTACCTAGGTCATGGAATACCTGGGTGGCTGTGTGGTCAAGCGTCAAGCACCTGAGTTCTTGGCTTTGATAGACCATTTCATCAGTATCTGTTGGAAAGTACTGAAATACCTCAGTGCAAGGGTCAGTGAGCCAGTGATGTGCAAATACCTGTTTGTGGCTATGGTTACAGCTTTGGTTAGTGCATGGAAATCAAGCGCTAAAACATAGCTGCAGACATGCCTTTTCCTAAGCTCGGGAAAAGTATACAAATTGCATATAGTGGCTATATTAAAACCCCAGGTTCTCTACAGAGAGGGTGAAGGAGAGCTAGGAAAAGTAAGGAGAGTGTAAACTTGGATCAGCAGGAGAGAGGTCTTCATGTGTTATGATCTTCTCTGGTTTAGCTGGATCATTTTCCCCATCTCTGAGCCCACGTTGGTGTGAATGAGGTGGATCCAGCTTTGCCTTTGCTTTTCCAAGTTTCCGCTTTATTTTCCCTGTTATTGACAAACTATCTGCGCTTGGGTGTATGATCAGCCTCCCTTGGGGAAGAGGTGTGATCGCAGACTCGCTAAGTGGAGGTGGTTGTGTTAAAAATCACTGCCACCCTGGCGAGCTTAGCGGCAAGTGAATGGCTTTTCCTCCCCTGTCCCAGGGAGAACAAAGCGCTTTTGTCTGGTCCTTTTCCACAGCCCTTAGGTGGAACCTGGCTGATGCTCTGCACGGTATGTGCAGTGAGGGGAGGAAAGGCCTGGGGAAACTTTCCAGAAGAAGAGAAGCTAAACTGAAATTTACTGCACCCTTTGCAGAGGGAGAATAGAGCTAACTGCTCAAACGCCCCGAGCCATCACTCCCCGATGTCCCGGGAATGTCTCTGGGCGACACAGATTTCTGTATAAGCTCTTGCAGTCCCTGCTCCCTGCACTGTTCTGACCCGTGTCCTGCTGCTGGGACACGCTGCTCCCACGTCCCTGCTCCCGGACCTGGTGCGTGTGGGAAAAGGCCACGTACTGCAACTGCCCTCCCTGCCCCAGGGCACCTCCCGGGATGGGCGGAATTGGGGGGGTTATTCCTATTTCTGTTGCTAATCTTCCTGCTTTGCTGCAATCGCACCCTTCCTGTGTGAGCAGCTGGGTCCTTCCACAGCCTGTTTTCCTCCTGTTCACTCCCATTCCCAGTTATCCGTCCCTGATGAGGAGGGACGGCTCCTGCGTGTGGATGCGTGTGGCTCACACATGTGGATGTGTGTGTCGTGTCAGGCCAGCGCTGCTCCCACCGGCAGCAAGTCCCATGTTCATGGCTACAAATGTATGTATAATTTTTGTTCTTTGCTCTCACCCAATCTGTAAATCTGTCTTGATCAGTATGCTCCTGTGATGGCTACTGCCATGCTAGCTTGTTAAAGGAGACAGTAAAATAAAATGTTGTGAAATAGTAAAAAATAAATAGTGACTGTGCTGTGGAGATCTTTGAGGGGATCCTTCCAAAACCCTCAGGTAAGATCCATAAGATCATTTGCTTTTTGTGCTCCCTTATTGAGCATTTTGTGAGTGCGTCAGTTCCTTACCCATGTGGATGTCACCCGCACGGTTTGGCAGAGCGAGGCTGTGCTGCCTCCGCACGCTTGGCACCTCTCTGTCCTGCCGAGGCAGGCAGTGTCCCCAGGCAGTGTCCCAGCTTCTCCAGCACTCTTGTGCCCCATGGGCAGAGCTGGAGCAGTGTCCCCAGGCAGTGTCCCCGGCCTCTCCAGCACTCTTGTGCCCCACGGGCAGAGCTGGAGCAATTCAGCTGTTTTGGTGGTTAACTCCCTGCTTGCCCAGCAACCATAAAAGAAGGAACCATTAGATCCCTGACCTTGCCTCATTTTTTGCTCATACATTTGTCTTGCGCTATGCACAGTTAATCCCAGTTTTGCTCTTAATCCAGGAAAATGGGAGGAAAAACCCCACATTCTCCTTCAGCCTGGTGCAGGGGGAGCGGTGAGCATCCTTGCCAAGGACCTACAACCTAAATGGAGGGTTGCACCCAAGGCCCTTTTTGAAACACCTCAAGCTGGAGGAGCTCCCATTTCTGAACCAAAATGCACTTCTGAAATACATTTTTCCTAGAGCTATTTTAATAGCACATTGTTGTGAGTGTCTCAACTGTACAACTTTGGATGCTGCCCTCATGAGCGCAGTGCAAAGCAAGATGAAATGTCTGAAACTTTCAAACTCTTTTTTCTTTTTAAAGAGGCTTAGCAGCAGTCTGTCTTTTTAGTTGCATTTTAGCTGCTGCCCTCCTTTCTCGAAGGATACCTGTATGTGAATTTGGAGGAGAGAGCTTTGCCGCTCCTTTGTGGTGATTTTTGCAGAGGCAGCCAAGCCAAGGAGGAGCCTGGACATAGGACTTCTTCATTGCCTCCCAAGCGTAAATTCCGCAGCAACGGCATCTTGTAATGAGAAACGCTGACAAACCGGCACTGAAATACTGCTGGGTGCAACCTAATCGCTCGTGCAAGTGTGCTAAATTAGTATGGCAACAACCAGCAAGTGCTGAGGAAGTTCACATGGAAACATAAATGATCCAATCTTGCCACTGAAATAATAGCTGTGATACTAAGGAGATGTAACACAGCAGGAGGCTAGCGATTAAGAATGAATTAATAGATGGTATGAATAAAACAAGCTATAAGAGCCTGTTTTCTGTTGCAATTAAGATATACTGGGTGAAAAGTACAACTGGAAATTGCTTCTCTTAGCAAATACATGACTTTGATGAAAAGCTAGGTACTTACGTAGGATGGTATGGGGGATAGGGTGCCGGAATGGAAAGAGAAGGTGAGTAGAAAGAAATCAAAGTGTTTGCACAGAGCTATGCTGTGTAAAACACTGAAATTTAGACAAGTATAGCTAATTTCATACATGGTAAACTGGATTTGTACCAGGCCTGATTTTGGGGCTACATTGCTAGGACTTTGCAAACAACCTTTTCCTGCTGGATCCGTGTGGAGGCAGCTCAGGAGTGTTGGCTCGTGTCAGCTGGAGACACACTAATGTGCTTGGTGTGCAGGCCTGGTCAGACCCTCCTGGTGCTGCTCCACTGGGATCTGCTCCAGCAGCTGTGAGCAAACGCTCTTGTGCTCTCTAACAAAGCAATACCATCAACTGTCTTGAATGTAGGTTTTCTGTAGGCAAAAATAAATCCGAGGGAGCCTGGCGCATGGCTGCAGCTGGAAAACGGTGCCAGACCGGGTCCTTGCTGGAGGCGGCTCCAGAGCACGTTTGAGAAGAGCAGCAGAAGCAGCAGCAGGGCCTCCCCCATCCCTCCTCCAGGCAAGCGGTCCCCTCCAAAGCCCTGCTGCTGGGATCTCCCCGGTCTGTGATGCTGCACTTGCTCAGTCAATTACTTAAATCATCTCTTTCAAATTCATATGGAAGGAGTCGGGAGCTGAGCAGAGTTACCTCTCGCTGCCTGCTTCAGAGCCGGGCTCCTGCTTTGTGCCGTTCTGCTCTGATCTTTCTCCAAGTGTGAAGCAGGGAAATCCATATCTGTGTGTGCTAGCATGTTAATCAGCTCCTGTCCTTTTTTAATATTTTTTTCTTTTGTCTTTGCGGCATATCCTTCAAAAAGTGTTGGTTTTATGCTGAAACTGGCTACTGGTTGAGAGGCCACCACTCAAGAAACAGTTCTTACACCTCAGTCCTTCTGCAATGACTGTTTTGGGATTAACCTGCAGTGCCCTGAAGATGTTCTTTGTGGAAGCTTTGCTCTTGTTCTGTGCCTGCCCTCGCACAGCAGCGGTGCTGGTAAATACCCTGGGCTGGGGCATTGCCCTGCATCCACTGCACTTAAACACACACCAAAAAAAAGTCATCTGCAAAACCAGCACATGCAGATGCTCGGTGGGAGGTCAAAGATACTGTTTAGGATGAGGATTTATTTTTCTCCCTTATTCCAGACTTATGGCTTTAACTGCAAAGTGAGAGAGGTGTAGTTGTTCATATGGCAGAGAAAATTAACCCTTGCTGCCCTTGTATTTATTGCATTTTAATGCAAGTGAATCTCAGCTTTGCTCTGCCTGCTGGAAATTTATAAAACAAGGAAACCAAGCGCTTGGCAGCCGGCTGACCAATATTATGCCCCTAAGGCTGTCTTCATCCTGATGGGCTTTTTGGATTGATGCCTCATTGTGATGGAGCAAGTCTGATAATTTTTAAGTGCCTCATCAGTGTGCTTAGTAATGTGAATTATTTGCAATATTAACCACCGCTCCACAGCTGTAAATAGCAGTGCTGCCGTCCGCCGAGCAGCCGCTGTTGCTGCTTATTAAGGACATTATTCAAAGGGGAGGAAGGCCCAGGGCGCCTGCGAGGTGGGAAAAGAGAGGAGCTCCCCGCGGGGCAATGAGTTTGTCAGGGCTTAAGCAGCGGGAGTTACCGTGTGTCCCTGTGTGGCAACAAGGGCTCTCCCGGGCCCCTTCCCCTGCGCTTTGCATCTGTGTGGGAGGTAGGAATGCAAGTGCAGCCGCCCAGGAAACACCCAGGAATGAGGAACGGGCCTGTCCCGCAGTGTCTGACAGAGCCACATAAACTGTGACCCGCTGCCACGGCAGCCTTGGCCCGGCTTGTGCTGCATGGGCAGTAACTAGTGGTGCTTAAAATCCCTTAGAAGACCTTCAAACATGCTTTTTAATCCAGCAGGACAAATGGGAGTCCTGGTTCAATTGGCACTATGGAAATAGCGTGCGGGTTGTTTTCCTGCCCGGGATTGCAGGTGGAGTTGCTGCTCCCGCGCTGGGAGCCGGTGTGAGCCGGGCTGCAGGTCAGGGCTGCATCCCGAGCGCTGCCCCGGCGCTCGCTCCAACACCCAGGCAAACGCCATCTGCTCCACAGAGGTTTAAACCTGCTCTGAATTGGGAGTTCATTTGTTGGGCTTTGTTCAGGGGAGCAGCGTGATGAAAGGGGTGGAAAACGCGCCTCCGGGTTTTGCAAGACCCCTCAACAGCTTTAGCAGCCTCAGGCGTCTTCTCGGTATCTTTTATTTTTAACAGTATCTTTAAGCTGATCACTTCTGTTTTACTTTAGCGCTTTTATGTCCTAAATTTACCTGAGCATAATTTTGATTTAAAGAGTTACCTACGAGTGGAAGTGAACTTGGGATGAAGGCAGAGGTGTCTCTCCAAGGCCCAAACCCCGCGCAGGGGGTTGTCGAAGCAGCAGCAGTTCCTGATGTGGTTGCGTTTGGAGCCGGTGGTTTCTCTAGAGCTGCTGGTGTGAGGAGAGGTCTGGAGCAACCAACGCCATGTGTAGGTAGATGTCTGCAGAGTCTGTGTTCTTCCCAGCTGCAGCTCAATGCTGCAAGAACAAGCCAGCCCTGTTGGGTTTTGTAGCCATTGAATTATTGAATTTCCCACAGTTATGGATGCCAGGCTTTTATTTTTCCTGATACCATCACAGAGAAGTAAAATGCACCCAAAGAGATACAGCCCCGTGATTGGAAGCTCCCGACATGGTACTGACACCCGGATTCAGTCCCACCATCCTGCGGGAAGGAGTGTAAAGTGACCCAGTAACCCGGTACTAACACCCGTACCTGGAGGGATCCCGCAGGCTCCCTGCCGCTCCTGCTGCGCGGCCGTGTTTGTTTTTAGAGGGGCATTCGGCACCTCTGCCCCCCTGCTGCAGGGGTCCCGGCCGCCCAATGCCCCACGGGCAGGGGAAGGGGCTGCCTCCCTCAACACCCCCCCTTGCTGCAGCCTTTGTGCCATATTTCAGATTAATCTCTGCTTACTAGTCATCCTTTTTAGAAAGGAAAAGTAAAATGGCATAAAGACTATTTGCAGCTTGCAATTATTATCCCTTTTTCATTTTTAATTGTCTCTGCTGAGAGCATCTGCCAGCTTTACCATTATAAAATCCCTCTTCCCCTGGCTTTGTAAGTGGGCTGTGTCTATCCATCCTGGGCTGAAATCGGCCTGTGTTTTAGCTTCCCTGGAGCAATTGCTGCCTTTTGTTGGTAGATGTTAGGGAAAAGCCGCTCCATCATCCTTAACCTCGCTCCTGTCTCTTGCTCCCAAAGCTTCTCTGCTTTGTTGCATTTATTCTGTTCTGCACTTAGCAAATATTTTTTGGAAAGCAGTGGATGTTGGGCTGCCTGCACAGGGTGATGAGCTGTAGGAAAAGGCCCGTGATGAGGAGGGGTGATGGGCTCCTCGTGCCCCGCTTCGCTCCCTGCTAATCTGCTCCTCGCAGCTGCCACGCGGGGTTATTAAACCTTGGCAAATAACCCAGCCTGATGAATGCTGGTATTTAGAAAGCAAGGATTCGAGCTGAATTGGTTTGGGGAACAAAAGTCTGTCTGGCATAATGTGTGTGCTGCCCTGGTAATGGGGCTGGGTGTTTTTGTGGAGATGATGCTCAGCCCGCACAAGGGCACCCTGTCTGCCGCTGTAATGGGCTGTGTCTCGTCTAGGTGTAGCAACAGCCTTAGCCTGGGCTCTGCCTGCTCTGTTCATGGCTTGCACTGTGGCTAATGGCTGCGAACAAAACCACGGTGGCCTGAGGCTGCTCATGGCACCGCGGGTCTGAGCGGCTCTGCTGGGCTCACACCGTGAAGGAAGGGCGCAGGGATGATGTCCTGGAGCAGGAACGTCCCGTGGGTCTGAGCGGCTCTGCTGAACTCACACCAGTGAAGGAAGGGCGCAGGGATGATGTCCTGGAGCAGGAACGTCAGGCAGCCGTGGCCAGAACCTGCCATGCGCTTCGGCCGCAAAGTGCTGCGAGCTCAGCCCCTTCCAGCCTCGGTCTTGGGCGGTTTGCTGCTCACTGCAAAGGGAGGATGCAGTGTGTGCCGTGGGGACCTGCTCCCCAGCACCGCAGGAACCTGCTCCCCAGCACCACAGGAACCTGCTCCAGCACCGCAGGAACCTGCTCTCCACAGTACCTGGTTCAGACTTGGGACCCGGTGCAGAGGCTGGACCAGGTGCCTCCTGGAAGTGGCAGCAGGGAGGTGGCAGCTCCTGCCCCAAACAGGCTGCCCAGGTCTTGGGGGCTCTTGTGTCCGTTCTGCCCTCCTGAAAAATCTGTTTCCTGCAAAAACCTCCTGCGGGTAACGGCGAGGAAGAAAACATGTATATTTATTAAGTGACACTTTCATTTTAGGATGCCTTTCATTTCCCTTTTAGCCAAAACAGGCTTTTACAGAAAAAAAACTTGTTTGACAGTCTTAGATGGTATTAAAATACTGTTAGTCTCCTTCAAGGAAAGAGGAAAAGCTGGTTGATATGCTGATTATTCAATGTGATCCCATTTCCTTGAGGACTGAACAAGACAAATGTATTCACACAAGGGAGAGGAAGACGGAAGCGCGGGGCTGGAGGCGGCTCCGTGTCTGCCCCCCGCGCTGTTTCCCTGGAGCCGTCTGTCCGTGCCCAGCTGGCTCTGCCAGCAAAGGGGCATTTCAGCTGCAGGAGCCGTGGCGAGAAACCGCCCTGCCCCAACAGCCCTATGGCCGTTTCCTTGTCCTTAAGTCCAAAAGTGATAGACAAGGAGGGAGCGATGGATCGTGATGCCATGGGGAAACCGAGGCAGGCAGGGCGGGCGCAGCCTAGCGGCTTCAATAGCCGCCGGGGCAAATTCCTGCCCCGGGAGCCCCTTGGAGCGGACAGGCATCTTGTGCGCACGATCAGCGGCTTTCTGAGCTCCGGATAATTCTGTCCTTTAGCTGACATAAAGCATCATCCTGGGTGTGCGTTTGATACGGTATCGCTCTCTGAGCAAGGACTGCGACTGCTGGAAATATTTATACAGCGGCTTGTTAAAGCGGCTATAAATAATACATCAGCCTTACAGAAACGGCTGTTAATGCTGCTGTATTTACCAAAGGTGCTCTTTCCTCCCGAGGCTGGAACCCTCGCTTAACTCCTCCGTGTCCAAAGAGCTGTGGTGCAGGCTATAGCATATCAACCATATATATGCTATAACATAGACCAAGTTCTAATGTATGAAATCACAGTGTGGGACTTCTCTGATGCAAGCAATGCTTTTTCTCTAAGTTATATGCTCATGATTAATTCAATAGGGGAATTAATGCAGTATATTTCCTATGCAATGCTGGTAATTTCAAAGGCTTTTTTTGGGTAGCGGAAATGTTAGACCAACAAAGGAGACTTGGGGAACTGCTCAGTGTCAACAGACCCCTGTTTTCCTTGCATCCCATATTGCCCTATTGCAAAGGATGAAGGGACTAAATGGCAAGAGCCTTGAGAGAGTGATATAGGTGGTAGTTGGCCTTGGTAAAGCGCAAGGAATCTGTCCAAGAAAGGCTGCATGAAGGAAAACTCTGTATTGCCTGAGCGGGCCAGGCTGTGTGTGGAGGCGTCCGTGGGCACCTGCAAAAGCTGCCGGTGAGATGGCAGAGCCCTGAGCACGGCCTGGCTGCTCCGGCTCGCTCCGTTCTGGACAGCCAGGCCCCACTGTCCTTCAGGACCAATGCAGCTCCGCACCAGCCTGCGGGCTCTTCACTCCCACACGTCCCCTTGGTCATGGGGGTAAGTGCCCCTGTCTTTGCTTTACCAAAATGTGCATTGTTCTGAGCTTTGTCCCGTCCCACAGGTTCCCTCAGCACGTTCACACTGCCTTCCAGTATTAAAACACGTTGTTGCCAGTGTTCGACTGGGAAGCCCACAGATAGGGCAGCGTTTATCGTGAGGCAGCCCGGCAGTCTGGGTGTGCGGGAAGGGAGGAGCAGGGAAAGGATGAGCGACTGGTGGAACACCTCTTGGAACCATATGAGAAAAAGGTCTTGCTGCTTTTGTGGCAAATATCTTCTATATATAGTTTTAATTATTTTAGCTGCTTAGTCCATGGAAGAATTCTATTTCGGTTTGGCTTCACTGCTATTAATACAGAGATGTTTTTGCTGA
>JAUBOD010000086.1:437793-448336 GCA_032353885.1 Nothura maculosa | reverse complement strand
GCGCCTTGTCCCTCGTGTCCCTCGCTCTGGCTTTCTCCACAGCACACAGGCCATTGGGGGAGCCAGGAACAACCCGGCAGACTTGCTGCTGGCCGCAGCGTTCCTGGTTGTTCATGGATTGTGGGGCTGGATGCGAGCAGTGCCGGCCCCGTTCCACGCGGGGCTCCACGGCCGCGCCGGGCGCCCGCACCGTGCGCTGTGTCCCTGGCCGTGGCGAGGCCGCCTGGCTGCTCTGCCCCGCTCCGTCCCACGTGTCCCACCTGGCACACAGTGTCCCTCGTTGCAGGCCACTCGCATGCCCGGTGGTTCGGCTGTGGTGCTTTCCGCCCTCTCCCTCTCTTCCCTGCGGGGCTGCAGACGTCTCCGGGAAGGCCCCTGCGCCTGCCTTTCCTTGGCCCTGCAGCTGTGTGCACTGCGCTGCTGCTCTTGTGCTCCTTCCAGGCCCTGCTTTTGGAGGAGCGGCTGCAGGGTGAGGATCACCAGAGCCAGGGGCTTGGGGCACTTTGGGGGGTTTTGTTTGTCCTTGGGTGGCACTGGCGGTGGTGACACGGGAAAGGAGCCACCGGCGTGGGCGATGCTGCCCGTGGTGCGTTTGTGGCTGGGATCCCGAGCACCAAGGTGCAGCTTGTCGGGAACAGGGAGCAAACCCTGACCGGGAGGAAGGCAGGGACACACCAAAGGTGGGATCTGGGCTCTTTCTGTGCCCCGAGCTCCTGCACCTGCCTGGTGGGACTTCGTGTTGGTCGAGCCCCGCAGCATCGTGGTGGCCACAAGTGCCCAGGGCCTGCAGCGCCCACGGCTGCTGCCTCATCCCAACACTTGCTCCACATCTGCAGCTTCCACATGGTCACCCAGCCAAGACACCCATCCAAACCGCCCATGGTGGTAGTAGGGTGCTAATGGGAATGGCAGCCAAGTTCCTGTGCTCCTGGGAGCCGAGCAAATAGGGATCATTTGTTGTTAACGACTTCGTTAACGCAGAGAGCTCTGTCCTGCTCTAGTTGCTCCTTCGGTGGCTCTTTCCAGCAAAGTTGTCTCATGCAGGCACATTCCGGTGAGATCCCTTCTCCCTCCTACTTCTCCCCTCTCCCTGCCATGGGATGCGCTCGAGGAAGGAGCTGCATGGCGGGTTCAGCTGAAGGGAATGTTCCTGCATCCAGGTGGCACCATCAAAACTGGCAAAACGGAGGCACTTCAGCTTGGAGAACATCCTTGGATGTTCATCCCTCTGCCCCTTTGGTTTGCGATCAGCATGATGCATGGTCCAGTTTACCAAAGGGCAAATAAAATTAGTTAATAAAATAGGTTTGTTTTTAAATTAGAAGAAATCCTCTGCCATTAATTTTTATGAAGTGCTGAATATTTATTTGCTTCCCTAGCAGAACTGCAGAAAATGCAGGCTTTTTTTTCTTGAGCCATAAGTAATTAGGAGACTATACTAAACAGGAGAAAGAACAGGTACATTTTTCATGATAAAGGAGGAGGTTTGTAGAAATCAAGGAACTGAACCGTGACTGATGAGATTGTCTTACATTCCCATCTCTCCCAAATACTCTTTGTGCAGCTCAGACAATTAATTTAATTTCTTTGTCTCATTGTGTCCATCTGTAACTTTTATTCCTGACTTTGTGTCTGCTGAATCTGACCCAGTGATCAGGCCCGAGTCCCCGTCCTTGGCAGCTGCTCCGGGCATCAGAGTCCAGCTGAAGCAGCCTGGAAAACGTGGCCGCCAAAGCTGGTTAAGGCAAAGCCGAAACGGGTGACGGGCAGAGGACTTGAGGGGCTCCTCCAACCAAAGTCACCTTTTCCTTACAAGAACAGCCTAATAAGCAGGCGGCGACATTAATTATTGTCAGAATAACCCTACTTTAACTCTGCGCTTTAATTATGTGACTTGATTCTCCATCTGACTGTGATTTATTCCCTTGTGATCGTAGACAACGTGCTGCTTCTGAAGAGTTACTCACTGCTGTTGAAGCCAGGGCTGAGTTTTGGCACTGGTGGCTGTTCCCTAGAAAAAGAAAGTGTTAAAATGCGAGATGACCTTGGGATATTGGGATTACCCTGGGGACTGGGATATTGGTGTGTGCCAAGGGGTCTGAGATGCCAAGAGGACGGGTTAAGGAGCCAGGAGGACACAGGGAATGGAGCCCACAGTCTGGGGAGTGCCCATTAGGCACCCAACAAGTACCTGGCGTTCAGCAGAATGTATTTGACCTCCAGGTAGCAGGAGGCACTAGTCTCAAGACTTAACGACATAACGTGTATTAGGCTTTTCAGGCAAAGTAAGAAATGTCGTATAATATTCCTGCTTTATTCTGATTAGTGCGCCTTTTTTCCCCCTCCATAAATAGTAATTGCAAAGTGTATAATGCATTCTCTTGTTGCAGAATTCATCAAGGAAGTGATTTAGCTGGGCAACTGCTATAGCAAAAATTAAAGCTTTTTTGTCTGGTTCTGTCAACATGTTTTGGTTTCGCTGTTGAATAAAAATAGATTTTTAAATAACAGTCACATAAAGAAAAAACCATAGAACAGAGCCCTTTTTCATTATGTAGGCAAACTCAACATTATTAAAACCAATTGGGAGAGATCAGCTGATAACCCTAATTATTGAGGGCCATTTTTAGAAACACGGAAAAAAAAACAGAAAAAGAAGGAAAAGAAAAGGGATAATCCTTGCAGTATTGCTAATTTATACTAACTAGCTATAACTTATCAAGCAGATTTCTGATGCAAATGCGTTAAAATGAAGGGGTGAAGTGGTCCTGCGTTCCTTTCTGAGAACACCCCTGGAAACGGGGTAACCCGGAGCCGCCCCCGAGCAGACGGTTGGGTTTGCCGGTGTGCGAAGCGGAGTGAGCCGCTCTGGCTGCAGGGGCAGCGCTGCAGGCAGCGCCGCGAACCCCGCTGCAGAGCCCGGCTGCCACCGGCTGCCCCGCCTGCCCCGGGGACTCGGCTTCGGGAAGCGCCTCCAGGGATGCGGACGGGATGCGGGCGGGATGGCGCCTGCAGCGCGATGCTTCTGCACTTCAGGGTGATTCAGTGCCAATCATCAAGCCAACCCTGTCTTTCAGTGGCTGTGCAGCAGGCATCGCTATGGCACATGCTCAAACAGCTGGCTACCAGGCAATGCCAGGCTGGAGATCCGAGTTCCTGGAAAATTCACACTTGTCCAAGCCTGCTGCTCCCGAGGGACCTTCCTGCTTCCCTGGGACATGGTATGTTTCCTTTTCCTGAGAGGAAAAGCTAGTGCTACAGAGAGCTTATTGACCTGCACCTTGTCACTGCGGGGCCCTCATCTCTGTGTGTGCAGTTCTCGGCAGTGATTCTAGCAGCATGAGGAGCTTAGCTGGCTGCACGGTGTCTGCAGGGAGCTGGTGGAGCGATGGGTGAGACCAGGGGCAATGAGGGGCAGGAGCCGCACGGGGCCGGAGCCGCACGGGACAGGGACCGCACGGGGCAGGAGCTGCACGGGGCAGGAACCGCACGGGGCAGGAGCTGCACGGGGCAGGAGCCGCACGGGGCAGGAGCCACATGGGGCAGGAACTGCATGGAGCAGGAACCGCACGGGGCAGGAGCCACATGGGGCAGGAGCCGCACGGGGCAGGAACCGCACGGGGCAGGAGCCACATGGGGCAGGAATTGCATGGAGCAGGAACCGCATGGGGCAGGAGCCACACGGGGCAGGAGTTGCACGGGGCAGGAGCTGCACAGGGCAAGGAGCCACACGGGGCAGGAGCTGCATGGGGCAGGAGCCGCACGGGGCAGGAACCGCACGGGGCAGGAGCCACACGGGGCAGGAGTTGCACAGGGCAGGAGCCACACGGGACGGGAGCTGCACAGGGCAGGAGCCGCATGGGGCAGGAACCGCATGGGGCAGGAGCCGCACGGGGCAGCACGTGGTTGCACGGGACCGGGGCCACAGCAGCAGGTTTGCGCAGCTGCACCAGGCCCCCATGGGACACCCGTGATTTATGACCAGGATGGAATCCTGCTGCCCCGACTCGGTGCTGAAGACGTTAACGAGCGCTGTGAGGAGAGCGGGTTTGTGTGATGCTCCCAACTTGGCCTGTAAAGATTTTGTGTCAGGCTGGGTTTATTGAGGGGCTAAATGAGCCCTATTTCCATTTCACTTTATCGTACCCATTACGCCTAGGACTTGAAACGCCTTTGTTAGAAGAAAGTGGTTTTCTCCTCCCGTTGGAGTCCTGCTCACCGTGGCCAGGGAAGGGAAAGAGAGCAAGTGTGTAATGTAGGAGCCGCGTGTCGCTCACTTGGGGCTTTGTGCCCTGCAGATCGGCAGCGCAGTGGATATGACTTACCTGGTGTCTGCGGGTCACTCAAACACTGACTGAACAACTTGCAGGCTGTTCCCGGGAGGTCGTTACCCAGAGCATGTCACAGAGCAGTGTGTGAGGAGGATGCTTTGGATGCACCTCATCTTCAGTGCGGGGAAACACTGGCATCAGCTTTCACTGGCATGAAATTTTCTCCCACAGAACTGGAACTTTTCAATCTCATCTGACAGGACAAGGGGCAATGGGGCCAAGCTGCAGCCCAGGCAGCTCCATGTGAACAACTTGTTTGGTGGGAGGTGCCCGAGTCCTGGCCCAGGCTGCCCAGGGAGGCTGCAGAGGCTCCTGCTCTGGATCATCCCAAGGCGCCAGGATCCGCCCGGGTGCCCCGTGCTCTGGGTGTCCCTGCTGGAGCAGGGGCTGGATGGGGGATCCACAGGGGTCCCTTCCAACCCTAAATATTCTGGGATTCCTTGATTCGGTGATTCATCTGCAGCGTATCGGTATAGCAGACTAGATGGGAAGCAAGATGGTTAATTCATTAACTACCCTCAAAAATAAGGGAATGTTCTGGTCCTTGAATGTTTTACTTAGAAGCAAGAGTTTTAGGTACTTGGATCGGCTTCAGATATGTGCTTAATCACGTACCAAAATTCATCTTTCTCAGAACAAAATGAAATACCATTTGCAGGGTTTGCCTATACAAAGTATTGAATGTCTCATCTAAAGATTATGTTATCCATGTAAACATCAATTGCCTAAACATTTAGCTGAGTCAAGAAATGTATCTACCCAAATACACAAATATCGGTTGAGTATTAGCCTGTCCCATTGGACCCAAGATGGGCATCAAGCAGTACAAGATAATTAAAGCTGGTGAAAATCTCTGAACCAAATTGACTGAGAGGCTGAGTTTTAAATCATCAAGTGAGTGCTAACAGCATCTGCAAATCAATTCTGATTGTCAGAGCTGCAGCTAGGCCCGCAGACCATGTTCAAAGAGAGAGAAAGAGTTTGGTTTAATATAAGTAACGATTTGTTTATGTTAGAGACAGAAATACCTAACATGAAGGCATAAAGAATTCAAATTAGCCAAAGAGAGGGTAGACGATGCACAGACTTGAAAACTGGGGGAAAATGATTATTTGTGTTTTTCTTCTGTTTGAAATCAATGGGTACATTTGAAAAGGACACACTGATCCTGCTGCCGCTTGCCCACGTGTGAATGGAAGGAGCTCTCCGAGCGCTCCGAGCCTCCTGCCAGCTGCCCAGGGAGGGCTTTGGTCTAACAGCATCAGGTAGTCCCACATATGTTGGCTTTCTTCAGTAAAAAAAAAAAACAAAAAACAACAAAATAAAATATTGCCTGATAGCCCATTGGGAAGGCGTTATGAGATGCTGCTCTTTTGGGTCTCACATTTGCTAAAAGGAAGGGCCTGGTGGAGAAGCCGGAGGTGGAAAGTAATCCGCGTGATAATGACCATAAAACAATATAAAGTGATGGAATTTGTTATTTTAAAGACAAGTGGGAAGGACAGCAACAGAATAATGATAAGAGCGTTCAGAAAAGCAGATTTCTATAAACTCAGGGAAGCAGGAGGGTCTCCTGGGAGGGCATTCAAAGGGAAAATGAACCGCAGCACAACGGGCTGTTACTGAACGAACTGCTTTAAAGGCGCAACAACAACCTCCTGTTGCAGTGGAAGGGGACACATTCCTGCAGCTGCTTCTGAGCTCTCCAAGGATGCGAAAAAAAGGGAAAGAGTCCTTAAAAAAAAAAAGAAAAGCAGAGATAAGGACACATGACTGGGGATGAATATAAAGGACTAAACTCATGGCTGGAAGGATAAAATCAACAAGTATGAGGCATAAAACTGGCAAAGAACATAAAAAGCAAAAAGAAAGGCCTCTATAAATACATGAGGAATAAGGGGAAGACAAAGAAATGTATAGCCCAGTGCTGAGAAGGAAGGAAAGCAAATGAAGGCTGAAGTGTTCTTTATTTCTGTTACAGCCTTGCAAAAAAGGTTAATTGTGACCAGAAACTCACTGCAATTTATTTTAACAAGGAGATAACAGGGAAAGAAAATACTGAAGTATACTTAGATAAATTAGATGTTCCCAAGCTACTGGATGATATTTACCCTAGAATACTTGCAAAATTACCCTAGGAAACCTCAGAATCAGTGGCAATTATCTGTGACAAAGTGTGGTGGGTGAGATGAAATCCCGGAGAAGTGAGGGCTGGGGAGCAGGTCTATTTTATACAAAGAAGGCAGTGGCGGATGCAGGAGATCATGGAGCTGCCAGCCTGAAGCAGGTTTTGCCCCTGGAGCCAGCAGCAGCCCCGGTTTTCCCACAGGAATTGGGCAGGAGAGGCTGAGCACCCGTGGAGTCCAACTCATACAGCCCCGTGTCCCTGGACCCACATGCCCATGTGTTCATGCCTACATCGACCATCTTCACCAGCTCTACCATCTGTCCCAGGAAAAAAGGCAAAGCATGATGAAAAATGATATTTGTTCTCTCTCATTAAAGAAATGCAGTGTGTCTGAAACAGCTGCTCTGGGAGACGAGGACTTTGTGCCCATGAGAAGTTCTGCTTGTCAGACCCTGCCAAGAGCTTCCCCGAGGGCTCTGTGTGGAGCAGGAGAAAAGACTGATAGACTCAGCCCTCCGTGGGGCAGAAACGTCCCTGCTTGGCCATAGGAAAGGGTGGCTCTTCTGTCCCAGCTCTCTGTTGCCAAGGGAAGTGGGACAGTCTGTCCTGGGGACCGTGTCTCTTGGTGGGCACACGGTGTGGTCATGTGTCAGGCTCAAGCATCCTTGGACTGCTGCTCTTTGAGTGAGCAGAGGAGGCTTGGCCACAGTTGAGCTGGTGGCAGGGCAGGACATGGGGGCGCAGGTGCCTTTGCAGCAGGGTGCTTTGGGCTGCCGGGCTGGAAGGGCCCTGCTGCAGCCCCTTGCTCACGGCAGAGCTCCAGGGTGAGCTGGGGTGCTCCGGGCCAGCCGCTGCCCACTCCGGCCCTGCCACCTGCAGAGCCATGACACTCATTGTGTCTGCTGGCATCTGTGCAGGCATCTGCTGTATAACTGGGGACATCGTACACATGGTCATACCGTATTCGAATGAAACACTGAAAATTAAAAACTGGGTGCTATAAAAGATTTCAATCTACATTTAGAATTTATTACATGACTTGGGGAAACGCACTATTTTGGGCAAGGGAAATATCCTTCTGAATCCTGTTTTGATTTGTGGAATTCCTTCTCAAAACATAATCCCCCGTGAAAAGTGTTGTAGAAGCAGAATCCAGAAACCTGCTGCAATCTTATGCCCAGCTGAATTTCTTCTCACTTATTTTAGCCACTCTGCATCGATGCCTGCTGGAAACAGGTGAATATTCCTGAGCTTTGTTTGTGCTTTTCCCATAGAACCTGAGTGTCAAAACCTTGAGATATATCTTGAGTGCAGGCAATCAAACAACTATATTGAGGAAGAATATACCCATTATGTCTTTTTTTTCCCCTTTGCAAAATGCCTTTAATGGAAGAGCAAGCAAGACATCTGAATGAATTTTATAAGTTCCCCGAACAGTTCTAGCCTTTGAAATAACTCATCTTGAAGGTCTAGTCAATATGAATGGAGACATTTAAAATATCTTTGTGGCCTTCCGTCAATAAAAGACTAAAAGGCTAAAGAGGGGAAAGCAGAGAGTAGAGTAAGAAATGAAACCAATAATGAGCATCCTTCTCAGGAATCATGTCATTAATAACTGTAATGCACAAATATGATGAAATTTATAGCAATGTGCACAACAAAAGAAAGAACTTTCATTTCCTAGGAAAAAAATACTAGTTTCTCTTTTCCAACATCCTGCCTAATGTAATTTCTAAATAGACATATATTGAAGTGACACAATTTCTTTTTTTTTATGAGGAATATTAATAGCTGTGACTCGTGCTGCTAAGTGGGTTTAGTCCTGTCTATGATAAAGGTATATGTATATTGACATACCATCAAACTATTACCTTTAATTCAAAATTCAGTTAATTTTCAGTTAAACCAACAAGTGTTCTGTAGACGAGGGCAGCCAGGGCCTAGGAGATGCGCTGTGCTGGGATAGGAATTTGCTTTGCTTTGTTGCCCTACGGCTATTGTTATCAGAAAGCTTGTGAGGGATGGGTTTGATATGGAGAGACTGGGGGATTAAGCACCGCTGGCCTCAAGGCTGGTCTGGTGTGTGGATGTGTGGGGCATTCAGCTCACTCGAGCTCTGCCTCTTGCCGCCTGGGCTTCGCTGCATCAAAAACAAGTGTGGATCCAATAAATATTGGAAGAAAAGAGTTACTCATTATTCAGAGGTCATTACATAAGGACTAGTAATCATGCATCAAAGGGCTCGGTAATGTGTCTCTTGTTGTGTCTTCACCTTCTGTATCTCCCTTTTTCTCCCGAAGAGAAGTGCATTTCCCTAGGAGTCTGAGCATCAAGGCAACTGATCTGAAATAAAAGGCTGGCTTCGCTATAACATGAGAGGGATCTGCAGAAAATGGGTTAGTGCTTAGCTGTGAGAAAAGCACCTGTGTTGTCTTCAGTGGGCGCTAGGCAGTGGATCTCTCTGATAGCGCTGTTTGCAAATATCAAATAGTAATGGAAAGGGTGACAATAATGAAGTAAGTAATCAGATGAACTGTTGAGCACAGGTGCCTACATTTACAACTCTTTCATCAAAGAGAAAATTAAGCACTCTCAGAATATTATGGCAAATTGCTTGCTGTTATATGACTGCTAATCAGGTGGAGCACATAAATGCACCAGGAAAGATCTTGTGGAGCAATTACAGCGATGATGAAGGCACACACACATCACGGGACGGAGGATGGGGGTCTGCGGTGCCCATGGGTTAAATAATCACTGAAAACCCAGAGCCACCACCATGTCACTAAACCTGAGCAGAGCCGGCGGGACAGGAATTGCTGTGTCTGGTCCACATGCAGAGCTGGACTTACCCACCACCCACCTGAGCAATTCCCAGGGAAAACCGCTTGGCAGCTGCATCCGCGCTGCCCCCATCCCCTTGCATCCTCCCTCCTGTCGTTTTCACGGATAATGTTCTTTTCTCTCTAATGTTTTCAGGCTTTTCAGGCACCTGATTAATGCCGGTGTCTTTTCCTGCTGCCTCCCTCCCTCCGAAGTCTCTCAGAGCTGCAGCCAGGCCGCCTCCTGGGCCAATGTGCAAGGTCTCTTGTACCGAAGCATTGTGTCTCAGCCCCAGATTTACCCCTCACTGGGCCTGCTGTAGGCAAGCCCTTTCCTGCGCTTTGCAGATCGTAATCTTGTTACTGGGATGAGAAGATGATAAGAGATTTGAGAGCGAGGTTTGACACTGAAGGCAAGCAGAGAGGGAAGGGAAGTTCGGAGTCACCAGCATGATGAGCTCTCCAAGTTCACCCTGCGCGCTCGAGCAGGAGGTCTTGGCCATCCTGGGGGTGTCTGTGGGATGTTCTAGTGCTGAGGAGTCCTGCAGCATTTGAGCACCGTCCCCCAGCTTCTCCATGGGCTGCTGCCTGGGAGAAGTCCTGACCTGAGAGCAGCAAAGAGCACGTGGTCATGGGGAATGAAAGCCCAGCTTCAGGGCTGCTGGGCAGCCGAGTGCAGGGCTCTAGCAGGGGCTTTGAAAGCTGCAGGGTTCCTGTGTGGGGTGGCTGCCCTTCCCAAGCTCCTCATCCTAGTCATGGAGACACGGAGGAGCTGTCACTGGCTGCGCCGCCAGCGCCTTGTGTCACATATCGGGCTGTGATCAACAGCTGAACACTGCTGGCTGGTATTGAGACACTGAGAGTGGCGCGTTCCTCCAAGGACAGGGGAAATCTGCTTTAATTGAAGCAAGGCAGTGGTGTCCTTGCAGTTTACCACGGCGCCGGCACCGGCACTGCAATGCAAGAGTGCCTCCGTCTAGCCCTTTCTTCACATTATACCTCAGCAAAGAGTCGGTGCTACGAGAGCGTGCAGGCTCTCCGTCAGCATCCATGACTCATAATTAGTATGACAAGCTACACAAAAAAAGTGAATTGAGTTTTGGCTATGTCAAGATAAAACATAATATAATCTCATAATAAAATAATGGTATCTTCATCTGTTCTTCTTGGCTACTTTCCTCTTGTCTATATTACTCAGCTTTACAAATTCCTACTATTTCCTTTCATTTAATTTCTGTCGAGTTGGGCTCGTGGAGCTGTTC
>JAUBOD010000086.1:405454-426217 GCA_032353885.1 Nothura maculosa | reverse complement strand
AGGTCTGCTTCTTCTTGCTACTTTCCTGTTATTGCCTTAAGTACTTCAAATTAACTACTAATTACATGACAGGATTTTGCAAACTAGGCAAAATAAAGTAAATTCCTAAGTGGTGAGTCTTAAACGAGAGTGTAGAATTCTTCTGGATGTGGAAAGTGTCTGTTGTGGCATTTTCATCCAACTATTTATACTTGAAGTTCTGCATGCTGTTCAATCTAACATGTCAGTGTTTCCACATACCTCACCTTCAGGTACTTCACTGAAGGTACTTTACTTTTGGGGTGTTCAGGTAATGAATCCTCATAAATATGTAAAATAAACTTGACAATTATTTAAATAGAAAAAAAGAAACTTCAGATGTGCTTATTATTTCTCTGGAAATATCTGAATAGCAGTAGATCAAAATTTGAAAAAAAAAAAAAAAGACCTGGACTATAAGCCCCTGTTGGGTCTCTGCAGGTGACTGTTGTTACCTATTTCCATAAACTGTTGATCTGTAACCTTAAAGAAACGGTTCTCTGTGTTAGTTATGGCCAAAGCGGTGGGCAGGCAGGGCAGGGCAGGGCGCTTGCCTAGCATTGCACGAGTGCTGGGGCTGTGACTTGCTGTGAAGGCAGGTTAGCCGCTGCCTTGGGGCTGCCCTGTGCCGCCCCGAGGAGCATGGGGTCCAGGAGCCTTCCCCTGCGAAGGGAGAGGGAGACGGGCTCGTGTCCCACCTCCAGGGCTGGTTTATCTGCTTCCTTCCGCTGGTCCCCCAGGCAGGAGGCACCTCGCTGCATCCCGGGATTGCAGGACACATTGATTGTCCCGTTTATCCAAGCTCCTCCATGCTGCCTGCCATGACCCGCGCTGTGGATAGAATCCGGTCCAGGGTGCCCCTGGGCAGAGCCGAGCTCAGAGCTTCCCCCGTCTCGTCACTGTGCTGCTCTGGGCTCATCCACGAGCAGAAAATCCTCACCAGTTCTCCACCCAGCCTGCTGATCAAATTTACACGGTTCTTTAAGAGGAATCTCATAAGCCTGTAACAAAATCCTTGCTAAAATCAAGATATGTGACATTTACTTCCCTTCCCAGGAGTTATAGTGCCTTACTGGGGAAGGTCAGATTGCTTTGACATGATTTGCTCCTGACACATTTATCTTGGCTACTACTCATCACCTTGTCATCCCCCTGCTGTTTGCACATCCTTGTTTGAGTGTCTCTTCCAAGTATTTTATGCTGGAAGCTGAAGGAGTGACTAGTCTATAACTAATCTATAATCCCTTATTTTGCTTTCTTTTTTTTCTTTTTTTTTTCTTAACATATGTATGGGTTATTAACAGGATCTTAAAAAATATCCATATACTAGCTTGTAATTATTAGTGCTGGAGAATATCCCCTGTAAGAGTCTGCTGTTGGCCACCTGATTTTCCTATTTGCCCGACTTCTTGCAGAATTAGGAACCCTGCACGCAAACCCAGAGACTCGTTGTCCCGTTGCTTCATGTATGGATGCATCAAGCTGAGATACACAAGGTGTAACCGGGGCCAGAACAGAACCTGGAGTTTATGATACAATGATCTAATCTGTCTATATAAATGGCCTGTCGAGTTGGCTACGTGAGCAGCTATTCCAATATGGATGAGCCGTTTCTTCTGTCCTGTTCTCGGCGAGGTAAGTGCTGAGCTTAGGCAGATCACTTTGTCATGCCGCTGGGAACCGCGCACTATTTTCTTACTTTCTCTTGAGTAATTTCTTATAAGTTTCCTGCTTACCTTTGAATAGAATAGCAGCTACTTTGGTCATCCATCAAAGCCGAGCTCAGTGACAGTAAGTTTTACAGTAATGCCGCTGATTCGTGGATGCTATAGACATGAGAACATCGCCAAGATAGAGTTGTCATCATGGATCACAAACCCTGGGAAAGCGGAGCGATCCTTTCTCTTGCTGTCAACGCCAGAATTAAGAAGACGGTAGGAGAGATGTAGCGGTGCAAATAGCATACAAACACTGCGGCTTAACTTGGGCTGTTACATAAATTGAGGAGCTGATATTGCCAACATGTCAGCAGAACTACAGCTCCATTTGTATGACTTTCCTAGGTGGAATACTCATTTAATAATCAGTAATTTCACTGACTTGAACTTTGGAATAGTGAGTGGACAAAAATATTTCAGACCCTTGACAAGTATTTGCAAAGAGATTTTGTATTAAGAAAAAAAGTTTAAAAGATTTCCCACAAGAGAAACTTGTCCAAACCCTGGGTTTCCATTTCTCTTATTTATAAGCTGAGGTGTCTGCAGGTTCTGTTCGCTCTGGCCCCTGGTCCCTCCGGAGCAGATGAGTGTCTTCTTTGCCAAGTGGAGCTGCCCAGCGCGTGTGGCAGCTGCCCGATGCCATTGCCTGCCCCAGGCTGTGGAGTAGCAGGAATAAAGCCGAGTGTGGCCTCCTGCTAGCTGCATGGCACCTCTGCCCGCCCTCCTAAGCCCGGCCTTCCTCTACAGATACGGCAAAAGAGTGATTTTCCCCAGTTTCATAACAAAAATAGTGTGTGGCAATGAAGCAAAGGGAGCAGACAGCTTATGTCCTGTTCTGTAGAGCAGCCGGTGCCCGGCACGTGGTGCTGCTCCCATGCGCTCGCCTCCTCTTGCGGCTCCGAGCGCTCCTGTGGCCCAAGGACACGAGCTGGGGCTGGGGCCTCGTGCGGCCGTCACGGGCAGCGCCGCAGGGCAGAGATTTCCTGACAAAACAGGTTCCTGTCAGAAACCTGTCACGTCACCAGCAGCGATGGCGTTAGCAGAAACCTGCCAGCTCCAGAAACTCTAAATAGAGCAGGCAGGGACGCGCCGGAGCAGGGGGCAGGCAGCAAGCGAGGTCACCGAGCGGAGCCTGTTTAGTCGCAAGCAACCGAAGCAAAAAGCATTAAATGCATAAACAGCTCGGTCTGCATCCGAAACAATAGCTGGGCTTTGTGTGCCCTGCGTCTTTGGCTAGAACTGTGCCCCAAAGAGCACCTCCCTCCAGGTTCCTGCCTTACGGAATCGTGGCCGCCTAGTCCGACTTGGCAGCCTAAATTACTGTCCCTGATGTGAGCCGTGGTCTATGTATGCAGAGC
Organism: Nothura maculosa; assembly: GCA_032353885.1. Lineage (NCBI taxonomy): Eukaryota > Metazoa > Chordata > Aves > Tinamiformes > Tinamidae > Nothura > Nothura maculosa. The sequence goes on along the minus strand of JAUBOD010000086.1, from coordinate 423,123 downwards.
AATCACGCTCGCTGTCAGCCTTTATTTTGCTCATCTGTGCAATCTTTCTCCCACTCCCTCGTTGCTCCTGTGATCCATTTTGAATTCATCTTCCCATGTGCAGCCTGACTAGCATGAGGTTTAGTCTGTGCTCACTGTGATGAGCTGCAGAATGAAGCTGTAAATATAAATGCAAAAATAAAGCCTAGCTGGGAGGAGATTCAGGCCTATTAGAGAACAGGATTAGACTTAAAAATGAGCTTGGCAAATAGAAGTGCTTTGATAAAAGAAGATGAAATTCGAGATAATGTGAAATAGTGTGAATTTCAGCTGGAGCAACCAACTTCACAAATGCGGGAAAGGAGGCGAATGTAAAGCAGCCGATATAAAGAACTCTATGTATATCTTTACATATGTATTCCCTGCTGTGATTTCAGATATCTTGCAGCTCATACAAAGTCCTTATGAGAACTGTGATAGATGAGCAGCCCTGGCAGTAAGATAACTTTTATGACAGTTGCAGAGTCAAAAGGGAACCAGAATATCATCAGATCTATTGAATTGATAATGCTCCAGGGAGAGAGCATTGTCTGTAAGAAGAACACTTTTCCATGCTATATTTCTTTTCCTTAGTAAGAGTTTCACTACTTCAGAATTTTGCAGAATGATTTCTCTAACCTTAGGGAAAAGCTGAACAGTTTTGCAAACCTCCACACAGCTGGTATATCTAAGGAAAAACTTGGTTGGTTTCTTATACTGTAAGAGATGAGAGTAAGAAGAAATTTGTCATCTTTCAGAAAATAGAATATCTTATGAAAGGGATTTTCCGTGGAGATCAGATGAGATCAGAGGACCCAAAGAAGGATATGTCAGAGCACAATTTACCTGGTAATCAATCAAAAAACCTAAAGGTCACCCAGAAATTTACCATTTCCTCACCTGCTCCAGGTTTTTCTGAGAGTCTCGGATCACTCATTGCAGAGTGCCAGTGTAGGACTCTTATCTCAAAATTGTAAAAATGGATATTTCTCAGTATTTCAATGTCCCTGAAAAGCAAGCTATTTTCTAGCAGAAATAATCAATGGTTTTACCGGCCAGATCCCATCTGTATGTGCAGCTGCTAAAGATATGCTGGACTACTGCACATGAGCTTTCTCTAGTACTTTTATTAGGCAGTTTTAGATGATTTGCAGCCCTTGTTGTTTTCAAACCAACAAATCTTGGGCTATTTTGCTACATCAGTAATCCATAGAGCATTGCAGATCTGGTCTATTATTATATTTTGACTTGTAGTATGTATTTCACCCAGGTCCCTGATAATGCTTCCCTGAGTACGGAACAGGGATTTTTATGGTGTGTGATCCACTCTTTTTCTCAAAATGAATGATATAAACCAGTAATTGGTTGCATAATCTGTATTTACTGAAAGAAACTGAATAGCAGAAACTGGGTTTTCCAGACCTCTGTGGCTTTTTTTTTTTTTGCAACTAAATAGAGAATAAAAAAGGAGGGAAATCGAAAGCAAGAAAAATGCTTAAGCCTCATAGACTCTTAATAATGTCTGTATTTCAGAATGCCTTGTTTACAGATGGAGTTGCAGAAGAAAAATCTGGATTTTCCACACATCAGTTTTACATGAAACTAACCTTTGAGCTGTGCTTTCCAATGCCTGCTCATGAGGGGAAAAACAAAAAAGAAATATTGTGCAGTGAGTCCAGAGCAAAGGTGGGGATGGAATCAAGATCAATCATATAAACCAGAAATATATTTAAGATAGGTCTATAGCACAGCCTTCCTTTTGGCTTTATCTTCAGCTGTGCAAAGAGCTCATGCATCAATGCAAGCAGGGCCTCGGGGAACAGGTGAGGAGCAGCGTAACCCAGAGCCACCTTATGTGTTGGTTGCCATCAGCAAGAGCTGGGGGAAAATAAAATGTTGGGGAACCCATTTCAACACAGTGGAAATAGTTGGGTCTTACCCTCAATATTGTGAAACATTTGGTGTAATGAACCCAAGGAAAGGAAGACCCATCAGGTATGAGCTGAGACCGCAGCTAAGCCAGGCAGTGGTTTGGTGCAGACATAAGGAGCTGCTTTGCTGGAAACATGGAAACCTGATGCCCATTTGGAAACATGGAAACCCAATGCCCATCTTGGCATGTGTTTGGTAAGGTGGAGTGTTGGTGTGTGTTTGGTAAGGTGGTTACGGGGTGTTGGTGTGTGTTTGGTAAGGTGCAAGTCGTGAAGGAAACGGGTGTGAAAGGAGAAAATGAGCTGAGGACAAGGGTTCGTTTGCCAGAGGGAATCCTGCAGAACGCAATGTGGTTCTTCGATAAGACAAGTAGTTTTGCAGGCAAAGCATCTGTGCCTGGTTCTTCATGGTGTGCATTTTGCATGAGTTCCTAAAGCAGAAATCAGGACTAAGAAATCGGTTTGCAGGAACCCTTCAGAAACAGGAGTATATTTTGGGATAGAAAAGGTAGCGAGCGGCTCTGCCTGGTGGGACAGAGCCCTGCAGGCCCTGGTGGAAGTGCCAGCCCTGCAGCCTGGTGCTGCCGTGGGCTGCGCTGCCCCCGAGCATCACGGCCCCTCTCCGGAGGGCTCCCGAGCGCTCATTGGGGCTGCTTGGTGTTTAAATATGTTTATTTTTAATAGAAGAGTGAATTTAGAACTATTGTAGACTTCATTGGAGTAAAACAGAAACGATTAATCAGCAAAGAAGTCATTCAAGAAATGCAAGTTTGAAACATGACAGCCATAGACAGACCTGTCAACCTCATGGATTTTTGTACCCTTTATTATTTATTTATTTTATTTGTTGTGATTGCTAAGTATTCCTTTGATGTTCCAAGGACATTGGCACTGGATAGAAGAACATTTAAACCCAAAACTCGTGGGTTCCATAAAGAGCCTGGCTTGCATCTACAATGAAGAAAAAGCTGTTAAGTGTTATATATGTTCTTGATAAGCTAGAATAAAGTACATATCCCAGTCAAGATAGAATTTTCCATTTTAAAATTAGTTTACAGCAATAATTACATGTTGTCAGAGTTAATGATGTTCTCAAGCACATATCACTGCAATGGTGGTCAGCTCCAAAGGCGAGTGTAGCTCACACGTGGGAAGCAGAACAATAATAATAAAGCTTTAATTGAAAATGTGACCCTAGCACTAAAAAATAACTGAGCACTAACAAATGCTTATGATTCATACACATAAATATATGGTTCCAGAAATGTCTTTGCAGTCTTTGTGCGTAGGAAACTCCTGCATCCTCCCATCTTGCCTGGTTTGGCTTTGCAAGGGCTGATGTTCTAGAAACTGAATTAGCTGAAATAATGTTGTAGAGAGGTTCTAAACATCAAGTATCTGCAGATGATTTATCCTTAAGGTAGCGGGAGGATATTTGCCTGGGTCACGGCCAAGCCTGGCTTGCAGCACTGCACTGTATAGGCCTTATAGCACCTGTAGGCCGTGGCTTGAAGGGATCAGTCACAGCAGGTTCTGTGCATTGGCAGAAGTCATATGCACCTATATAATGTATGTATGTCTGCACACACGTACATTTGTACCAATGACATTGTCAGGTGAAATGAAATTTTCATTGATAATTCCTGTTTGTGCCAGACCGGCTGGTAGAGCAAGCACCGAACGGATGGGACGTGAGGACCCTTCCCTGGCTCCTGCTGCGGAGCTGGCAGGGGATTCTGCTGTTTCCTAAGCAGCAGCTCCCCGGATCTCCCGGATAAAACAGGGAATTTTAATTATTCATGGGAAGCGGAACAGCTCGGACCCAAGAGGCCTCTCACAGGCCTCCGGTGTCACGCTCTGGCGTTAGACCATGGACTATCTGCCACCGAACGCGGCGTCTGCTCTTGCCCTCTCATTGCTCCATTTCTGCCTTTAGTTCTTTTTTTCCTTCAGATTGTTTTGAAAAGCCTCATTTCCATTGGCTGTCAGAACAGAAAGAAATATGTAAAACTTGACTGTGTGTGCAGGGCAGAACGTGTTCTTGCCGGCCAGCCCTGTGCCCGGTCAGATCCTGGGTATCCAGCTCAGCCCAGGCTCGATACTCACAGGGCTGATTGTGGGCAGGGAGCTGGGGGATTAAGCGCCAGGCAGGGTTAGCTGCCAGGGTTCAACCTGTCCCTCTTCCCCGGTGCCTAGATCCACCCGTGTTTTATAGGCCAGGTTTGCAAGTAATGAAAATTTGCACTAAAAATTAGCAGGAAAATATTGCACGTGTCCTTACTGAGTACATGCAGAAGCTGAGTGCTTGCAGTATTATTATTATTATCCCTGCTGTCCCTGGAAGTGCCTTTAGGCTAGGCTTATTTCAAGTGTATTTTCCAATTGCAAAGCTGTAAGTAGTAGGCACCTGCAATATGTATGTAGCACATGGGCACCAGGTATGGGGGAAACCTGCAACTGGGGCCCAGCATTGTGTTGTACCTTGTAATGAAATTTTATAGAAACAACATTTTAATTTGCCAACTATTTTCTAAAGAAGCAGATGTTTCTTCTAGATCATAAGTCATATTTTCCGTCTGTCTGTGAGTTTTAATATAACTTTGCTTTTGCTTACAAATCAACCCCAATGTTCTCTATTTTCAGCTTCCTAAATTACTCACATTTCAGAGCTGTCAATAGCCAAAAATAACAACGACACATTCGTATACAGTGCAGCTCTGCTGTAACGCTGAGTACTTCTATTACTCAGAAGTGAAGAATTTATATCAATTATATTTATAGCAATACTCCCTATGTATTAACTGGTTTCATATATTCTATATTCTAATATAGATATTATTATAATATTCTAATATTATAATTTTTAAAGAAAATGAAGTCTGGTTATGTAACTTCAGCTGCTTCAGTTTTGCCAGAGTTGTTGCTTTTGCTGCTAGTCTGAAAAATAAATAAATAAATAAAACTATACAAAATAAAATAACTTTTAAATCATTCATATATATATATATATATATGATAAAAAGTAAATTTTTATACATATATATATATATATATACTCTTACCTAATTTCTCGGTGGCTGCATATGCCTGGGCAATTATTGATTTGACACCTGGTTATTCCGTGACCTTCTCTGATTCAGTAACTGGCTGCAAAGATTCTCTGCACATTGATGACACTCCGCAGGTCTCGAGTTCTCCATCCTGCCCGGGATTTGCTGCAGGCGCTGAAATCAGAGCAGCTGAGGTCCAGGGGTCCTCGGCAATTGCAGTTCCTGCTGAGTTTGCACGGTTAGTGAGCAGCATTGTCTTTTTCTTCCCCAAAAATGTGAGAGAAAGATAACTCAAGAAGCATAATCAGCCTGCAGGAAAGTAGGTTCTTTTGCTGAGCTATGATCCTTCATCTGCAATTCTTCAGGAACTTAAATCCTGAGTGGCAGGCCAGGGTAAGTACAGCTCAATTTTCAGGCACAAGTAGTGTCATATAATGCATCTCCTCAAAAGGCTGCCAAGACTTTCGGAAAGAAAGAAAAAGACAAGAAAGGAAAAAAGAGAAATCAAGACTTGACATTTCAGAGGAATTTAAGAAAAATAGGAAGGAAGAACGTTGGCACTGCCATGCATCGCCAGGTCACTACATGAATTACTGACACTGTTGATCTTTTCAATATTAATGGGAGGATTAAATGACCAGAGCGAGAGCTCTGGTGTGGAGCCCCTGCTTGCCAGCCCCAAACTGCCCTGAATCCGCCCCAAAACGGGCGTCTCCGCGTGCCCCGCGCCCAGCCCAGCCGGTCCCAGAGCCGCATGGGCTGCTGCAGGGGCAGTGCTCCCTCGTGCCCCGCTAGGTGCTGCTGGGGTAGCTGGGAAGCGGTGCAGAAGCAGGACAAGGGTGGGACGGGCACGCTACATTTGTGCCGGAGTGTAAGGAAAAATCTGAAACACAAAGTAGAGCTGGGGAAGTTCAACGTTTCATCTTTGTTCTCTTTGTCTTAGTTTTTTTCTGCAGAGGAAAAGTGAAGGAATAATAAAAGTAAAGAACTGACGGAGAAAAATCCTATTATCAGAGTGGTTTGTGCCAAACTGCAGTTTAGGAGATGGCTGATTTTGACTGAGATAGTGTTTGCAGAAGGCGTTCAACAGTTTCTGAGGCAGAACACTTTTCTCTGGGAAAGGCAAAGATACAGAAAGGAAAAGAGGTGTGTGGCAGAGGCCCCAGGTATCTGTGGGTCCTTTCAGCTGCTGCAAGAAAACAACAGGAGGTATCTGCCTTTTTTCCTAGTTTCCTAATATCTGTGATGGTTACGAAACAGGAATTTTAGGATTCGTTTCAGCAGGATGTGACCAGGAAAAGCAAATTCCGATGGGTCCTGGGTGTCTTCTTAAATGCGGGTGTCACAGAAAGCACCTCCTGGCTCGGAGCCCTGCTCAGGCCAACCTGCCCCAGGAGCTGCCGTGCTGGGACCCGCTGAAAGCGCCCTGGGGGAGCGTGCACGGGTGAGATGGCACCTGTGACAGCAGCGGGTGTGCGCCCTGCGGGGAGCGCACGCGAGCGCCGGCCCGGTGCCGGGACCGGTGCCGATGGGCACTGCCAGCCTGGTGCAGCCATGGGCACCTACCCCCTACCCTGCCGCTCTGCTGGAAGGTTGGCAAGCCCTTGGGGCTGGAGGCAAAAGGATGCATGCCATGTGTCTTGCCGTGGAGGACCAAGGCTGTGGTGGCGGTTGCTGTGACTCGCAGCCGTGTCCCCAAAAGCTCCGTGCTGTCCGTCCGTGTCACCAATGCACACAGTGGGCAGGGCTGGGGCTTGCGCAGATGGGGCTGGAGCTGGTGCCATCCGTGCCGTGCTCCCGTCTCAATGCAGAGCAACGACGTGTGGGGCTTGCTGGCATTAACCTCAGCCCTAAGAAATGAAGGGCATTTTCTGACTGCCTCTATCCATAGCAGAGCTAGGTGACAAGACAGAACCTCATTTAAATGATCACAAACGTACGTGAATCAAATTCTTGTCAGATGTTTTCTTGGCCTTTGCTCTGATATATACCTCCGACTGCTCTTCCAGTGAGTGATCATGACTCTGTATTGATTTAACTTGCAGCAGAGCTGAAGTGGATGCGCTGGGCGGGACGTCGAGCCTTGCCTTGCCCCTCACCAGTGCCGGGACACCCGAGTGAGACGAGCGCCTTTTGCTCAGCTCGCAACAGGTGCTTTCATTTGGCGAATATTAACAGTCCTTTTAGCCAGTAGGTACCTTTTCCTGACAGGCAGAATGCCTGTCAATCCTGCAGGAATCCAAAATTCCTCTATAAGGAGATTACCTTGGGCCCTTCCCACGACTGCGGCTGTTTATTGCACCTTAGGCAGAACTTTGCTGGAATCTGAATGCAATATTGGGAGAGATGCAGCGTTTAGAAGGACGCGAATGAGACACAAAATGTTCAGCTCCTCACAAACTGTTTTCCAGCTGTCAAAACTGCATTAATCAATTCTGCCTCTGTAAATCTCTTGATTTGCAATCTTGTTCGTTTCTCGGAAACATCCGAGTTTATTAAATTAGACACACAAATCATTTCCTGGATGCTCACCTTATACTCTTTTCTTACTACCTGCTTACGCCCTAACTAGCTACAGCAGACACAGCATGAAGAAACTTGTTGAAGAGACATCTAGTCCTGGAGCTTGATGGAGTCATTCCAAGCTTCCCAAGGAAAAGGAAGCAACTTTCCTGTCGGCCACAGGAACAAAGCTCCCCATTTCCCCACGATAAGCGGCTCTGGTCCCCGTAACCCTCCTGGTGGTGCTGCTGAAACGTCTGCTAGTTGATGCCCTTCCTTTTGGGGCCATGGGGAATGGGGACAGAAGGAAAATGGGAAGAAGATTTTGAGAGCCCCTGACACAGTTAGAATTTGAATTCCAAGCTCTGTAGAACAGTGTGAGAAGCGTTTTCTGCCTATATATCTGGGTAAAGAATGGGGTTACTGTTTGTTGGGTTTCCCTCTGGGATCCTTTTATTTTCTGAGCTAAGGAGCCATTTTCTCCTTTTAGAAATCACGGCTTTTCTTGCAGCTTTCTTTCCTACTCCTGCAACCTTTCTCTGCCTTTCTGGGCTGTTTTTAACCCCGGGATGAAGCAGCATCCCCGATGATCTGTCCCTGGACTTTCAGGTTTGAATGGGAATCTCGGCTTGGCCCATTATGGGCGTGCAGAGGGAAGGGAGCGGGCTCGGAGCTGCGTGTGCCCCTCGCGGCCGCTGCGCCACGGGGAGAGGTGGGAGCAGGGCTGGAGGGGACGGAGCAAGGACAGGGCGCCGCGGCCAGGGCCAGCCCCGCTCCTGCCATGGTGAGAATGCACAGAGTTCACTGGGCCTGGCAGTGCCAGCTAAGGGGCTTGCTGTGATTTCTGTGTAAAGCCATCCTTAATAATTAATTGGTGGTATGTATAGATTCGTCTGGATGGCAGCTGGAAGGAGATGCGGAGCCAGGCAGCAATCAGATGGAGATGCTGTGAGAATGAGCTCTGTTTACAATATCTGCAGCTTTTGTTGCAAACCCTGTCACAGCACAGGCTCTTTGTAGGCAGCCCACAATGCCAGGGACTCTAATGATCATGTGGAGTCTGGAATCTAGTCCTTGGCTCTTAAAAAAAAAGAAAAGAAAACATTACTACACTGGCTTTTAATTCTTTTTTCACTTCACTTGTCATTTTATTCTTCACTATTTAAACCTTTTGTGACCTTTAGGAAAGAAAAATCAAAACATAGAGCATTTCAAAGCCTAAGTAATGATTTTTTATATCCTACTACCACATTCATCCCACTTGAAATCTCCACTTGAATGGTTTTTGCTTTAAGATCTCACAAATGTTGGTGTTCCTGGAGGCTTGAGTGAGAACTAAAAGAAAGGCAGCGAGTACGGCAGCCACACGGAATGAAAGGGGTTTTAGCTTGTTTCATGTATAATGCAGAACTGCGGAAAGAAGCAGGGTGACTCGAGATCACAAAACCGCTTCGCCATCCCCAAACTCAGGGGGATGCAATCTCGCTGAAGAAGGAACCACAAAATCACACTTTATCAGCGACCCAAGTAGCGCTGCTGATTTTTTTTGGCAATATTTTTCTCTTCTTAATTGTCACACATTTTTGCTCCTTGAAAAACTAGTTGCTCATGCAGCTAAATACTGCATGTGCTTGCCCATGCTGTGCAGTTCAAGGTCCAGCTCTGCCGCCAGGCTGGTGCTGCGGCTTTGGCAAAGCGGAGCAGCGAGCGGGCAGGCCCAGGGCCCGCCGTGCAGTGTGTACCTGTTTGTGCTGGGCAGCCTTCCCACGTAACCCCCGGACACCTCCTGTAACTCGGCATCTGTTGCATAATCAGGGAAGGCTGAGGCCACACAGTGCAGTGTACAGGCAGTCAGTACTGCTACCAGAGCAAGAGAGAAGATTGCTGTTTCCATCCTCTGCTGTAATAACTGCTCAAAATACTGTATCTGTGTGGAGTAATTGTGGAAACAAAAGAATAACAATATTAGCGAGACTAGTTCCTCAGTGCGGCTGTATCTCGTGTGCTTCTGTCAGAGGTGCTGGGCAAGACAGCCCAGGACGGAGCCTGGAGCGGGGACAGGGAAAGGGCAGCGCACCAGGCCGGAGCGGGGCCTCCTCCAGGCTGCTGCCTGAGCCCAGCTCACCCCGACCGGATCCAGGCCTTGCAGCACTGCTCAGTCACCACTTCTGCAGAAATTACTCCTTCAAAACAGAGCAAAATAAATTTTGGTAGAAAATTCTGAGCATCTGAACATAAACTCTCATACAATTTTTTTAAGCCTTAATGTATCTCGTTTTGTGATTGACAGTTAGCCTAGCATATGTTCAGAAAGCTTTTACAGAGCCTTTGATTCGTTTTGGTTTAATTCCTGAAAAAGCATGAATAAAATGTAGATGGAGGGTGAGTAATAAGTTGTGTTTGGGCATTTCAATAGTATCCATTATTTTCCACTTAAAATTAAATTACTTTTAAATTTTGTTTATTCTCATTTTAATAGCAACAAATTTTATGTCATTATGTTAATATACTGCAATTTATCTCCTCTGAAAGTACAGAAAAAAATACAAAAACCTGTGAGAGCCAGGCAGCAAACTACTAGGCTACAAAGAGTGAAGGAAAGGATATTAATCTGGATGAAATCAAAGGCACCGTTCAGCTCTCTACCACCGGGCAAACAGGCCAACCCTAGACTTTCAGAAATGTGAAATTCGGATTAGTTTGATAGAACCTTGACTGCAATTTCAAACACATCTCCCAATCTGCAGCGAGGCCACGGAGTCTTTCTGCAAAGAGGAAGGGTTTCTGAGGGAGTCAGTGAGATTCGGGGTAAATGTGATTAAATGGCTCTCATATTCTTGCCATCTATTCCATCACCAGGTTTATCCCGTCCAGGAGAGAAGATCATCCATCTTCCTCCCAGACCTCTGCTAACTTTTGCGAAGCCACAAGCAGTCTGGTTTTAATTTGAGGGTTTTTGCAGTCCCTGCTGAAGCTGTTGGCTGCTGCGGCCGGAGCAGGAGAGCGGCAGTGACGGAGCCTCCCGAGGAGGCACCAGGAGGCCAAAGGCTGCCTGGATCTGATGCCCTGGGCTGGCTGCTGAAGGGCCTTCCGGGGTGAGGGCTGCAGCCAGGAAGACGTGTCTCATGATAAGCACTAACACCCAGCCTCACACAAGAGATGCAGAGCCCCACGGCTTTGGGGAAGGACCAGGAAACGCTGCAGCTTGCACGTGTTAAGTGCTGGGAGCCGCAGCTCAATGGGGAGAAGCCCTTGGTGCAGGCACAGGGCTGTGTGCTCGTTGTGGCCTCCTTGCTGAGTGCCCGAGCTCTGCTGCACAGCAGGGACCAGGAGGAGGACCCCGCACATCCACGGCGGGCAGGACTTGCAGCTCGTGGCAGTGGATGGAGGGCGAGGGAGGCGAGCGATTCCCCTGCGCCCCAGGGACCTGCTCTGCTCCCAGCCACTGCCCGAGGGCTGGGCCCGAGGCCGGGGAGCACCGGGAAGGTGTCTGGGCCCGGCAGCTCGCGGGGAGGCTGCAGGGGTCTTTGCTCCGCGTCCTGGGCAAGGGGAGAGGTGTTTCATGGCTCCGCACTGGGGGGCATATCACCATGGGGGCACTCATCGCACTAGTGCCAAACATTCCAGGTATGTTCTCCAGGAGGATGTTGCGGACAAGGGAAATTTTGTCTGGCTGGTATTGCTATCCAGAAAGTGCTAGATATAAACTTTTTGATAGATAGTTTTTAACCCAGTAAAACTGTCCCCTCAAACCAATTTTGTTTCAATCCCTGGGAGGAGAGAACCTTTTAAGTCAAATGGAAAACGTTAATGAACTTCCGTGTTGTGATTTTTTTCCTAATTCAGTAATAGCTGTCAGCACCCTTCGTTCCCTCCTTTCACCTTAACAAGTTAATATACTGAACTGCCTCCAGCCTGCACTGTGATTATTAATTACCAGGCACTACCGAATGTATTTTTGGACTTCTTTCTTGTGCAGTAGTAAAAGTCATTCATGTTTAATAGAGCCTAGTGGAAATCTTTAGGGAAAGACCTTCCGCAGGGAACACTGCAGCAGACATGCAAGGCAGCCCGTTCCTGCTGCCCGGAGCGCGGCCTGGGGCAGCTGTGCGCACACGCACTGAGCTGGGGTCTGTGCAGCTTCAGGTCTTCACACTCAGGTCATGACACTTGGGTAAAATCCAAATAAGCGTCTCCATGTCGAGGACGTTTAGCCCGGGGACTGTCCCACTGGAAGGAAATTCTGTTGTTCTACGTGCTGGACTGTGACACTACATGCTGTTGCACTGAGAGAGATTTATCAACTGTGCAAATCAATACATTGCTTGAATTAACTGGAATATGGTAGCAGGGAGACCTCCTCTGCCAAATGCAATCTCAGGATTTCACAGATAAACAGTTTGTGAAGAGCGTTATATTTCATGTTAGAGCTACATTATATGTTACATCTTTGTTCTGCCACTCTCATTTAGGACGGTCCCATAGAGGACCTTCATTCCCGTGTTTTGGCCTTGCTCAAGCTGAAACGCAGCTTTCCTAAAACAGGTCAGAACCTCGGGCTCTTCTCCGGGGGTCCTGGGGCTCCTCCGGGCAATCCGCATATCTGCAGCTCCGAATCCCGGGGTTCCTCTCCCGGGGAGCGGGATCCTCCTGCACCTCCATCCCATGCCAGGGCAGTGCTGCCGGCGGGTGTCATTACCATTCCCCAGCTCTGCTTGCAATTCATTAAGGCAAATGCTGGGGGATTGCCATACTCGCCCTCCAAGAGCTTCTCTGGTTCTGAGGGGGCTCTGCGCCCTCTACACACTTCCTTCCAAATAGATCAGATCTGTGGCATTTACTTGCCTGGTAAATATGTGATTTTACCAAGGAATGAAGTTGTAATATTGGAGATGCAGACTTAGAGAAAGTTACAGCTCAGTCACACATGAGCAATGGGCTGCACAGATTATTTAGTTATTATTTTTTATCACGTATCTATTTTCTGTGCTATTCCGTGTACATGAGGCACGCTGTATTCTGGCAGAATGCCTGTATTTCAGTGTAGGCTAACACCTTAATGACAAAATGAGAAAGACAAGTGATTCATTTCTCCAAATTAGCACTGCCCACACATTTCCATGATACTGGCCATGATAATACATCTTGCACTCCAGCCATGTTTTATGAAAGATTGATTGAAAGCTGGAAATGAGCCTTAAGCAAAATGACATAAAACTATTTACCCATCCTCAGCCCTGGCCAGCAGCACTTCATGCTGATGTACTGTCAACTCCTCTGCCTTATGTTTAATTCAGCGCGGAGCTTGTAGTGGAATAACATCAAGTCAAGCTTTTATTAAAATTTCCTTACTTGAAGTCTCAAAGCAACCAGTGTCATTAGAGTTTAAGCATGGTGGAGAATAAAGAACCAAGAGAGCTGTTAGGAGGAACAAGTACATTCCGAGATTAGCACCAGATTCAATTAACTTGTGGGCAACCCTTTGATTTGGCGGTGCTACCTGCTCGCCCATGGCCCGTGGGCATCCCGGGCACGGGCGCCGGAGCGGCAGCACGGAGCTCCCAGTGCTGGAGCATCCCTGCGAGCCGCCGGCATCCCCAGCAAGCCGGGAAAAGAGGGATGAGCAGCCGCATCCCTATGGGTGTCGCTGTGGGAAGGCGGCCCCGGGATGCGGCTGTCCCAGGGCGAGGGGCCGTGCCAGCACGGTGCTAAGAGCTGCACCAGGATGCCCGGATTGCGGTGGCAGCCCCTGGAAAATGTGCACCCCATCAGAGACCCCGCCAGAGCTACAGCTGATAAACGCTCCGTGTCTCACAGGTGGGATGCGGCAGCGGCGTCTCCATCGCGCTTCATCCTAATGACTGATTCATTTATCATACGTTCTTCAGATGCAGCAAGGGATTTTCCTACTGTTCTAAATATAAGCGGTCTGCAGGACATGCTTTGTAATCTGCTGGAAATACATTGATTTGCTTGTACAACATCTCTGATGGCTTTCCCTAATTTTTATGACTAAATGTCTTCTGCTTTTCTAGCATGAAGCAGAAAGAGACAGAGGCAGTGAGCTGGATCACAGAGAGCACTGCCACCCCCTACATACATATTCATTAATTACCAGGAAATTATTAATCACCAGGTTAATTCTGGAACTGAAAGTGGCGTGTTCAGGATCCAGTGTTAAAAGGTGCTCATAGCTCTGAAAAGAGAATAAAGAGAAACAAATGGAAGGAAGATGAGAGAAAAAAATAATCAAATCTTTATAGGAAAAAAAGGAGAATTTAAAAAGCAGAAATAAAAGTTAGTTAAATACTGATTATGAGGATCTTGCAAGGAGGAGCTCCCCTCCCTCTGCCCAAAGCTGAGGACAGACGGGACGAGGCTGAACCTCTTCTCGCTCAGATTTCCTGCTCTCTCCCCTGTCCAGAAGCAGGTTTTTAGCAACCCAGCTAACCGCGGCCAAGCACTGGGATCCGTGGAGGGATGAGTCTTGGAGTGGGGGAGCCTTTCTGCTCTCTTTGGAGGCAGAAAATTCTCAGGTAGCCCTTGGGGGGATCCGGCTGGGGAGGAGAAAGGCATTTGTATTGAGAGGGACATCCAATAGCACACGTTATTGCACGGCTGCCGCGGCCCGTGGGGAGCCGGTTCCCTGTGTTCCTGTGTTCCTGTGCCCGGCAGCAGCGCTGAGAGCAGAGCCGAGGGTGGCCTCCTCCTCCAGAGCCTTGCGCCGCTCCGGGACCCCCAGCCGCGCTGCCCCTCGAGCACTGCCCGGGCTGGCTGTGACATAATACTGAGGATCAAGCAGGAAAGGCCCTCCTGAACTCTGTAACTGAGCTCAGCTGTGTCAGAAATGCTGCTGGGCCTCTGGGGCACCAAAACAAAAGCAGAGAATTGCTCCACATAGCTGAGACAAAGGAGGTGCCTTTCCGGCTTCCCTGGGCTCCCACGGGAGGCAGCCTGCGTGTGGAATGGCACTCACCTTGCTGCATTCCAGCAGGTAGGAGTGCTTGCAGACCAGGCCCCCGGGCTGCATAGAGGACCACGTGGCGAGGGGCTCCTGTAGGACCTGGCTGGAAGCTCCTCGTGGAGCAACCAACGAGGGGCAGCATGACAGTGACAAGAGTCAGTGCACCAAAAACCGCTAATTCACTCTTCTTTCTAGAAAAAAAGAAAGAGCAAAACTGCTGTCCTGAGCAAATGTTTTATCATTTTGCATACAGACCTCAGGGACGTGCTGCTCTGTGCTGCTCTCACAGCCTTTGCGCCTGTAGTCCCGAGCCTCAGCACTTGACTCCTCCCTTGTGCTTAAATATAAAGGGCTGGCGTGGTGCACGGCAGGAGCAGCCCATGAGGAGGAGTTCTTTGGCCTCTGCTCTGTGTCGGGGCTTCCCGGGAACTCTGAGGAATAGGAGGAGGAAATATCTGGCCTCTGCAATTAGAGGTGGGTGTGGGTGGGAGAGGACTTGGGCAAGGCAAACAAGGTTCTCACTGCTCCTCTTCCCCGGTGGGTATTTTCCTTGGTATTTCATGAAACTGCACATCCAGAGAGAAAGAAGACACATTTCCGTGAGCCCAACCAGGGATTGTCATTCTTCTTTTTAATCTGCCATTCATCATATCATGGGTGTAGCTCCTACGGGTCTTCCCATGCTTGTTTCCAGTTTCACCGACCCTTTGCTGTGCCCGCACTGGGCAGGGGTGGTGCAGGGACTGGTACCAAGCGTGGTGGACCCTCCAGGTTCTCATAACACTCAATAGACGTCTCTGTGCCCGACACATTGTCCCAGCTGGAGCAGCAATACTGAAGGAAGAAGAGGCGTTTGCAGGGACTGCAAAGTGCACAGCTTCAGCACGGGAACTGCGGCGCCATGTGTCAGAAGCAGTATTAATATTAGACAACATTAAAAAATAATCTTGGCAGTTAATTTGAGCTACAAGTGTAAAAAAAAATCCCTTTTCAAAAAAGTTGGAAAAACAGCTTCTTATGTGGGAACATGAAAATTGACTAATGGGAATATTTCTATGCAACATATAATTAAACTGTACAATTTATTGTCACTGGGAATTGCTAAGCCAAACAATTTATACAAAATCTGAAGCAAGAAAAAACACACACATATAACAACAACCTCTGGTTCTCATACCTACTGGTGAAAAGAACAGAATTGTGAAAGTCTGATCGACAGAACTGTGCTTGCCCACATGAACTGGAGCCCTCAACCAGCACAACAAGTTTTATATCTTAAATTAAGAGATTACTGCTAAGACTTCCTAAAAAAGTAGCGTTACGCTGTGCTCAGCCTTGAATATCCTGGAGTACTTTATTTCTTAACATCATCTCTGCACATATAAAGTAATGGAAATTCTTGACATTTAGGGCCTAATCCAAATGCAAAGAATCCTTATTTCCTACCTTGCTGAATTTAGCCTGCAAGGATTACAGATCAGATTTGCAGCGTATTGGCAGGAAGGAAACAGCGTCCAGATTTTAATAAGGAATAATTTTTTAGAAGCAGTTTATAAAACTTAGGAATTTAGGAAGATGTTAAATAGGATTTGAAACTAAACAGTGATTCATGCTTTCTGGAAGATCTGTAGTCCTAAATTATGACAAGCTGGAAGTTCTCAACATTTTCCAGCACTTGCAGGGAAGGACATTTCGAGGCTTGAGCAAATGCATCCCACGGCCTCCATGGCAGCGCTTCCTCTTCATGCACATCAGCTTTTGGAGGTTTATTATTTCTGGTTGGAAGTTAGTTAAAAAGGGATCTTCTTTTTTGTTTTTCCTTCCTTCCAGAAAAGGTCTGGTTGAAATGAAAAAGCCAACGTTCCCGTAGTGACTTATATCCCAGGAACCACCTTCCCCTCTCCTCTCCCCGTTCCACCTCTCCATTAATTACACTCAGTGCCGGGTTTCAGGAGAGCAGCTTGGGCACCTTTACCCTCCCGGCAGCACCACGGACGCCGCAGCAGTGAATTTATCTGCTCCAGGGCAGGATTTGTCAGCGCCTCTGTTTAATCCTTGCCGGGATGACGGATGGGCCTTGGCCGTCCTGGGCACATCCATCCTCATTACGGCTGTGCGGAGGGCAGTGCCCGCGGAGCCTTTGGAAGGACACGGGGTGACTAATAAAGGGATGGGGACAGGGTTTGTACCCATGCAAGGACCCGCTCAGCGCCCGACGGGGAGCAGAGGGCCGAGCAGCCCTGCATCCCTGCAGCCCTGCATCCCTGTATCCCGGCATCGCTGCATCCCTCCATCCTAGCAGCCCTGCATCCCGGCATCGCTGCATCTCGGCATCCCGGCATCCCTGCATCCCAGCCTCCCTGCATCCCGGCATCTCAGCATCCCTGCATCCTGGCATCCCGGCATCCCTGCATTCCGGCATCCCAGCATCCCTGCAGCCCTGCATCCCTGCATCTCAGCATCCCTGCATCCCTGCATCCCAGCATCCCAGCATCCCGGCATCCCAGCATCCCTGTATCCCGGCATCCCTGTGGGCAGGAGAGTGGCCAGCTCGGAGCATTGCTCCAGGCGGCCTCTTGTTTTTTAAACCTGGGCTGAAAAGTGTTCTTTTCCCCTCAAAATGAAAGGTGAGATGAAAATAGAATAAAAATTGCAAGTGGAAAATTGGTGGAAGAGAGAAGAGGAAGGTCCTCTCCTCCTCCTCCTGCACAGCCGTCTGCATGGGCTGTGGGGTCCCTGCCTCATCCCGGTGCAAGTCGGACCTTCGTGGATCCGTATACATCCGCGAGATCCATATCCGTGCCAGTGCGTGCGCTACTGCAAGCAAAGTGCCCCTCTGCAGCACAGCAGGGAATTTCCATACTCCGAGGGAAAGCTGAGCTTGGCACAAGATATTCAGGACAAACAGGCCCTGCCTCCTAGCCCAGGGAGGAGTTTTCCTGCTCGCAAATGAATCCAAAAGAGAGAACGGAGCGAGCGGGTGGGAGCTGTGCCCCTGCCGCGGAGCGCTCTGGAGCCTTTCTGCCCACTGCAGCCCGCACATGTTCCTCAGCACCGTGGGAGCCTCTTATCCTAGGAAACCAGCCACGGGTTGCACATGAGGGCTGCCCTGAGGGAAGTTCCAGGTGGACTGGAGCAGCTCCTGGAAGCGATCTGGTTCACGAGGGAGGAATGGGCACCCGAGGGCCCTGCCCACGGGGCAGA
>JAUBOD010000086.1:264738-277643 GCA_032353885.1 Nothura maculosa | reverse complement strand
CTTCCCCCTACCAAAGTCTGAGCTAAGCTTACACCCCAACTACTGACGTTTCAGTGCAGCCCTGCCTCGCACTTCCATGGAACGTGCTGCCTTCAACAGCTAACGCCATGGAGTCCTTGCACCAAAATCCATATTTTTATATAGACAATAAAATAAACCATGCTGAAAGATCACCTTAGCTTTATTTACTGTAGTCATTCTGCAATATTTAGACATAGTAAAATCGTTAGGGCATTTTAATTGCTTTATCATTATCCAGCCAGATACCCTATAGAGTGCAGAATACAGCCCAAATTCATCTTCTGAGCATGGGCTCTGCTACACGACGGTTTTAACTGCCAGCCATTTCCTTCCTTGCTTTTCATTTTCAAATTAACAGCTGACATCTTCAGCAAATCAATATTTGTGCCTGTTTATGGGTTTGTTTAGGTGTTTTTATGCGGGTTTCGGACGAGAACGTGTATTGGGCTTGCTCTGCATCTCCCCGGGAAGCCGGGCCTGGGAAGCTCCCATGGGCTCTGGCGTCCCAGGGCACCCTGCAACACGGGCACGAGGCATTCTGAGAAACCACGAGTGATGCCAGGTAGGATCCCACAAACGGGACAGGCTTGTGGGCGAGTATCACTGCCAGCCCAAGCGGCACCCGGCGCAGGAGGGGGACGCAGTGTTTAGCACGCACTGAGGAGGACCTAAATAAACAAGGAAAAGCATTTCAGCTGACACAGTGGCGTTAGGACAAATTTAGCAGTAGCACCACAGAGCATTTGCAGTAGGTTTGAAGACATTCTTCCTTCTGTTTTCTCCCATTCCCCTGTAAAAAGCCACCTGCAAAGCCCCACACGTTCTGCAGCACAACAACACATGGCCTTGAGCACAACACGGCCTTGAGCACAGGCACGCGGCCTGCAGCTCTGCCGTGGCCCCCGTGAGCGTTTGAGGGCCAGCCCACGGTCACGCGTTGTCGTTGCAGGGCACGTGTCACCTCCAGCAGCCGCCACCGCAGCCCGCTGCTCCGCACGGCCTCAGAGCGCTCCCCACAGAGCCAGGACACCCGCCGTGCATGAATCAATACAAGGGCTGCGCGGCCTGCGGACCTGCGTGCAATGCACAGGTACCTGACCCACGCAGGAGCAGTTCCTTTGGTTTTCATAATACCAACTGCAGGACTGCTCTGAAACCAGATTATGACTTAAATTTAAACTTAAATTATGACACATTTCACCTAGGTAAACTCACATCTTTTTTAGGCTAAAGAATCATGATTTTAGTATTTTTTCCCCAATTATTTTTCGTTTCACATGGAAGAGTCATTAGCCGCCCTTAGGATCATACATTCTATTTACTTTAATATAGTAGCTCCATAGATGAATTTTGCCAAGTGATTTTGCCCTCACAAACACAGGCTGTTTATTTTACAGAAGAAATAGCAAATTTGTATGAAAATGCAGGAGTCCCCTCAAATCTCCAGTTCCCCCAGCACCCATAGCTAACGTGAGGGGCCCCGTGAGGGGTGCAAACAAGGGGGCAAACGGGAGGGCCGCGGTGCGTGACAGCGCGACAACCGCCGTGACAAGCAACAGGACAAGCGCCACAAGCGCCACAAGCGCCACAAGCGCTGTGCCCGGCCGGCTCCTCCGCGCGCCAAACCTGCAGCCGATCAGCGGCGCGCGCGCCACCGCGGCGACCGGCCAGGTGGGGGGGGCAGTGCAGTGTGGAGGAGGCGGGCGGGGGGTGGTGGAATAAAAATTACAGTTTTCCCTTAAAACCTTGCGTGTTTTGGCTCATGGTATTATCCAGTGAAGCCGGAGCGGTCCCGGGGCTGCGCTGCGTTCGTGCCGATGCCGTCACGGTGGGTCTCGGTATTGGGAAAAATAATTTGTAAAAATTAATCTATAATGCAGGAGAAGCAGAACCAGTTCTATGGATGGACAACGTGTGCATGGATTAGCACAAGTACATCGGGAGGAGCAGGACAAGTGCTGCGCTGGGAATGCGCTTGTGAAAGAAGTGCTCAGTGTGTTGGCATGATCACTGTAAGGAGCACCCTAAAACTATGGAGGCTTCATTTTCTTAATTTGAAGAGAATTATGTGATTAATTTTGAAGAGATGTACACTTCAAAGTAGGAAAAATGAGGAACATAAAAAAATAGTAAATAGAACTCAGCCCTAAATTTGAAGTTTCCAAACTTGGCATGCTTATTTCTTAGTAAGCTTCAGTTATTTAGAAATAAAGCACTGAGTCCATATTAAACATACATTTTTTTTTCCTGTCTGAAGCATCAAGATTATATATAATATATATGTTTCTACATGAGCACATGTCTGTATAGGAGCACAGAGCTTACTCTATATATATAATATTTAAATATTTATTATATATATTTATGAAAAATATATATAATAATATATATATTTCTTTTTTATATATATATATATTTTGTAAGCTCTATGCTCCTGTAGAAACATGTGCTTTCCATAGGAAATTTCATTTTGTCAAGGAATGAATATTGTCAAGAGCAGCTGATGGAATCTGCGACCTGCCCTCTTAATAATAACTTAATCACCGCCTGCTTGTCAGACAACGCGTTTGTGAATGGCCTCTATTTCACTTGTGAACAAAGTTTAGCATGGCCCTGTAATGAGGTGGGACAAGAGTGCATGTGTAGATGTCACTGGCCTTCCTGCCAATTGATAGTTGCAAATTCTGAGAAAAAATATGGAAAAAGAAGGGAAATGAGTTGTGTTTGCACAAATTTACACCTAGCTTTAACTAAAAAATATTTTTTAACTAAAAATATCTCAAAACACGTTGTCAAAATGACTGAGTAGTAAAATTTCATATACTACTGACCGTGACTGTGTCCGTTTGTTAATTATTTTCTTATTCTGCAGTTCCGTGTTTTAATTAAAAAATGGCTTTAATAAATGTCAGGGAGCATGATGTATTTCTAGGAAACCTCTAAAGACAGGTCTTCTTAGAAAGACATCAGTATTGATTGTACACATCAGCAATTTGCAGCTAGTTTGAAGACAATGTCCCACAGGAAGCCATTCATTAGATGCCTGGACAGTTGAGAATGAGGGCTTTGCACAGGAAGGACGTTCAAGGGAAACAAGAACAAAAGGCTCCTGCCTGCAGACCATGTCCTGTGTGTGCTGTGCTGCAGCTGGTGCTCCTGTACAAATCACGGCTCCAGCCCCACTTGAGCTAACGGCCTAATGCACTTCTGTATTGAACCGAGCCAGAAACTGGATCTCAGAGGTGCATTTCTTATTAATGACAAGGCAGACATGGAGCCGTGCAGATCCCCCGTGCACGTTCGTCGTTGAAAGCGCAGGGCAGTAGGCGCAGCTCTTGATACTGTGCTTTTTACACGATCTAAAATTACCCACAAATGTACAGGAAATACACATGGCTTATTTATGGTCTTGAATAGTTTGCGGTAACTCAGGTTAAGTCATAATAAACACGGTTTAGTCGATGTTTCTGTCCCATGGTGGCGGGACCGGCTGGGCGGCTGCAGAGCGCCCTGCAAAGCGCCTTCAGTCCTGGCCTAACCTGCGGCTTAATGGGGTCTTTGAAACCCACCCACCCAGCAGAAATAGAACTGGGACTGAATATTTGGCAAAATGGAGTGATTTTATGAATTTCCACGAGGAAGCTTTCTGACACATAGGATAGAATAGGGAAGGAACAAGTAAGGAGAAGGGGATAGCCTAGCGCAAGGGAAGGGATGGGGATGGCTCCATGCGGGGACTGGGCTTGAAGGAGGTGAGGGACAGAAGCGCCCCACGTAGCGCCCCACGTGCTGGGGCTGTTTGTGGGAGAGCTGCGCTGCAAGGCCTTTTAACCCGACTTGGAACAGGCAGGCTTCAGGTTCCCGGGATATTTCCTGCAATTTCCTGCCCCAACAAAGCAGGGAGCAATAAAGCACCGGGTGAGAGGGGTCGCTGCTTCGGTACAAGGCACTCTCCTTCTGGGTTTGCAAGTTGTATTAGCAGCATTGGCTGAAAAAGACTCTGTCTGAGATGATAGAAATTGGTAAAGCTCCCTGTTTTCATATTGATAAACATGATCAGGCTGTTTTCCCAAGTGCTCGATGAATGTTTCTGCCTGTAAGTTCATCTTTTATTTTCCACTGGTTTTAAAAGAGAGTGTTTTGTTCACTTTGTGGTAGCAAAATAGTGATACTCCCTTTTGCATATATGCCAAAAATACCGGATAAATGTTACGTGTATACATACTGAATTGTGCTTTTAAGTAACCAGGACAGATCAGGTCGCGTTTCCTAGGGTGACTGCATTCTATTGTGTGGCTAGTGCTCCAGAAAGATAAATACCCCTTATTATCAGTGATAAATAAAACTGAAGGCCATAGATTTGGATTAATGAAAAGAATAATAAATGATAAAAATTTTTATGAATCTCAGTGCCTGCAAGTCCCGTTATTTAGTTCTACACTTCAGTAGAGGGATAGTTTGTAGTGCTGGACCTTGTCAGAAAACAGAATAATTGCAATACAGTTATTTTCTGTTATCTGCTTGGTGTCTCATTATAAATACTGAAAAATGATACCTGTCATTTTTGCATTTGAAAAAACTTCTCCAGAATGACAGCTGTCCATTAGAATGTACAAGAAAAGCATTATTCCTTTTCCTTTTTTTTTCATGTTGCCGCAGAACTCTTATAGCTAAATAAAGAATATCAGCTAAAGTCTTTGTTCCTTCATTTTCCAGCACCTTGGTTTCAACCCTCCCAACTCTTTTCTTCCACTAAGGCGAGAGCAAGGCCGTTCCACGCAGGACGCTGCGTGCCGCTCCGGCCCATATGCGTTTCCTTCCTCGTCGTGGGTTCTGAGCGCTGTCGGGCTGCTGCATGGCACAGCTTACACATCCATTCTGCGCTCTCGGTTCTTTGAGCTTGACCTGAGAGGAGAAACATTCCTGGGGAAGTACCCGCTTGCTGCCAGAAATGTGGTTCCTGTTTGGTGTGACTGATGCGCACAGCCCTGTGTTGTCACCACGAAAGGGAACATTAGTCCAGAGACATGCAATGAATCCCAAGGAGAAGCTACTCCTATAGAAGGGAGGTGGGGGAGAGGAGAGCAGCAAAGCCCATTTCTCTTCCAGGGCAGCTGGTGTTCAGCTGTGGAGCGGAGCTGACCGGGATGTGGGGATGTCTGGAGCACCAGCCCTTCCTCGGCTTCGGCCTCGCGCTGCTGCTGTCCCCACTCACCCGGCCCGGGGCGGCCCCCTGCTCGGTGCTGCCCTCGTTGTAGGGGCAGGAGAGTGTGCGCCACCCTGGAGCACCAAAATAGTGATATTGAACAGGACTGGAACTGATACAAGGATCTGGGTTTTTTTTACAGTGAGCAAGGATGTTTTTCTTCAGAGAATTGTTCTCAGAAGGGTGAAATTTGTTGTTGAAATGCCAAGTATCAGCTTGGGGCAGAATCATAGTCCTTGTGAAGGAGGTCAGGTTTCTATCAGTTTTCCATTCTAAAAACTCAGCTGCTCTTTCAGTGGCTTTTCACCTTTGCTGGAAGCTGATGTTTTTTATATGCAGATATTTGTGAAGTGAAAATTATTAGTTTCTCCTAAGTTTGCCATTTTGGAGATGGGCCCTCTGCAAGAACCAGTAATTTCACATGAAGACAACAAATACTCCAAAATGTACTAACAGCTCAGGAAAAAACATGTTTCAGGCGGTGCAGTCAAAGCAATTTGAAGAAATTAGTAGGCAGAAGGTTAGCAGCTCTTGAAGGACATTGGAGCTGGAAGGCTCTTCCTGTGCTTGGGAAGCTTCCCCAGCCGCGCAGCCCGCAGTGCGCGGAGCTCCGCTGGCTTCCACGGAGAGGACGTTCCCCTGGGCTGGCTCCTGTAGACACTGCCTGCCGTGTGCGTGCAGCTGCACGGCAAGGGCTGGAATGGAAATCCAGCACGTGCAGCCCACCTGCGGCCCCAGAGGAGGGAGCACCCGCTGTGCTGTACGGGACAAGGGACACGAGGGACACGGCTGCACTATGCGACCCGAGGGACACTGCGCGGGCAGGAGGCAGCCCAGTCACGGTATGGGGCAGGACGGGGGGTTGCCAGGGCCTTGCGGGGTCACTGAGCGCTGCCAGCCTGTCTCAGTAAAGCAGTGATTGCGGGAATGTTGCAGTGCTCTAGTCCCTGCTGGGCTGTGAAACCTGCGCCTCACGTCCATCCGCGCCGTGCACTGCACTGCTGGAGCTGCAGGTGGGAGGTCACTGTCCTCGCGCAGGGCGCAGCCACAGAGTGAGGACGTGTTTAGACCCTGGGTGGCCGATCCCTGCAGGCGCCGTGCGGCTCCCCCTCCACGGCACGACCCGCGATGGCACCGTGTCCTGGAGCTGCTCTGCAGGGAGCAGCGACGCCAGGGCCTGCGCCAGGGCACGAGGCGGCAGCACCGTGTCCGTGCAGTGGGGCCAGCTCCCACCGTGGCCCCGGGAGCACAGCCCGTGCCCTGCGGGACCTGCAGCTCCAGCTCCGTCCATAAGGACCATAATGCAAGGGCAGAAAATAAAGGGTGCCACATAATGAGCCTCCGAAATAGGGATAGCTTGACCAGGCACAGAGGAGCCTGTCAGCGCCGCGGGGCTGCGGTGGAGTGTGGGGCTCCCCTGACAGCACCCACGCTATTTCCACATATTCCGTGTATTCCAGGTCATAGCAGAGAAACGTTTGGCATCACAGATGTGCAGGAGCCATCACAGTTGCGCACAGGGGCAGGAGGCTGCGCACGCTGCTCAAGCATCGGGGTCTACATGAACCACCAATCTGCAAGGCACTGCTCCCACTAAACTGCCCGCTGGAAATACCCCAAAGTGCGCACAGAAGTGAGAAACACACGGGCTGTATGTGCAGTGCTAGGAAAAAAGTACTTAAAATAATAGCCAAGGAAGTTGCTTGGAGGAGGGCTCCGAGTCTGCTAAACTATTTCAAAGCCAGCAGCTCTGGAGGCACCGAGGATAAAAAAGGGGATGGGGGGAAACATAAGCACTGGAGGAAATAAAGAAGAAACTGCTCAGAAATCTGCCTCTCAGAAGATGAAAAGCTGTTGCAAAGCGCTGCTCGCCGCTCTGAAAATACTTTGCATTGCCGTTCTTGATTCATCAGAGGAGCTGCCTGAAATTTTTCCAAGAGGATCTTACTTTACCTTTCAGAAAATGCTGTTTCATCAAAACGGCGTGTGCTGGGAATGCGGCAAGATAGACAAAACTCCTCAGGGAAAAATAAGAGAAAAGTAGTACTATTTTATAAAAAAAGCATGATGCACCATCTAATTTTAAATTTATGAATACTATATAGAATGAAAATAAGCAAGATCTAAAAATGGCATCAAGATTTTTTTATCAGTATGATGCTTTTAATTAGTCAAAATAGGTTTAGATATTTTAGTCTGCAAACATATCTATCAGTTCATTTCTTAGTTTAATGGAACTTTTAAAATACATTTTTTAGTTCCAAGTAGGAAAAATATATTTTAAATGTGGGGATTTTCTTATAACAAATACTGAATTTTCGCAAATCTATGTTTATGTTCTGCAGACACGAGCTTACATTTTGACAGCACCTACTATTTTCTGCTCCTTAATGGCACCATTAAGAGTATCTTCCCACACATTTTAATAAATTGCAAATGAATTTGTTGTCGAAAACAAGACGGATTCCTCTGCGTGCAGATGGAAACAGGGTGATGACGCAGTGATAGGGCAGGCTGGCCCTGCCCGTTTGCACCTGGCAGTGTTTGTGCTATGAGCTGAGCGACGGGATCTGCCCCGTTGCAGGCAGGACAGGCAGCACGCGAGGCAGGGAGCGGGTGCGGAGCAGCCGCCGATGCCACCGGGGCTGCCGATGCCACAGATATCTGGTGCCTGCGTGGCCCATTTCCCTCTTGTGGAGCTCATCCCGCTGCCAGATCAACAATATCAGCTAAATAAGCTCCCGGATGCCCCCAGCTGTGATTCCCAGGAGGGTTTCTGTGCTCGCGGTGCCTCGCAGTGCTGCAGGCCCTGCCTGATGCCGCCCAGCACGTTCCGCATGGAACAGTGTCACACACAGTGATGCGGGACAGGAGCCCGGAGCATGGCCCATCCCAGGCCTCGGGACATTCTCATGGCCTCGTCCTGCACCACATTGATAACACGGGGTGTTTGGGGTGAAAACATACAGAAAAACAAGTCTTGGGAACTACTGATGTCATAAACAAGCCTCTCTCTTCGGAGGCTTTGGGACGGATTAGATAATATCTGTGCAGTGTGATTGTCACAAACATGAAATACAAAATAAAAACCCTTTGTCCCTTCAGCAGGGTGATAGACATATCAAGTATGCAGTCATAACTGTACCTCCTCTGCCAAAATAAAGGGATTTATACCGGCCTTTCTCTTCAGTGCGGGCCCGCGTGCTGGCGGGTGCCTGAACAAGCCAAGTGTCTGCCATGCGGCCGGCCCGGGGAGCCACGTGCCCGTGTCCTGTACCTGGTACCCAACACAGCGCTCGAAGATGCTGACCAGGCATTGGGCAGCGTCCTGGGGAAGAGCAAACTGCCCCATCAACCCATTGACCCATGAGACCGACCCACGGTCCGTCTCAGGAGAGAAGAGCTCCTCCAGAACCGGCACGCGCGACCGACCCATGCAGGACACAAGTCCGCACGACTCGACATTCCCGACTCCTGCGGCCAAGCCCTCCTGGCAGATCCCACAGGCGGATCCCAATGCGATCAACAGGGTCAAGGCAGCCGTGGATGCTCATTGGAGCGCTCCATAGAAACTCATGGACACACACGGGCTCCACTCCAGAGGGGCACCCACGTCACGCATGGGCCCGGAGCGGGGCCGCGCTGGCCTGGGCGCAGCGTCGCTCACCAACACACCTCGCCCTGGTGGGGCCTGCTGCGCCTTGACATCAATCACAGCCAGGATATTCACTGCCCTTCCGTTATTTATAAGCCACTGTAAGTAATTAATGTATGACTAATAATAATAATAATAATAGGTAGTTGTACAACTGACTTCCCAGATGGTTTTGCTACTGCTCACTGAGTGGCTGACTGAAAGCAGGGGGGTTGTTTGCGTTACAGCCATTAAATAGGACATAGAGCAATGTGCCTTTGGGGACAGGAGCAGATAATAATTTATAATAAGAGTGGAAAAGGTCCTGGGCAGCCTGCTGCTCACTGGCCTGGCTCTAAGGGAGAGCTGGGCCTGCAGAGGACCCTTCCCAACTGAAGTATTTTTGAATTTAGAACTCTAATTTACCTTTAAAACTTAATAGGCAACCTGAATTCCATAGAATTTCATTTATCTAGGCATTTTAAAATCTTTTTTTCCTATTCAGCATCTCCTGCCCATATTAGCAATGTGATGACAGAATATTGGAAGTGACAACGTGTTTTTCTTAATTACTTCTGGCGACATGAAAACTTTGAAACGGAAAGAAGCAAGGATGCACACTAAGGGATGTGCTGTGCAGGGGCTGGCTCTTTCCCTATCCGCACACATCCCAGGGCTGTAAACATTCCTATTTCACTCTATCGAGCTGTTGCCAGCCTACGTGGGAATAAACCATGGTCTGTTTTGCTTTGCCAGAGTGAAGCTTGTTCAAACTAGGCTGGATTCCTGCGGTCGGAATGGCAATTTGTCCGTCACTTTTGCACAGAAGCTGTGGCTGTTCCCAGTGCCAATGAGCAGGGCTGGGCTCCCCTCCTGTCTCCTCTCTCCCTGCACCCCCACGGCAGGCGCTGAGGTGGGATCCTGCATCCCCCATCCTGGGAATGGGCTCCCGGGGCACCGGCCATGGAGAGATGTCCCGTGCTCTGCTCTCCTCAGCTCAGACATTACTGTATTTCTTTATTTTCCCGAATCTGCCTTTTTACACCCTTTCTACTACCTTGTCTGGCCAAACTCCTTCCAAAGAAGCAGCCCATCCCTAATTCTCCTTGCTCATGGCTCTGTACATCCATAGCCAAATTCCAGCATGGATATGGAGGCAGGTTCCTCCTAGTATGGTGTTAGTGATACAGGTATTTGGAGAGGGTGACTTCCATGCCGAGACTCCTGATGGCTCGAGGTGGTTGCATTTTGTTCCCATTATATGTTTTAAGGACAGGATGTGATCCTTGATCCTTGATCCCCCTACCTGCCCCTAATGAGGCCGGAGCAGTTGGCACCCCAGCTATGACCTGATCGGGCTCTCAGCACTGCTGCCCACAGCCTTTTCCCATGGTTTCCATCAGAAAGGCTCCTTCCATGGGGCACCTGAAGCCAGCCCAGGGCCATGTCCCAGAGCCGGCCGAGCACAACAAGCCCCGCCAGGGTTCAGTGCAGGGAGGACACCTGGAATGGTATCCCGGGAAATAAAACTACCAGAGTTTTTAACTTCCCGACTGCTTTTCCTACCTGCTGCTGCCAGGACTATTCTGCTATGTGGACACATCAAAAAAAAAACAAAAAGAACCTGTCAGCATAGAAAATCAATGGGAAAGGCGCAAAATATGACAGGTGGTTGCTTTGGATTATTTATCACAACAAGATTTCGGAGGGTCTCCTGGGGACCTGCCATCCTCACATACTCACACACCAGTATTAATTCCAAACATTATTAAGACACATTTAAAACCCTTATTAAATGCAATCAAGTCTGATTTAGAAAGACTGGGAAGGTAAACATAATTAGAATGACTGCACTGCCTGGAATATAAATTCTCTCGTATCCAGCATTTGAGAGTCATATTGTGAGAAAATTAATAACCGTAAGCAGTGGGGTTTGTGCGTGTGGCCTGCTGAGGAGAGGGAAGGTGGGAGCCTGCACCTCGAGCAGCTGTGCACAGCTGGGATGAGCGTGTGCGATCCCAGGCCGCTCCCAAGGAACCCGGCAAAGGGCGGCTTTATCCAGCGCAACGCACAGGAACGAGGGCTGGCAGCTCTCTGGCCTCACGAGCAGACCGGAATGGCAAGTGCCGCAATGAAGTTTTTCCCGAGTAATGTGGTTTGTGTTATTGTTTTAGTTTGCTTGCTTATAAAATAGGTGACAGTTGGCAGATGGCAGTGAAGGCAAACAAATCTCCTTTCAGTGGAAAACAAGTTAATTTCTTAGCTTTTTTTTTGTAAGGTTATTTTCTTGAAAGCTGATAGATGCAAAGCAGTAATCTCTCCTTAATCCATCATAATGCCATTTGTTGGAAGTCCTGTTTTCCCTGCTAATTGTGTTTCTGGAGCTAAACCTTGACACTTGCGCTTAGTCTGATTTTCCAGGGACCACAAGAAGCCCGGGGTTAATCTCTCAAAGCCGGTTTAATGTCCTCTGCTGCTGCTACCGTTTCATTAGCGCTAGCGCTGCCCTGTGCCGGGTCCCTTGTGCGCAGCTGCTGGGCAGATCCTGCTGCTTGGGCAGCTCTGCAGCTCCAGAGCGCTGGTGTGCAGCCTCTGGGGAGCACTGGGGAGCACTGGGGAGTGCTGGTGAGCTCAGGTGAGCATTGGGGGGCACTGGTGAGTGTTGGTGAGCATTGGGAAGCTCAGGTGAGCATTGGTGAGCTCTGTTGAGCTCTGATGAACTTCAAAGTGGCCACTGGGCCCCACAGCATGGGCCACTCGGAAACAGATCCAAAGTCAGCTCCTGATGTGGAGATTATGTTTAGAGAAAATGTAATTCCTTTCAAAGTCCCATGTTTACTGTGTGAAGCACAGAGCTCTCAAAGGTCTCATGGGGCTTATTCTAGTAAAAATCCTGAGTTAAATCAGCAGTGCTAATGCCCGTCCAAAGGGGAAGAATGAAAACAGTGCCAAACAGCAGCTTCTCAAAATATGGTCAAACCTGTTGCTGAAATTCCGCTCGTTCCTGAGACAATTATATAAAAGTCTTTAAAATGAATAATTATGACTAAAGGAGGATGTCAGCATAAATGGTATCCTTAAGTGAAAGAGCATAGATAAATCCATTTAATAAAGAATTTAGCAACTTTCCATTTGCAAAAATTAATTTCTGTGGAGGGCTGTGGAGCTTGCGGCTGCCCACCTCTGTTCCTGGGCGCACGGTGCCAACTTGGTCACACGTTGAGCAGTAAGTTTTCCCTGGCTTTAGTACAAAGCGTTTTTCAGTAAGCCATTTTTTTTTCCTCAGCATTGTTCAATGTTGCATTGAGGCTATTTGATATTTTCTCACTTTTTGCTTAAAAAGACAAAGAATATAAAATGAGCAGTGTAGGAGAGCTGCCTGAAACTGTCTTGCTTAGAGGAAATGGCAGTTAACCACAGCTGACCTGGAAGAGGAGAGCGGAGCAGCAAGGAGCCCTGATGCTCCGCTTGGCTCTTCTGAACCAACGCGAGGACCTGCTGACCTGCCCTCTAGGAAGAGAGCTGTTAACTTGGCCACCTGGGTGTGGAAGAGTAACTTGAGTCTGCCGGGCGGTTCGATAAGAAATGAAGGTGCTCCAGCCTTGCATCAGGTTATCTGAGCCTTTCTCTAGGGGCCTACGTGCGTGCTAATCAGGATTGCACATCACTGAGGTTGTGCAAATTAACTATATCTGACAATGAGTCTGCAGAATATTTACAGGTTTAAATAAGACATTTCCAGCAGAGCTCATCCTGCATTTGATGTAGTTTAAAGGTTCCTGTAAAAAGGCCCAACATTGTATTTTCATAATTTTAAGGAAGAGATTAGAAGCGTAGCACTGTGAGACACTGTCGCAGGCTGCACAGCAGTGCCAGGTCGTCAGCAGCACCCTGTTGCTTTGGGCAAACTCGGAGGATTTAGAACATTTTATCCTGGATAATCAGAATTTGATGATTTTCCGTTTTAGTTTTATTTTATAGTATAGCAGATTGACTTTTCATAATGGATCAGTATTTTCAATTGGAAAAGTGAAATTATATTTT
>JAUBOD010000086.1:211870-223889 GCA_032353885.1 Nothura maculosa | reverse complement strand
ACTTAGTCTGACCAGTGTTTATGGTATCTTGCCATATCCAGAGAAACTTCCCCAACTTCCTTCACTGCAAATCTCCAGCTCAGAAAAAAAATAACCTTGTTTTATTTTTCTACAATGCCTGACTTTTGGCCTATTTTTTTTTTTCAAAGAAATTACCGCTGAATGTGCAACAATCCTATAATTAAAATAATTTGCCTTTGTGGCATGGAGGCTACTGGGAGGCTAATGGGCAGCTAAGGGTACTTGATATTTTAATAATAGTGAGGAATATAATAAACCTTCCCACTTGGGACGGGCTGTGCAGAGGAGCTGCTGCGCTCCGCACTGTCACCATCTCCATCCATCCTTCTGACCTGTCACTTTCCCAGAAATTTGTTTTCCAAATGACCCAGCAGCTCACAAAAATAAGCTGAACTCTGCAAGAGAAAATCAATCATTTCCTAGAGTATTTTGCTAAGAAATGTTCCACATCTGTGAAGCTACAACAGCAGATTTCACACACAAAGGTAAAACATTTTCTGAAAAGTTAACATTTTAATGCAAGAGCCAGGTCTCAAACAGGAAAGGGTCTTTGATCTCTAAATCTGACTAGAAATGTCATAGGCTTGAGCTTTCATAAATGATTCTTTCTAATATCAACTTCTGCCAGGCACAAAATTAAACTCTAACAATAGTCATTTCTGTAGCATTTCGATGATTCTGCGTGTGACCTTGTCGTGCCGTATGTCCAGTTACCTGGCCTTCTCGTCACAGGGAAAAAAGACGCTGGCCAGAGTCCGTAGAAATAGGAAACAAGGGAACTGAGAGCTTTCCGAGGGCAGTGCTGTGCCAAGGCTGCTGCCAGACCCCCTGCGCCTTCTCCCCGGCCGCGCTGCCAGACGCTGTGGGGACAGAGACCTGGAAGGGGCATCCTCGGAGCTGTCCCAGTCCTGCCGGCTCGGCGGGACTGCAGGCGGCCCTGGCTGGAGCTGCCTTGGATCACGCTACTAGTGGGGGACTCGCCAACGTGGAAAAAACAGGCTGGTCTGAGGAAAATCAGGCGTCGAAATGAGGAAAAGACATGGTAAATGAGACAAATCCCCATTATATACGGTTATTTAGGTATGAAGGTAGGAGTGGAGGATCAGGCATGCAAATGTCACACTGAATCACCACGGGAAAAGGGTGAGTATTAAACCAGGAGCAAGCACCGCAGAGAGCACAAGAGGCTGGGCAGGCTGTACAGCGCAGGAGGAACCTGCCGCGAGCGGCACAGGGAAGGGAGGATAGAGCCGGGATGGGCGCGGGACACGGAGCCAACCCCGCTGCCTGCAGTGGCACTGTGGGGAAAAGCTCCTACATCAACACGGGCATTTCCCAGCTCCAGCTTTCCTTTTGTTGCAGGCTGTTCACAACGGGAACGGCAGAGAGATAATGGAGTGAAAGTTGGTTGTACGATGTCTTTTGTGAGTACCCTGCGAAAAAATAAATCATTATTATCCTACAATGATCTATTTCAGACTAGTCAATGTGATAAAAATATTTGGATGTGGGATGTCATTCTCCATGGTAGCTCCAAACACAGGGATAAGGATATCTCTCCCTGCAGTAAAGCAGCTCATCAGCTTCTCTGCACCTTCATTTTCATTCTAAAGGTGATATAAACTAGACCAAATTCTGAAGTAAACAAAGTTATCAATGTGCGACACATTGTCATTGGTAACGGGCATGGAGATAATACTTGAAATTGTGATACTCCAGGAAGGAGCACAATGCAACAGCAGCCTTGCCCGCCCGTCACTGCCGCTGCCTCCCGGCTGGGGCGCAGCAGAACCAGCGCTGGGCACCAGCGAGGACGCAGCTCGCGGGGCTCCTGGGGGGATTTATAGCAAAGCACACGCTCAGGACCCCCTTTCTGCAGCGCCAGCACCACGGACAGATTGCAAAGCACCAGCTGGCTCCTTTCCACACGGCTGCATGCAGCTCTACGTGCTCCGTCCTTCGCTAGACTCCTGCTGTGGTGGTGACGATGAGTATCGCTGCAGTTTTTGTTGTTATTAAAGTTTCCCTGTAGCTACACATCAATTAGAAGGCGGTCTGGCCTGTGCTGTGTATGGCAAACAGCGCAGGTTTTGTTCTCTGGCATGCGGCTCTTTTGGCAAACGGTCTGGGTGACAGCTCAGGAGCAGCTTACTGATAAGTCCCCTAATAGATTTCCAGCTTGCTGATAGCAGCAATCATTAGTGGCAGTCACAGCACTGCAGCGGTCAAGGGCTCAGGAAGGGGAGATACTGCCCTTCAATTTAGCCAGGTGCTATTTCAAGGGAAACACATTTCTGGTCACACAGAATCAGCTCAGCCTCATCTCACAACTATGCTCACTTTAATTTTACATAGGCTGCCCAGGGCTGCTCGGGCGCGGAGCCGGCACCCCGCGCACCCCGGCACCGTGTGGACACCGCTCCCCACCTGCACCGGGGACAGGGAGCAGGCAGCACTGCGGGAAAACACTTCCAGTGCCGTTGAGTTTGAAGGAAGTAGGTAGGATTGTAAGAAGGACAGTGAAAGATACGTCAACACCTGCAATCGGAGAGGAGTATCTCCCTCCAAAAAGCAAATAAGCAAACTGGGAGAGAAAAAGCAAATATTAAAATTCAAAAATTCAAACAGAATACCCCAATATCACACAGGTTTCAGTGTGACTCTGTAGCTGTATTGCACTTTTGGCTGTATCATGATCTTTGCTAGGCGGGTGCTGAAGTTTACCCAGATTTTTGTAAAAATAATAACATAAAACTGTGTTTTACAAAATAATCCACGCTACACTATCTTAGAAATAAAATATGCATACACAGGCAAACACAAGTATATGCCTTTTGCATATAGATATGTAAATAATTGTTAGAGGGAGGCACCTCTAGCTATTTAACGGAATGAAGATGCAGGACCCAGGGAATCCCGAGGCCAGGAGCAGCACGGAGCTGCACAACTGCCCTGCACCCTCCGCTGCAGGAACTGTCCGAGCCTGGGACTGAGCCCAGGACCAAGCCCAGGGCATCATCCGAGCCCGTGTCCCTGCAGGAGGTGCCCATGTCCCTGCACGAGGTGCCCTTGGAGCCAGAGGAGCCCTTGGGGCTGATGCTGCTGCTCTCAGCCCTGGTGCCGGCGGGGAGGAACCGGCTTTCAGAGTGGTTAGCGACATTCACTTTGCCTTGTTATAGTTACACACTAAAAACACAATATTCACTACGAAGTTCTTGACTTATTTATTCATAAGGCATTCATCTTCTTTGTTGTTCTTCTTCAGGAAGAAACAAAACAACTGTTGCCTGCAGTTTGCAATCCGAGTGCTGAGCTCCAAAGCAACGCGAGTTTATAGCCAAGATTGGGTTGTGATGAATTATTCAGAAGCCCAAATGTGCTGCACCACGCAATGGCAGAAGCTGGAGGAAAATGTGCCA
Organism: Nothura maculosa; assembly: GCA_032353885.1. Classification (NCBI taxonomy): domain Eukaryota; kingdom Metazoa; phylum Chordata; class Aves; order Tinamiformes; family Tinamidae; genus Nothura; species Nothura maculosa. Next base: position 220,449 of record JAUBOD010000086.1, on the reverse strand, counting down.
TTTCAGATGCGCACGCAACAGATGTAAATAGCCAGGCTGCGGGACTGTACGTGCAAAGTATCTGCAGGGGGGTAAACTGCTCAAACTCAAAGTAAACTGCAGGGGGTTCTGCTCAAAACACCAGTTGAATGAGGGAGAATCAAGCAGAGAGCACAAGGCGCAGGGAATATCAGTGTGGGAGGTCGCGTTTCATGGGTGCAACGTGCAATGAGCGATGGGAGCAGCACTCGCACAGTGCGCTATGCCACACCACACCACACTGGCCACAGCAGCGGAGCCGCCCGGGCTGCAGAGCCCAACACACAGCGGGGCCAACGGGGAGGCACCTGAACCTGTTGCAGAGCAGAGCACTCTGCACATCCAGCTGCTGTGTCCCCATCCAGCTCCAAGCCCCTGTTGCAGAGCAGGGCACCCTGTGCACATCCGGCTGCCGTATCCCTGTCCAGCTCCAAGCCCCTGTTGCAGAGCAGGGCACCCTGTGCACATCTGGCTGCCCTGTCCCTATCCAGCTCCAAGCCTCCTTGCCGCCGGCCTCGCTCGCTGCCAGCACGGTTAGCACAAGGTGACTGCAAGAAAGCAGAGCGGGTCTGCAGGCTCTGCCAGAGTGTCGCTGCCGTGCTGCCCCAGGCACTCCTTCTGTGCCAGTGCACAGGGCGCGCGGGCATCGCGCTCCGCGTGGCCACGAGCCCCTCGCGCGGCGGCACCGGCCCTGCAGGAGGGCAGGGCTGCAGGGACAGGGCCAGCACCGTCGCCACCGGCCCTGCATGGCAGGCAGCCCCGCAGCAGCACCCGTGCGGGCACCACCACGGCGCAGCAGTGCCCGGTGCGCCTCGCACAGAGTGTGTTACCATCGCCTTAATAATAAATGCACGCAAAGTCTTGGTACTTGGTTTTATTTGGAGGGATCTTTGCCTTCCCCTCTGCATATTTTATTTAAATAGGATGATAGAGTAATGTAGGAATATTAGAGCTAAGTGAATAATTAAAAACAAGCCATTCAGCATACATTAAGACACTGTCATTGCTCTCAGAATATGAAAATCAGTTAGAAAATCCTCATGATTATGTTTACACATATGTAGGCTTTCAAGTTAAGAGATGGTAGTAGCATTTACTCATAAAACTATTCCTAGAGATCTGCATTCCCAGCCCACACCGACTGCAGCACATAAATCAGGCTTTTCATGAAAATAAATCTATTGTAATGATATAACGTCTAATTAGAATTGTACATGAATCTTGCCACAAACTAAAGCAAAGCACTGCAAGCTATTCAGAGCGTTAATAATGTTAGCAGGGGCACAGCTCCTACCCGGGGAGCCAGCGCTGTCAGCAACCAGCAAGTGCCGAGACATCTCCCTGGGGACACTGGTGCCTTGGAGCCACGATCCAACGTCGCGATTCCAGGTGTCACTGGCTCCTGATGAAGCAGGATGGCAAGGGCAGCGTGTGGGAACCCCCAAGCCTGTTTTTTGTGCCCATGGAGATGTGGTGGCGGGTGGAGCGGGTCCCAGTGCTCTCTGCCCTGGGCATGTCCCAAGTCACAGGACCCCACCCATGCCCAGGCTTTGTCGCCGAGCACACAGACTGGAGCAGAGCCCGGAGCAGGGCCCATGGTCCTAATGATTCTGTGCCAGGGCTGCCATGACTACTGCGGCTCCTGCCTGCCCTTGGCACCCTGCACACCACGGATCCTGTGCCCTCCCCATCGCCACAACATGGATATGCATAAAGCTATGGATATGGATGTGTGGGGACAGAGTCAGGGTGCTCACTGACCCCATGGTGCTGTGGGCTCTGTGTTAAGCGTGGATAAACTGTTTTGTGTTTTCCCTGCTTTTGCTGCTAGGTGCCAGAAAAGAAAGGAAAGCTGGCCCCGGGAAGCGGCCCCTGTCACAGGGATTCGGATAAGCAACAAGCAGACAAGCCCCCACATGAGGGGGCTCGGGCTGCCGTTCGCCCCGGGGCGGGAGGCAGCAGGTGCTGGTGTCCCGGGCGGGAGGGAGCCCGGCGGCGCTGTGGATGGGCCGCCCCTCAGGGCGCTCCCGGGGCGCTCCCGGGTCTCGGCCTTTTGCTCCATTGCAGCTTTCCGCACCCGCAGCGCTCAGGGGGACAGCAGCGCTTCTGCAGGAACCCCGCGCTCAGGAACAAGCTGATCAGCCAAAGGGAGCCTCCCGATTCACCTGTCCCATTTGCCTCACAAAATACTGCCAAACAAATGCACAAAGGCATTTCTCATTTTACTTTCCAGTTTCCTTCTCCTTTGACAAAAGATCACCGGATGTCTGTCCTGGCAGCCTTGGTGCTTTTCGGAAGGACCCGTCTCTTGCTGCAGCACCTGGAGGGGAAACTCCCCTGCTCCATGTCCCTGCACTCCTCCCATGCCCCTTTCCAACTCCTGCGCTTCCTGTGGTGCTTCTGGGGGCAGTGCTGGGGGTGCAAGAGAAGGGAAGAGCAGGCTAAATGCCGAAAAGCAAAAGGAAATGCAATAACATAAGGAAATAAAATAAACATTATTAAGCATCTATTAAATAGGCAATTGCAATTGAACCAGATTTCTCCTCCTGATCGGCCCCTGGGGACAGCAGCAGGTCTGTGGCCAGGATGAGGGACCAGTGTCCAGAGCAGCCCCAGGTCTGCAGTGGACCACATCAATGTGGGCAAATCGGGGTAGAAAACTTCCAAAATCCAGCAAGACCTTTAGCAGCCACCTTAATTTTATTTCAAAATACATTTGTATTGAAACATTTAGTATTTTAACTTATGCAGATATATTCTAATAAAGTATTTAAAACTTAGTCATGCAGATAGGTAGTCCAGATATCCATTTGTGTGAAAATACACTAATGAGAACTGTCTCACATCACCAAAGTGCTTGTGGTCTGCATAGCAATTAATGCGTGAAATAAAAAGTATGCAATTTGTTTATTTAAGCTTTCCATGGATCTTTCTCTCTGATATCAGAATCAAAGTGCAATAAGGACTCAGAGAGTTGCTGTAGCGAGGAGTCAAGTGCTCAGAGAGGCGGCAGGTCTGTGCGCAGGAGCATTCCCGCTCCCAGGGGATCCCCACGCTGGGATGGAGGGTTCTGGAGCAGAGGCGAGGCCGGAGGGACGCGAGCGGCCCAAGGGCTGCGCTCACAGAGGACACGAGGTCTGGCGGGCAGTGCCGGTCCCTCTGCTTTGAAGCAGCTCTTTCAAGTTAGGCACTGCCCCTGCCCTCAGGAATTCCCAATCCCAGGACGCAGGGCATTTCCCGGCCTCGTGTGTTGCACTGGGGACCGCTGCCTGCCCCAGGTGACCCAGGGCCCGTTCTCCCAGAGCCGCCTGGTTTGCACAAAGCTCAAGCCCAGCTCCACCCGCCAAGGGTGCCTTGACATGGGGCATACGCACAGGAAAGGTTCGGTCTCGCGTGGAGCTGGAAGGAGATGTCCTCGTGCTCTCTAGAATGCTGGCCAGTAGCTCCCCACCCCAAGCAGGAAGGGACAATAGCCCAGAACAGCTGAGACACTGCACGTGTGGAAATCCCTGGGAAGGGCGGGCACGGGAAGGCCCCAGGATGGACCTTCCCCAGCCCAGGGACATGTTCTGCTCCCAGGAGCTCTGCTCCAGCTCTGCCGCTCCGCTGTGCTCCAAGCTGGGCACCTCTGCTCTGCCATCGGCACCTCACAGACATCCGTCTGCCTGTGACAAATAAACAAAGATCTTTCATACATTTCAGGCAGTTCAATGGGCTAATATTTTGCAAAGACTAAGGCAGGTCCTACTGTTTATTCACAGTCACCAGGCAGGAGTCGTGTGCTCGGCTTAGGAGCAGGAAAACAACACGGGCTGATTTTATTTCCATTTGGGGGCGGTGGATCCTGGCCTAAATCTGTCACATAATTTCTTTGCGCGGCGAGTGGCCTGACACACCGTGCAGAGGCCAGAGAACAGACCCAAGGGTGAGGAAGCCGCTGGCCTCAGAGGCAGGTTTCCCTGTCACCTGCATTCACATCCAGCTCTTGGGAAGGCTGAATAGATCTTATAATATTAAAAATAATAAAAACAACCTGCAGCTGGGGAAGCTCGCTGGCTTTCACTTTCTTTTTTTGGCAGATGGAGGGATGGTTCTAGTCCTGCCTGAGTATTTCAGAAATATTTTCAATTCAAGAAAAGCAGAGGCAGAGAGAAGGAATAAGCAATTTTTATTTGGAAAGTCAAAATGAGCTCTTTGGGGACACAAAGCTCACCTATTCCTGCCTTTCTCTCCAAAGATGCTGTGTAAATGTGAATTCCTCTAGCTCCTCAAATAGTCATGACTTTCCTGCAACTGAAATGCGATTCCCACAGAATTCCCTGCACAAACCAGTGTGGGTTTTGGTCTACCAATAATTCAATTTGAGTCTTTACCGTTGGCCTTCCTGTTAATCACTGATCGCATCAAAGCCTGGGGCCTTCTGCAGGCTCTGCCATGGGAAAAGATGGTCCAAGCCAGCAGGGAAAGCTGCGTCCCGCCTGCCCGATGTCACACTCAGATGTAGCCCACGGCTGGGGTTGGTGTTTTCCCCTGCAGCAGATGCCCTCCCATCCAGCTGCTAAGAGAAAAAATAACGTGGGAATAGCTCCATGCCCAGCAGAGCGTTTCTGAGGCGCTGCTGCGGTGCTCCAGCCTGGCCACGCTGGGCATGGGGAGGACACAAGGCCTCAGCATCAGGCACCTGCACCATCTCTGTCACTGGGGTTCACTGATGACCAGTTCTAAGGCTGGAGAACCAAAGGAGCACGGGAGCCCCATCAAATCAGACAGTTCACCCGAAAGTGCCCAGGGCGGCAGTGGCGCTGGGCGGCCATGTTGCATGCCTTGGCACGTCCACGTCCTCCCACACCACGGCCACGGGCAGCAGGGCCGCTGTGTGTGCAGCGGGGCCATGCTGCTGTTTCTGTGCAGAGCGGGGCCATGCTGCTGTTGAGGGGCAGCCCGTGCACTCCGCAGGAGCCCCTCGTGCCAGCGCCTCGGCCCCGCTGGATGCTCCACCATCCAGGGCCCCTGGCTGGAGGTTCATTGCGCTTAAGGCAAACGTGCGTTTATTTAGCTAGGCCAAAACGCGCCTGACAGGCGACTTTCCTCAATGAGGATAGTCACCAGAGACTCCTTTCCCTTTATGAGGCTGTAACCCCGCTTGCTCATGTTGCCATTTAACTCTTCTAAGTTGGATTTTTTTTTCTTTCAATTATCCCAAAAAGCAATTACTGAAATAACAAAAACATTTGCTAAGCAGAGCACAGATATCTTTTTTGGACAAAGCCTCAACAAGTAAATTGCTGAACAAATTGCTTGTGTAATTTCCCCGAGGACCAGTCACGTTCCCTTGTTGCCAGACCCGTCCTGCCGGCACTGGCAGCAGCGCCAGGGAAGGTTCCTGGGAGAAGAGGTGCCTGGGGCACCTGGTATGTCCTTCACTAAAGCTCACATGCACGTTTATCACCCAAACCGCTGGTCCAGAGCAGCTCAGCACTTGTACCACAGAGCTTCGAGCCACCACGCGGGCTGTTAGACCGTAAAGGTTGAAGTGCTTTTGGAGACGGCTTTGAGAGTTGTATTAGTTATCTAATCTCCATGAGTCATAACTCCTTTAGGATCCCTCTATCTGTACGTGACACCTCACCAAAAATAAATAAATAAAAGCAACGCGATAAACAAAAGGGACATCCTGTTCTACCCAGAAGATCTTGATGAAATGTTGCATGTAATTTCTATTTGTTGCACCATTTCTAATAGGAACAGACACCCTCAGCGCACTGGAACAGAGTCCCCAGGCAAAAGGCTGGAGCTTAACATCTCCCTTGGAAAGGAGCAAACTGGAAAAAGAGAATAAAGTAACAATGTAAAACAAAACAAAACAAAATAAATAAAATAAAATAAAATAAAATAATAAATAAAATGTAGCTCACTTTGCAATTTCCAGAAAGAGTTAGCCCAAACTTTGGGGGAATCTTTTCCTGGACTAGAACAAAAAGCAGTAGAACTGAGACTGTTATGACATACTTTTCTAAAGATGGTTTTCAAGGATGGTTTAGTGAGTTCAGACTTAAGAGGCCCTTCACTCTTGTTCTGGTGTCTTTGCACTTAAGAAGCATTTAAATATTCACTCCCAGCTCTTGTTTGCAGATGCAGTCCTGAAGCTGAGTAACATGCTGAAATCTAATAAAATTAGAGGTAGAGTGGCAGATTTATGATGGTGCTCCTGCAGAAGAGGCTCTTTCTTCTAAACAGATGTTTTATTATTATTTTGTTTTCAAATGTAATTAACACATGCATATCAGAAGGTTTGCAGAAGATAAATGGGCTCCTTTAGTTGGATTGCTCGTGGTCCAGAATGGAAATGACGGCTGTTAATGCAGATGCAGAGCCCCTCGGCCGCCGCGTCCGGCGCTGCTGCCCGCGAATCCCCGTCTGCAGCCTCTGCTCTCGTCCTTGGCACCGAGCTACGGACTGACTGGGCTCAGACAACAGCAGCAAATATGATTGCAGGCTGGGAAAATCAGGAGTAGGAGTCTCTAGGACTTTCCACATCTGATAAAATACTTCAATTTCATATATATATATTTTAATACCAGACACTTCAACAGAAAAATATTGAACCATCTGCAGTTCTGGCCTAAGCAGATAGAAAAAAAAATAACGATCCTGCAAGTTGTTCAGTTCAAGAGAGGAAATGGATAATGGAGTCATACATCTCTAGGAGGAAAAGTAATTGGCACTTGATACCTTTTACATCATTCCATCATTCTGCTCTTGTGGTCTAATCCAAGAGAGGAATGAAGAGCTGAGCTGAGATTGTGCTTTGGAAGATGGTTTCCTTTGGATTTTAGTGAAAAAAGACAAAAACAACTATGTGGCTTTAGCTCTGCTTTCATATATATGTGCAATTATACAGATATATACGTAGGCTCTTGAGCCTAAGCGGGGGTGCGGGGGGACCCCAGCGGGCCAGGGCTGGAGCAGGCTCTGGATGCGGCGCCGTGTCGAGCTCTTTGTGCACCACGTGCTCACCCGCCTACGAAGGCAGCGCCTGAGCTACTGTAGAACAGTGCATTGCTATAACATCAAAGAGTTAGTAGCAATAATAATAACAATAATAATAATAGTGCTGCACCGGGCAAGGACAATGCAAGGATTAGTGGTGGCTCCATGTCGTAGTGTCATTTTTCAGTCCTTAAAAACTTACTGGTAATTCATATTGATTCTTTGGACAGGGTGCAGTGAGCTGAAAAGCGAATCCAGAGAGTCCCTAAACGGGACTTAGAGACGTGGCTGAGCTGGCTAAAGCGCAGCTCTGCTGCGCTGCTCCCTGTGGCGCAGGCAGCCCGGAGTCCAGCTGCGACCCTCCCTGCAGCCCCCTCCCCTCCCCGCAGCCCCGTCCCCTCCCTGCAGCCCTGTCCCCTCCCCGCAGCCCCATCCCCTCCCTGCAGTCCCCAGTCCCAGCCCCTCGGTGACGCCGGGAGGTGACAGCCCTGCTCCAGGCACCCAGCAGCGTCGCGGAGCGCTGAGCAGAGAGTGGAGAGCGCTGAGCAGAGTGCGCTGAGCAGAGAGCGGAGCTGCTCCACAGCAAACACCGCGGCAAGGTCCGCGGCCCAAGCCCCGTCCCTGGCGTGATGGGGACACGCGGCACTCGAGTGGCCTCGGTAGGACACCATGAGCAGCACTGGTCCCAGTGAGTGAAGGACTCCAGAGCGCAGTGTCACCGCAGGGTCCCGCTGCCGGGAACAGCAGCGCCGGGCTCTGTGAACTGGCTGGTTTTTGTCCTTACTTCCCACTGAAGCAGCAGAGCCGCGAGCACTGGAGCTGAGGCAGCACGAGGGGCAAAAGCAGCACATCTGAGCGCAGGCGAGGAGCCCCAGGGACCCCCCAGTTTATCCTGTAACTCTCCAACATCCGCTCTTTCCTATCAATATTACCTTCTCTGCAGAGTGTTTTCTGAGTCATTCTCATCAGCTCCATTTTAATCTCACTAGCGTCAGGACTCACTGCTTATCGGGCGCTGCCCCACCGTTTAAAGCCCTCATGCCTTAAACGCTGTCAGTGAAAGGCACTGAATGACCACCTGGCTGCCCCCGCTGCAACGCAGCACCGGAATTGCCTTGAGTGCTTTTTTGTGAATAATAGATGTGCTCTGAAGCTGACGTGAGCGCAGAGCACGAGGCTGGGACCCCATGCGGAGATGGACGGAGCCCCTTGCTGCGGCTGCAGGCACGGAAACAGGAAAGCTAACTGGGAGCACAGCCTTTCACGACAGAAGCCGGTGGCGCAGATCTGGGATTTCCCTCGGGATCCCTTGCCCTGATCAGCGAGAGGCTCCGCTGAGGCGCTCGGCAAAGCCGGGGAGCCGCAGGCATGAGGCTGCTCCTGCTGCAGGGCCCAGAAACTAAACTAGGGTTTTGTGCTGGGCAGGGCTCTCTGTGGCTTTGCACAGAAAAGGAATAAATTACTTAATTGTAAATCCAGCTTAAAAAGCAACATAAAGAAGATATAAAGCAGTGCAGTTGGTCCTTGTCCTGAGCTTCCCCTCTGCATGGGCTCAGTGCAGGGCAGGTGTC
>JAUBOD010000086.1:200958-211770 GCA_032353885.1 Nothura maculosa | reverse complement strand
AAAGAAGATATAAAGCAGTGCAGTTGGTCCTTGTCCTGAGCTTCCCCTCTGCATGGGCTCAGTGCAGGGCAGGTGTCAGGATCCACACAGCTGCTGCAGGGCACTCTGTAGGACAAGGAGGCAGAGGAGCCGTTCCCATGGGATAGGGAAGCATGGGGAGAACACCTTTTTCAGCCTTGTTCTGCCTTGGGCCTGCAACTGAGCTGAGTGGAGCTTTTCCATTCGCAGCTCCTGTGAATTTTGGCTGCCGTGGGAATCATCTCTCCTCATGCTCTAACCTGTCCTAATTGTCCAGTTGCTCCCGAGAGTGCGGCCGGGAAGGCAGAGCACAAGAACCAGGCACGGCCTCCTCCTTCCTGCCTGGCCTTCCGGGTCCTTTTGGAAGGCAATTCCAGGGTTCAGCGGGATTAAGTAGACTATTTCCCTGCAACCATCAGGCTGCAAATCCACCAAGTGCTGCAGGCCCATTCCGGTGGCAAACCAGCCCAAAAATGGCTTCAGGCAGGGCAGGAAAAGCAGAGCTCTTAACAACGAATGCAAAACAAAATTGCTTCAAAATCTCCCCAGAAGAATTGCTGATGATGGACAGATCTGCTTCTCTGCATGCCCTTTTCTCCGCGGAGAAGCAGACTCAGGAGCCAGAGGGCCCTCAAAAGTGAACGCTTCCCTGGAAAACCTGCTCATGTCTAGGGCTGGAATCCTGTTAAAGAAGAAGCTCTCACAAGCTCGCACATTTGCCCATGATTTATCTATGTAGACTTTGACTTCTTGAGGCTACAGTTTTTAATTAGCACTACTTACATTATGTAACGTCTTTTATTTTCAACCTGAATTTTGTTTGAATGAGGTTTTGTTCACTTAATCAATGGCAACTCTTCCCTGCCAAGTCCATCCAGATTAATTGCATTTGTTAAGAGTTCTTTAATCTTTTTTTAAATTTTTTCTGTGTGTTCCAAGAACGCAGTGCATTTTAAATTAATTATATTTTCAAACTATAACACTGTGCAAGCTCGTGGGCTTATTTCAAATAATAAACCTCAAAATAGCCAAGTTTGGGTCTTTCCCAGGCGCAGAGGCGCAGCAGAACGCCGCTCTGCTGCATCGCGTGCTGTACTTGACGTGCAAGCTTATTCGTACAGCGACCCGGATAGTGAACTCTCTTGTATTTTCTCTGGAAATAGTAAACTAACTTTGACATCAATAGCTAAATTTGTGCTACTTGGGTCTTCGTGGGAGGACGAGCAGGAGAGGAGTTTCCCTCGGCTGCTGCTGGGACGTGGTCGACAGGATGACGTTTTCCCACCGCACCTGGGGCTGGAGGCTCCAGAGCGCCCTGGGCGCCCTCCCGCATGGGGACACGGCCAAAGCCGGGCCTGGGCCCCGCGTGCAGGGAGGGCTGCGGGGGCGTCAGCACCGCAGCCAACGGCACCGCGGCCAACGGCACCGCTGGAGAAATGCTCCTCCGCTCCGCAGGCCGGGAGAGGCTCTGCTCCCAGCAAGCAAGCATGGAAGAGCGGCCAACACTGCTTCTGAATGCTGATTTTCAGAGGCAGCGGTTTCAACACCGCTCCCTGCGTGAGTTGAACACCTGCAGTTTCCAAGGAGCAGCCCATGGCACTGTCATCCATCCCGCACCAATGAAAACCCACCGGATTTGGGGCAATCCCTCCTTGTCTTGAGCCATTCTGCGGCTGGCCTGAGCTCCTGCAGACTGGGGGTTTTGCCCTTTTCTGTCACGAGGTTTATCGATGCACATCTCCACCCATGAGCCTCCCAGCTGCCCTGCAGAGCTGGGGCGCAATGGAAACGGACGCAGCAAGAAATACTAACTCTTCTTGCCCGTGGTCCCTCCTGGCAGTAGGGATGGTTGAGCAGACGGGGATGGAGCCTCCCAACCCGTGTGTCCTTGTTGCTTTATTAAAGCAGGTTTCCTCTGGCAGACGACGCAGATGCCCAGCGCTGCCCAAGAGCGCAGGCTGCTCCTGGCTGCAGTCACCCACAGCAGGCACCACGCAGGACGGGGACACGTATCCAGCCCAAGAGCAAAGCACAGGCCTGCACATCTCTGCAGAAACATGGGAGGTAAAGATACACAATGCCCTGACAGAGACATCTCCAAGTTATCTATTACTTCAACACTAAGTTTTTAAAGCAGCAGACTCAAGTTTCTTGCACAGGACCTGAAGGGAGAAGGCAGCATTTTGCACCTCCATTACAAGCACATTATGAAAACACATGGGGATAAGGGGCAGCGACAGCTAAAGCGAGGAGCTGTGCAGGAAGGGCGGCCTTTGCTGCACTTTGGCCAAGCGGGATGATGTCCCACGGCTTGGGAAGGCACAGGGCAGCCATGGGACTACGTGCATGGACACACAGGGTGAAACAAGGAGCTGCAGGAGCTCTTCCCCATCCGTCCTGCAGTTGATGGTGCTTAGAGAAGCACCAAGGTCAAGGATGCTCTTGCTCGTCTGCTCTCCTCTCTCATCTCCAGCGGGAGCCGAGGGAAAGGCAAGTTAGGAGGCGCTGGGAAGTGGTGCCCAGGACCTGCCAGGTGGCCAGGATGGAGGGACCTGCACGGCCAGGAGGCTCCATGTCGGGGCTGGAGGACCCTGCACGGTCAGGATTCCCAAAGACCTGCTGGAAGTCCAAACTATCATTCTCCCCCACCCAGATATATAAATAAGTTCATAAAAACAAACGCTAATTCTCCATGCAAAAGGGACAGCCAACCTGCAATAGCTTTCCTAGGAAGAGCACATGTGGGAGCCCAGCAAAATGACTACACTGATGAATTGGAGGTGTTTGCGATTGTAATGAATTCCGATACCAGAAATAGATAATGTTATATCAAGGTCAGGCATATTGCATTAACGCTTCCTGGGTTTCCCTGGGTAAACAGCACCCGTCTTGCAGCACGGTGAAGCTTCAGCTGAGGTTATTAAAGCAATCGCTCACATGTAAAACCTGTTTCCTGTTTTTCTGAGCAGGCAGAAATAGAAACAATTAGGAGTAATTGCCTAGTAATCTTTTGCCTACATGGTTATTTTCTCGCCCTCCAAAGTCTAAAATTGGCAGTGGAAGAAACTTGGAGCCTGGGAGGCTTCGCTTTGGGGACTGGGTTGTGGTCACAAGGCACAAAACGGCCAGTTCCCGAGCAGCAGCGCTGCTCCAAAAGCAAAGGTGACAAGTGTCCCTGCAGCAGGCAATGTGGCCCTTGCAGCAAGGGGAGCTTCACGCTGCCCCAGCAGCTCCTGCTGCAACGGTCTGACCCCGAATGGCGCTGCAGCCGGCAGCGAGGAGCGCCCGGGACACTCAACTCCGCTCATTTATTTTGAGCTCCCAAAAAATTCTCTTCCCACTTGGCAGAAGAAGATATTAAACACTCGGACTGATCTTAAGCAGTATGTTTGCGTGGGTTATATAGGCTATAAAAAGGAGGAAAAGAATTAAAAATGCATTTACCGAACACAGACCTGTGTCATTTATTTAACATTTGTTCAACAACTGTGTCCTATTAGGAAGAACAATTAATGTTAAACTGATGCAAAAAATAATAATAAAAAAGCTATAATTTATTGCCAGTGCTAATAATTACCATTTAGATTTGTGTTCTGGGAAATTAATGGTGCAGCAGAACGCTGGGTATTAGCAGATAGCCCAAGTTTATGGGGTTGCAGCAGATCGTGGCTGTGCTAACGATGCAGCCAGCGCGAGCGATGTGTTCTCTCCTCTTTACCAGGAATGTTTTTGGATATCCCACAGCATCCTTAACCATCCTGGGGAGCGATGGCCATCAGCTCGGAGAAGCAGCTGTGACAGCAGGAGCACAGCTGGGTGGAGATGACAAGGAGAAAAAGATTACGTATATAATTATATATATATTTATATGCCAGTGCAAGAAGTGAAAATATTAAAATAATAACATGAGTTTTGGCACACAACTTGCTATTCTCTGCCTGAGGGGAGGGAAAAGAGCATTCAGAAAAATGAGATATTAAAAAGCAAGCAGGTTTTGGTTACAAAAAGGATGAATAATTATCTGTCTTTGTGACATTTTTGCAGATGAACTGCACTTACTTGCTGGACACTCGGCAGTAGCTGAAGCACCCAGTGCTACCCAGGACCTGCTATTTGCCCCAGGTTCCTGTCACTGACCTTGGACTTCCCAGGCAGAACAGTGTGAAGCCCCGAGGTCTGCAGTGCGTTGCAGTGACCCTGCAGAGGTGGCTGTGCTTTCAGAGGCGGGGCGGGTGCAGAGCCTGATAAAGCGTTGGGTTCCTGGACAACCTGGAAGCCCATTCTAGACAAAAATGAGATTTAAGAAAGCTTAAGTAACATGAAGGAGCTGTTTCCAAGAAAAGAGCACAGAGGCTCCCCAGGTCCCAACTTGCAGTTCCTCTCGCGAGCAGGATGTTGATGTCAAAGGCTAAGAGAAGCCAGTGCCAGTTGAGCTGGGACCACTGTTGTCTTGTGGGCACAGGAAAACAGGGTTAAAGCAAGAGCAATTCTTAAAAAAATATCGAGACCTTATATTTGACCAAAAAAAAAAAAAAAAACCCAAACATCACTGGCAACTGTCCTTCCTTCCACAGCCTCTTCCTCCTCGCACTGCGCTTGCACCGTGACTCAATCGGAAAGGAGCTATGAGTCATCTTAGCCAGCCTGTCGGATGTAGAGAAAAATACCAAGATGTTCCTTGTTGCTGGAGAGAACCATTGCACAGCCACAGCTATGGCCAGGCCCTGCCCTCTCGCTTTGAGGAGGTCGTCTTCACTTTGGGGGCGAGCAAGGCTATCCAGAGGCTTCCTGGGCACGGTTGTCCCCAGCGCTCGGATTCCTGCTCTCCAGAACCACCAACAGACACAGCATCTGTCCATCTTCCCCTTCCTAGGGGCAGCTTCTCCTCACGTATTGCTCTGCTCACATACCACTGCTGCTCTTCACCTGGACTGCTCTCTGGGAGCCTGGGATCTCATGCGTCACTCACTGACCTCTCTTTGCCACCAGATAATACATTTTTAAAGACACAAAATAAGTGAGTACACAAACCTATGATTGAAGAAAGAAAGAAAGAAAATCAAATGAAGAAAATCAAAGGAATATATAATGAGATGTGTTTCAGACCCGTTTTTGTGTTGCAAAGATCTGAGTATGGTGGAGCAGTAGAAAAACTGCTGCATGCGAAATAGAAGCAAATATAAGAAAGAAATAGGTATTGGCCCTCAAAAGGAAAATGGTATTAAAATATTTCTGCAATTGTTGATAAGTATAGAAAATATCAGCGAAGTAGAAAGAATGAAGGCAAAATTGAACAGCACAACCATTTCCTAATGGCTACATTTTTATGACAATGGATCTATCAGTGCCTCTTGTTTCCAGTTTTTGACAGAGCTGCATATAGTAATATGCACCTTCTTATGCCTATTTATCGCTAACATTTAAATCATAAAACAGTGCATTTCAGGAGTACTGGACATAATACAAATCAGAGGGCAACACTTGAAAAATAAAGCAAATGCAGACACAAAGAGTGATGAAAATTTGCTGTTATTCAAAACAATGGTGGTCTGACATTGGGCAGAAATCCCAGTCTTGCTGACAAAATAGGACATAAAAGGAAAGAGCAAATTGAAATAACAGCCCACAGATTTTGAAATTGCACTTATCTCAGTAGTATTTGCTAATATTACCCTCAGGAAAAGCAAAAAGATGAAAACTAAAATTCAGGCAAAGCAATAGAATAAAAACTAAAATCGCATAACTTACGGGGTAGTCTTGAAAGTAGGAAGAATCTCCATATCCAGCATTATCAATTCAATGTGAAAAGAAATCAGGCAGAGCAAAGCAGCAACCGCCACCAAACTCTCTTTGTTCAAAGACAACCTACAGAAAAGCAGCAACATGAGGGAAGGAGCTAAAATGTCTGGATTTCTGCTCATTTTGCACAGCTATCCTTATCACACCCAAGTTAGAGATGTCTTATGGACAATAGCATGATCCCTGCAAACTTGCACTGCAGGTAACATGTCCTGCTCCAATATCTCTGTCAGGAATATTGCAGTGCAAAACATCCTAGGTGCCTCCCAGCTGCATGGCCGAGCTCTGCTGCTGGTTTGGCTGGGGAGACGCGGGCAGGACACAGCGTGACCGCTGCCCTGAGCCGGATGAATAAATATTCCCCTCCGACTGTGAGACGCGATGCAATTGAGTGCAGAGGCATATTTTCAATATCTTTACACATAAACAGCATTGCTTTCACTGGGACGTGCACTGAACGCAGCTCTAGCTCATGTCATATCATCACTTCACCAGAATCTGCTAATGAGGGTTAAATTTGGATTATAGTCTATAGAACAGGGTTTCTAGCTGAGAACATAAAAAAAAAGAATACTAAATAGACTCAATTTAGGCAGATTTTCTCAAGGAACAAAATAAAGCTCTGAAGAGCTTGTACGAATGCTGAATTGTTATTAGTTGTCTCAGGTTTCAAAGGACAACTTATTCCCTTTAAACGATGCGGGGAGATTGTAGGAAATGGATTGTAAGCAGCACTTAGCCCTGCTCACTTCCCATGCAAACCACGGCAGCCTCCGTAGAGGACACCAAGGCGTTGGGGACGACGATGGCACAGAGAGGGTCCTGCCATGGGCATGACCCAGCCTTGCCAGCGTCAGGGATCCCCACCAGTCACTGCTTTTTATTTCCTGCTCCATCTTTCTTCTCTTTTCAATGGCATCAAGATGATAAAATGCCCCTTCAAATCTTCTGAGCATCCACAGCCTCCTTTCTTGCTTGACACCGGTGGAAGGATCCAGGCTCCATTCTCACTAGGGCTTCCTGCGTGTTTCCCAGCAGCTGTAACTCGTACAGAAATGACAGATTTTACTAAATGTACCAATAAAAGCTCCATAAGACAAGCCAACCTTATCTTGTGGGATGGACAAGTTTCAGATGAGCCCTATTTTTCATGGGATCTAGAGGAAGTATTTGTTCATTTTCTTTCTTACAGCTCCAGAGGGAGACTCATTTCACACTAAACTACAGAAAGGAAGCTTCACTGCTAATAAACTAAGAAGTAAAACAGCTAAATTTGGTCGTTATTCAGCAAAGGAAACATTCACCCAGTGCTTATGGAGAAAAAGCGATGAGCTTTTCCTACAGGAGGAAATCCTCCTCGTTGAACGGAGTGCAGAGAGCAGCTCTTTAAACAAGGCTGGGCTCGCTAGAGGCAGCTAGAAACGACAGCGATCCAGGAGGGACGCGCGGAGCTGGAACGAAGGGCGGCCGGGATGCAGCCGCTGCTCCAGATGGTGCCGGGGCAGGTCAGCCCCTCGCTGCACCTCACCGAGCGCCTTGAGACGGGCGCTCCAGGGACACGACCAGGCAAATGCATTCCTGCCCGGGACCTGCAGTTATTTGTGTATCCTCACCCTGCAGACACTCATGGCACTTTGCTGCGCTGGGCACGTGGCACTTGGACAGACGGGGCTTCACTTCGAGAACAAGGGAATCGGGACCTGCAGAAACCTGCAATTATGAAAGTTGTCTTTCTACACTTGAGGAGAAAATCCAACGTAAGTACGGTATGGTAC
This sequence comes from Nothura maculosa, assembly GCA_032353885.1. Classification (NCBI taxonomy): domain Eukaryota; kingdom Metazoa; phylum Chordata; class Aves; order Tinamiformes; family Tinamidae; genus Nothura; species Nothura maculosa. The sequence goes on along the minus strand of JAUBOD010000086.1, from coordinate 204,178 downwards.
AAGTACACATAGGGCGACCTGCTAAGAGTTGAGTCATTTATCCCATCTGTGAGGGACCTTAGAGATTGTTTCATATTGTCTAACAAAATAAAACACATGCGCCCACCCACACCAACCACGGAGCTGATCTGCTTGCACCATCACATCTTCACAACTTCAGTTTCTATGTGCACTGTATAAGAATGCTGTTTCACACAAATATAAAATAATGCCATCATTCATAGCAAGTAGCCCTGGCCTAATACTGAAGGATATTCACTCTTAGCCTTGTATTTAAATTGTAAGCATTAGTCCAAAAGATTGCTATTTGTGGCATAACATAAAATAATTTATCCTGCCTCCTGCATATATTTCTTCCTAGGTGCTGGACCTCCACAGTCTTCAGATCACCTGAGTGAATATGATGGCTTCAGCATTTTTAATATTAGGTGTCTTAGCCTCAGACTCTCTCCAAGCTCAGCAAAATTTGTAATGATTGTCATTCTCCATTTCATATAGGTTCAAGGCAAAATGAGATTGAGTCTGAGTTATTGTCTCGAGAGACTGTTCAGGACGTGTTAGAAGAGAACACCATGACATTTGAAGTCCACTGCTGTTTCTGCCTGTGTTTCATCATGTTCTTAAAACACAGCCTCCACTTCCCAGTCCTATCAATGTTTCATCTTTCTGAAGTATCAAGTTAATCCTATTAAAAAATGTCAATTAGACTGGACAGGTTTTTTGATGGTATTAGAAAACGCTTTATATCCTTGCTGCCCTTTAAAATAGAAGAAAACAAATCTTGTAAAAACAAAGCTCCTTCAGCTATAAGCTCATCTGCAAAATATTAATTTTAAATGGCATTATGTTGAAATAAAATATTTTTTTTCTTTTGGAAATAGAGAGTAGATGATGTTTATACTGCTAGAGAAGGTACTAGTGCAAAAACAATCCCAGAGCTTCCCGTCAATGAAGAGAAGAGAGTGAGATCTAATTGGACGTCTTTAGGGAGCCAGCCCTGGACACAGTTCTGGGGGTCACCTCAGCAGCAGCTCGTTTCCTTAACTCGACGTGTGGACACGAGCTCCATTCCTCGCGCCGGTGCTGTGGGGAAGGCAGAGCACGGGCACGGCGCTGACCCCCAGCACGGCACAACCCCATGGGCTGCCCCGGGCCCAGCGCGGCCTTCCCTGCGCCCAGGACACATCCCGTTGTCCTCTCGGGGACATGGCAGTCAGGACCCTTCAGCCTCTCCCTTACCACCCTTTGGCCTTTCCCTTATCACAGCCCTGTGCCAGCTCCTGGGCAGGCTGGTCCGGGCACCACGCAAAGCAGGACCTCGGGCTCCCCTCCAGCCTGGAACAGCCCAGGAAGAGCAGGATTCCTGGAAGGCCAGACCCCTTCCTGGTGGCAGCACCTCAGGCTCCTCTCCATCCTGGAGCAGCCCTGGAAGGGCAGGTTTCCTGGAAGGCCAGACCCCTTCCTGATGGTGGCGGCACCTCGGGCTCCTCTCCGACCTGGAGCAGACCAGGAAGGGCAGGGTTCCTGGAAGGCCAGACCCCTTCCTGGCGGCAGCAGCTGCAGAGCAGGACCGCGATGGGCGCAGCCGCACGGCAGCTCAACATGACCGAGACGCCGAGTTCTGCCCCAGGAACACGCTCCTGCTTTCTGGCTCCAATGAAATCCAAATCAAAGCGACTTTAGCAGCTAGCAATTAAGTGACAAAGAGAGGATTAGGACATCAGCTGGAGACCAAGCAGCAGGAGCAGGGCGACAAGAAATAAAAACAAATCCTAATTTCACACCAAGGTATTAAAGTGAGACATTCACATCTGCATTTATGCAACTGTGACCCAGGCCACAGGGGAGCTAGTCTTCCCATTGACTTACTCTCAACAATTTCTTTTTAAATATGTACTTAATAAACTCTGTTTAAATAACAGCATAATGTCCACTGGCCTTTACTAAATGTCTTTAACAGAGACAGACCTGCTTTTGGTGAGCTCTGTAGGGCAGAGCTTTAAAAAATACATCAGATTAACAGTAACAGCAGAGGGGAAGCAGTTATATTAAGAAGTCCATGGGCACTAAATCATGGATTATTTCTACCTGGCCAAGATGTTGATTTTTACTCTAAATGCTCTTCAACAACAAAACCAAAGGATTACATCATTGCAAAATAGGAACTCTGTAAGTAAAAACAGCAGAAAAAAATAGAGGAAGGTTTGGGAATGGATATGGCAAGCTAATCCAGAGATGAACAATCTCTCTGAGAACATCTAACACAAACTCAGACTTGGCTTCGAATCCAAGCAGCGACCACCCCAGTTTCTGACCACCCAGGCAGGGACCGCCCCAGTTTCTCACAATCCACGTGCTCTGCAGGTTCCCAGGCAGCAGCCTCCTCTTTGCCGCTCCAACCCGTGGTGGGCCGGCTCTGCCGCAGGTCGCGGACGAGCCTGGGCCACAGGAGCAACGTGTGGCCAGGAAGGGGCCCTGGCACGAGGGGCAGCCCCGAGAGCACAAGCGGCGGGTTCGGGAATGCTAAGGGTGTTAGTGGTGCTGCCCCATGAGTGCAGTGCTGCAGCGCAGGCCTGGCACGGCCCGCACAGCCACGGGCTGCGGAACCACCCGGAGCCCTATGATTAACACGGGAATTCCACACCTAAGGCCACTCGAAAATGAGTCCTGAAAACATGGTGCCACTGCACATCAATAAATAATAATAGTTTATTTGCTGTGAGTGTCTTAAGTAGCACAGCTAGCACCTGAGGGACCTCTTACATTCCTCAGTGCTTTTAAGTTAGAAAAGCTCCATTTTAACCACTGAACTTGCATTTGTTTCTGTGTGGTTAGACTTTACCTCAGCTGGATGTGTTTATGTGATCCTGCTTTAAAGACAAATAAAAATAAATAGTAGGCCACATTTCAGAGCAACTATCCCAGGCTAGAAGTCAGGCCTCTGCTGCAGGTCAGCATCAGAGTGTTTCTAAATGATCAAAATAGACTGGAGGGAGAGTAAACTAGCTTTCTGCAAGTGAGAAATCCTCAAACTAGACACCCACACTGAGATAGGAAACTTGGAATAAAGTGCAAGATCAACTTCGAAGCAGCAGCTCCCGCTGCAGAGCCAGGGCTGGTGGCCTTTTGCCACAGGCACAGCTGAATGGAAGAGAAGAAGGGAAGAGAAGAGAAGAGAAGAGAAGAGAAGAGAAGAGAAGAGAAGAGAAGAGAAGAGAAG
>JAUBOD010000086.1:164179-182643 GCA_032353885.1 Nothura maculosa | reverse complement strand
TGACCTGGCGTCTGCCGGGCCTTTGATTCCCTTCCTATGTGCGCTTTATTGGAGAAAAGGGGATGAGTCTGCTTCCATTTAGAGCAGAAATATGGAGAAGTTGGAAGGTGATATTTATTCCATATTTTTACATTATTAAAACAGCAAGCATCAGCTGACCTGTGATTTTACAATCCCTTACACAGGGATTTTTCAATCACATTTTACAATCCCTTGCACAGGAAATAGCACACCTTGGATTTAAAAGAATCTGCTTTTGCTACGCCCTCAGTGCAGTTCTTCAGGCTGATGGAAAGCAATATGTCACTAGGTGGAAATCACCTCATCTCAGCTGGGCTATGGGGCAAGAGCAAAATCTTATTTCTGGACAAATAAAATTAAAAGGACATAATAAATTGTTCATCTCTTTAATTTTATTTTGCACATATTTATTTATTATAAAAATTGCTTTTTTATTCAATGTCTTCAACATTAAAAAAGAATTACTGAAACGCAATTGCACTTATAATGGTTCGCAGCTGTATATAAAGAGAGATATTTTCTAAGGCTATTATTCAGTTAACCACTATTTTAACAAAAAATATATAAAATGCGCCATGTCATTGCATCTGTTAAGAACATGGAGTTGAAAATGTGAAATGCAAAGGAGACTGAATAAGATCTGTTTTTTAATGTGTTTTCTGATGTATTTTCTGAGATTTTCATCTTTCTCCTAGGAGTCCTTTCCTGGAAACTCACCCAGGAGATGCCAGATTATGTTCTCCCATCTTCCTTTGTCTTGGCAATGTAAGAGGGAACAAATGCACTTGGGGTGACAGCGTTGGCTCCCGTTCCCCAGGTCTTTCTAGTCCCTAGGACTGGCTGGCAGGGTCAGGGGCCGCGCTGTGTCAGACCAGCGGGAAGAGCTGGAAAAACTGGTGAGTTTCGCAGACCATCGTCTTCTGTCAGGCCACACACATTTCAATTACACGTGCTTGCCAAGGCCCAGCTTCAAGTGCCGGCGCTTCACAGCATGGCCAGCGGCACGAGGACACTGCTCGGGGTCACTCCTCTCCCCATGGACCCCTAGGGCCAGGAGTTCGGCTTTGGCAGAGTGATTCATTCAATATAATTTTTTGTTTTGCCAAACATCAATATTTCTGACTGTCTTATAAAAGTCTAACAACAGGACAAAGCACTCAATTTGCACAGCTCCATGAATTAACAGTATAAAGGAGACTTAGAGCACCCATTAGCCACTGGAAATAAGCAAACCTCCGATCAGAAGCAACAGCAAAACCCATGCGGGTGGGCAAAGAGGAAGACAGGACAACATGAAGTATTTCAGCCAGGTAGCAGTTATTACCAAAGCAAGGCTAATGATTCAGCGCAGGCTGTTGGACAGAAGCCCCTTCCCTCCCCGCTGCTCCCCTCCCAGGGCTGCTCCCAGGGCTGCTCCGTGTCCCCAGTCCTGCCCCCCCAGCACAACCTGCCCCAGCCGCCGGCACCAGCGGCTCCGGGACACGGTCCTGCACCCCCTGGGCTTCCCACGCTGTGTGGCTCCTCTGGAGTCAGGAGGAAAAGGCTGCCAGGAAATAAAGACGAAGGGGACTTGAACCATGATGAGAGAAACAGGGCTTCCGACAATCCCATGTGCAGAGAGAACCTGTTTCAGCAGAGCTTTCCAGTCATGCACTGCAATGGCTCCTTCAGCATCCAGCCATCTGGATTTTCCAAAACAATTATTATCATGCATAATGTTATAGGACTTTTTTTTTTCAGTTTAGCAAGTACAGTGGTTCAAAAAGAGAGCAGTTTTTTCTGAGATTAGGTATGAGGTATATGCTTCATGCATATTATAGATGCATGTAATGAGAACAGATATTGGCACTCAGTGCAGAAAAAGTATAGAGCAACTTATTGATTTTAACTGCTTTATCAGTCACTTGGCATAAAATTCTGAATAAAATGTTGTTATTGGACTATTAAATCCTGGGACAAGAGACCAGGCTTTGAGGAGGTGCCGGAGCCAGCGCACGGGCAGGTGCGGGCAGAGCCCTCGCCCAAGGCTGCCTTCCTGCTCTGGTGCAGTCCCCATGCACACAGTCCCCATCCCAGTGGGAGACCTTCCCAAGGCAATGTCCCAAGGGAGGAGAAGGATCCAGCCCTGCCAGCTCCGTGTCCCGGGTGCCGGGAGCGTGCGCAGGAGGCAATGCTCTGCTCCAGAGCCCGTGGGATCCCAGGGCTCCTCTTCCTTTTAACTAAGAAATACATTAAGGATGTTTGCCTTAAGCTCTGGTTAATGGACTGCGTGGATTATTTATTTATTTCTGAATTAACACACTTTATTTCCCCAAAGTGCTGCTGTTGACATTCTTTTAATGCTGCCATCTGGGTCCCCTGTCTAAAAGGGAGAGATAGGTGGTGCAATAAATGAACACACAAACAAATAAACAAGATTTCCCGAGTTGTTGGTGCGGGGACAGCACCCAGGCGTTGGTGCAGGGCTGTGCTGAACCAGCACCTGCCCCCAAGGCAGCTCCCAATGCAGGGGTGCTCACCCGCGGCTCCCCCTCCTCACCACTGCGGCCCACTTGGCACTCAGGGCCGCAGCCTGGCTTTTTTACTGTTTTTTTTAAAAATTTTATTATTATTATTTTATTTTATTTTTCTGTCTTCCTGAGCCCGTTTCTCTCCATCTAAGGCCGAGTGATTTTTCCCTGGACCAGAACGTGGCAGTGTCTGCAGAGCCGGGGCCGGTGCTCACAGAGGGGCCCTTGGGCTGCCCCCAATGTCAGGCACGTCCTGCTCCCCTTGCACCTGCAGGAGCGCCCGGCCAGACCCGGACACATCCCGGGACAGCCCCAAGAGGTCGTTGAGGAATCCTTTCCTTCAGGACGACAGCCTCCTGCAGGCTTCCCCCAGAGAAGGATGACCAAAAGCTTGCCAAGCAGAAGGTCTTGTGCAAGGATAATTAGCCTAAACTGCTTGGAAATCTGCTCCTGGTTTGGGCCAGGCTTAGTGAGGCGAGGCTCATGACACACTGTGCCTTGTGGAGCCCCAGGGGACTCCTGTGCCCTCCGCACGGGCATCTCGGTGACACGGCAGCGGCGGCAGAGGTGACACGAGCCCTGCGCGGGCTCTCACTGCTGTGCGCGCAACTTGGAGGCGCCCAGAGGCCCCCAAAGTCCCCTGCAGCGCGACCAACACAGGGCACAAGTGCAGCAAGGACATGCAGTGGCTTTGCGGTCGGACCTGCATGTGAATAACTTGAACAGAATTTTTTGGGGATGTTTTTCACACTTTGAGTGCAATGTGGCATTTTGCAATGACAAAACGGGGACAGGTTGGTGATCTAGAGAGAGGCGCTCCCGTCCGGCACCCCGCTGCGGAGCCGCTGCCTCCGACGCTCAACCAGCCCCGCTGACCCGCAGCTCTCAGGTGTCCCAGTTAGGATATGTATTTTTCATATACTGGTGACTGTGCAACCTCTACTATTGACTTGCAAATGGACAAGGTCACTTTTAAACATCCTTGCAAAGACCTGCTAAACCAACAGGAACCTTCCTGCACCTTCTGACTTAACTTCTCTTCTACAAGAGATAAGATGTAAATGTGCCATTTTGTTATTAGCATTTCCAGCGGGAAATATTTATCATGCTCCTTTAATACCTTTTTCCGTATTTTCTCCAATTCTTCAGAGTTATGTTATGTAATAAGTGCTACAGCTTTGTTGGCTTGCTTAGCTGTTCTGCCATTATGTTTTAAATGAGTGTTTCTCAGCAATGCTTCTCCATGCTGTATCAGCTCATTGATATAGCCTTATCTTTAAAGAAAGATCAAGTAAAACCTATAACAATCATCACATTTACAAGAAGATTAAAGCCTTGTTAACCTTTCAGGTTTATACGCAGTACTCTAATAAACTATGTAGTTTAAATAGACTACATATATATATATAAATATTTGCATCAAATATACATATATACATATACATGTATAACAGGTATCTGTAGTGCACTTTTTGCTGCAGCACCTCGGTAGGGGCCCTTGCAGTTTCCCCTCTCTGGGCGAGGGGAGTGGAGCTGCTTGGAGCCCCAGGGAACAGGCCTGAGGCCCCGCTCGGCACGGGACGTTGGCAGCGCGGGCAGCACGGGCGCCCTGCCGCGATGCTGCCAGACTCTGCCCCAGGGACCGCACTCCCAGCCCCTGGGAGCCACTTCCCATGGAACGGATGAACCGCAATTCATTTTGCACTCATTTGAAAGAAAAGGGGCCTCTTTTGGGCATGAGCAAAATTTGCAAAGGAAGAAAAACAACAGCAGGAATTGACAATGGTTTGGATGTTGTTGGTTTTTTTTTTCCTCTTTGAGGCTGAAGCATCTCCAGTTCTCCCTAAACAGCTTCCTTCTATTGACCGGGGGCAGCAGCAGCGAGCTCTTCCCTAGCGCGAGCTGGCACCAAAGGACACCTCGCTGAGGTCTCTGTGCAGCCAAGGCCGCGGCCAGGCCGGGAGCGAGGCCGTGTCCCCGTCCCCATCCCTGTGCCAGCGCCCGCGTGGCCACCTGGACCCCCGGCCCTCAACCCTGCCCCACGTCACCACCACGCTGCGCCCAGCACCGCTTCCTGCAGCTCCCACGGCGCAGGCATGAGCACCGCTCCCTCCTGCCCTCAGCCAAGGGGCCAGCAAGTCACCTTGCTGCACATCACTGTATAATACTGTCTAGTACTGTATAATACTGTCTATTACCATATTGACCTGCATCCTTCTGCGTCACGCTGCTTTCCAGCCAGGAATGCTGAAGCCAGAGGCCAAATCCTGGAGAGCCTGAGAGGTGCTGGTGCAGGCAGGGAAAGGGGGACACAGAGGCCGCCAGCACCCTCGGGCTACCTGCCAGCAGAACAACCACTCCAGAGGCCATGGGGAGAACACCTTGAGAGCTGGGCTTATTTTCGTTCTGCCATTATTTCATTCACCCTGAACGAGACACATGAAGATGGATCCTCAGCAAGTAGACTATACTGGGGCTTTCTTCAGCATTCATTTTATTGCTTTCTTATTTTAAGGGTTCACGGCAAGTGCAAGCAACCCACTAAAGAAAAATAATAATCTCACCTGAAATGCCATTTATTTTATTCTTCAATATGAAGGTCTTAAGTGCCAATCTATTCTCCTATCTTTTGGGCATTTTTTTCTCTGTCAGCTGCATTTGAACCCCAGGGAAAGGGCATTTTAAGCAGCAAATCATAATGCTTCTCTTTGCAACGAAAAGCACGTGCTCAGAGACTGCTTAAGTTTGCCATCAGATGTGTGTGTCTCAAACACGAGCATTTATTCCTACAGAATCCCGCTGCAGGCTGCAGAGGTGCCGGGGATGCTGCAGGGGTGACCGTGCCCGGGGCAGCGCCAAGCGCGGGTGCTGCTGTGTCGAGGCCGCCAGGAGCAGCAGCGGGGGATGCTGCTAAACCCCAGGGCTGGGCACGGGGCCGGCTGCTCTGCGGGACAGGGAGCAGGATCCCGCAGGAGACGAGGATGGAACCTCCCCGTGGAGCCTGCGCACGGCAGTGACTGCACAGCCGCGCGGGTCCCCGAGCTCTCCCTGCGCTCCCCAAACAGCCCAAATTCCCGCTGCCTTTCCAGATATTCTCCTCCTCACGGTCACAGGGAGATCACGACTGGTTTCAATGACACCGTTCACTCCTGGCAGGGCTTGCCCTTTCCTGCCCTGGTCTATGGGCAGTGAAAGAGAATCCCACCGGGGGCTCTGCCAGCGCAGGCGCGGGCTCGGCAGGGCTTCGCCTCACAAAGCACTGTGTGTTTCACCCAGATCCTTTGAAAGCAGGTAGAGCTTCTTAATGATGTTGACTTTTTTTTCAGTGGGAAGCAGCAACTGATTTATGTGTATTTTTTTTTACCTTATGAATAGCTCAGCACAAAAGCTATTTAAAGATACTTTTGTTATTTAAATCTCCATTAAAAAGTGTTTCTATAAAACACGCACAAGAACTTGGGCTCCTCTTTCATCTTTCCTGTACTCTACAATTTTTTGTAAAATCCTCTGGGTTTCAATTAGCAACCCTGGGAAACTCCAAGAGTCTCCTGCCTCCCTGCGTTGCATGAAAAATCGACATGGAGTTGTGCAACCTTCAATCTCCCATCTGAATAATTTATAGTGCTCCTTAGGGCAGGCCAGGATTTCAAGTGAATATTATGGGCTAAACTTCTAACGCCTCAGGTGAAAATCTGGCATGTAGAGAACTGACATCTACATGTATTTAGTCAGACAGGCCTGCAGTGATAGGTATGGGATCAATATTTACTGCAATACAGTAAACATTAAGATAAATACTATTTTGTATTTTTATCTATTAGGTAGGTGTAGGTAGAGATGTTCTTGTCAAAGTGCTCCTGTTCTTAAAGATATTTTCCATTAACTCTAATTAGAAAACCAACCATGAATGGGTTTTCTATTTGGTAAGTGGATAGTTAATACCAGAGACTTGTTTATTCGCTCACAGGCACCGCATGAGCAGCGAGCGTGGCTGCGAGCATGACCGCAGGCATGACCACGAGCACGTCGGGAGCTGGTGCTCTGCAAAAGCAGCGCCAGACCCGTGTACGCAGCTGCCCTGTTCCACGTCACAGCCCAGAACATTGAGCTGTGTGGAGCAGAACACGTGTTCCGCGTTTGGCGAGCGGAGCTGCTGGCCACGCTAACGCACCAGAGCTGAGTAAGGCTGCTCCTCGAGCCGCGCAGCGCCCGCCTCGCCGCGTGCTGAGCGCGCACAAGGAGACGCGCATGCACACTTCATTGCATCGAGGAGACGCGCATGCACACTTCATTGCATCGCACATATTACAGGTGGAAGGCACCTTTTTAATCTCCCTGGAACAGGCCTAATTAAGTTCAGTTTCCTATTAGATCAAGGAGATAGCTACTAGCGTAAGTGTGAAAAGCAATTAACTCCTTAAAAGTTCAAATACTTCCTATCGACAAAAGCAATGTTAAACAAATGTTAAGGAGGCACAGTTAAGTACTGTGAACTCAAAACCATCAAATATCTAGACAGCACAAACAACCTATGTCTGTTCCCTCTCCCTGGGAACTACCATATGTTTTAAATGTTTTAAGTGTCTCAGCTTCTCCATTAGTGACACACATATGGTGAGACAGTGTTTAAGGCACTCAACAGCTAGCGGGGTCTGGTGCTATCACATGTGCTGAATGCACCTGCACCTGCTCCAAGACGCCCTATCCTGATGCCCACTTGCCAGCTGACACTTTGGGCCTTTCCAACACAACAAAAAGATTTCCTTCATCCAAGTAGCACCATGGCTTTTGGGGATAGCAGATCGTGGAAAGAAAGGGAGAAGCACTGTGCAATGGTCTTCAATGGCTCTGCTCCCCACCAAGGCCAACACACAGGACGGCAATATACATGCGGTGCTGGGATGCACCAGAACTGGCACATCTTGGCCGTGTAAGTATTGAGCCACTAAATCATCCACAAATTAAAAACAGCCCCCGAGAAGTCAGAGGGACTCACAGGGGAGAGGCTCCTGCTGATCTCTATGATCTCCAACCAGTTTCAGAAGCACCAGGCAACCTTCCCTCTGTGATACAGAGGCAAGCAAAGCAGCAAATAACGTATTAAGTTTCAAATAAAAAGGGTTACAAAAGAGATGGAAGAGAATGCACTTAGCACAATGTGTGAAACAACAACATCAATGGGAAACATCAAACGCTGTGCACAAAATGCACTTTAATTGCTTATGCATCAGTGGGCTGAGCTTGGGTAGTAAACAAGGAAAGTGAACCTGCACATTCCACAGCAAAAATTGTGTGTTTGGTGGTACAGCCACTGGAAGACACATCCCAACAGTGTGCGTTTCTGTGCACAAACTCAATGGTTATGCATAGATTTTCTAAACAAGGAGACTGGAAAATGTAGGATGTGCCTTGAGACATTAGTGCCCTAATGCACGACCATGGACCAAGTGCTACAAGGTTTATTAACTGTTTTCTAGTGCAGATCACTAAAACTTCATAGACCTTAAAGATAATGCAAATAGAAGACATGCAACAAAAAGAGCTTTGGCAAGACACATAAACACTGAAAATCTCAGTCTGCAACTGCTAAATTAGCATCAGTCTTCATACTAACTTTTTATGGAAACTTTCTGAAACTAGGAAAGGTCATACCTAACATGGGAGAGAGAATGCAACATTTCAAGTTTCGAGACAGTTGGCTCGAAATCTTGCAAGTTTTTGGCGAGAAGCCAGAAGCGAGGAAATATATCAGCATTACAGAAAGGAGTAAGCAAGATGGCCCAGATAATTATAGACTTGTCAGTCCAACATCAATGCTGGGGAGAAAATAACAGAACAGCTGTTAGGGAAGTTAATGAAGAGAAAGCTAGAAGAGTGAAATACAGTGAGTGCTGGTTGCAAAACTAATTATCTCATGTTTGGACAGGATTCCTGTTTTGTAAGGCTGGAGGAAACCCCGGCAGCGCCGCCCCTGCCCGGCCCCTCCTGCAGAAGTCCTCCCTCCAGGCCACCTCCGAGACCTGCTCCACTCTGGCAAGGACCTCTACACCTTCGGACCGGCCGCGCTTTAATCCACTGAGAATGCAACATGTTGACTCTTTAAATGAAAAATGCGCTGTGTGGCTACGTTTGTTGTCCAGGACGTGATGACCCTGTGGCTGTTCACTATGAGCATGTGAAGCAGGGGCTGGCAGTGAGGGATCATTGGCCAGAGACCGTCCATCCTGGAGCTCGCTCATTTGCTTTTTCCTATCATCGCGTTTAATTAAGGGCCTGACAAGCTTGCCGCAGAGCTGACAATTTTAATTTTTTTTCCATCTTCTTCAACAGCAATCTTGTTCAAACAGGAGATAATTGAAGGAAGTATGAGGAATCTGCTATATTGAAAGTAACCCTGGTCCCTTCTGGTTTTATAATCCATAAATCCATTAATCTATGGATAAAGCCCTGGTGATGAATCTGAACAGTTAATGGGCTAATTAGAGACTGGATTATTGTGCTTTAATTGAGAATGGAAAAAAATCAGAGTTGTTAGGAGCATTAGATTCAACTTTGCTAAGAGTGGTAGGGACCTGCAAGGCAGGCCGTGTCTGCCTCTCCCAAAACCCACTGCTCCTGGGCAGCTGCGTGAAGCTGAGAAGATCCGTTTTTCCTTTGCCTTGGTAAATTATAGCCCAGCTCAGCCGTGCACTGTGCACGCGGCCAGGGCTTGCCCGTGCAGTGCAGTGCGCAGCTCGGCTCTTAGCACTTGCCAGGTCTCCAGCGTGTTTGATCTGCTCTGGGGCAGGAGCAGGAGCAGCAGCAACGCCTCAAACCAGCACTGCAGCCTGAGGAGCCGCTTCTGCCTCTGCTGCTCCATCACGGAGCTTGCGCCTTCCTCCCTCAGCAGCATCTCTACAAGGAAGCGCCTGTGATCCACGACAGCAACAGACAGGCATGCAGAGAAGTGGAAGGGGCACCGCAAGCAGCGCTGCAAGCACATGCTGTGGGCGCACTGAAGCGAGCACTAAATGCGAGTGCATGGCACTCACCACTACATCTCCAAACACAGGGACCCTTCCTGTTTCTTTTTCTTGCAAGCAACATTTCAGGATGTTCATGTGATGAAGAAGGCCAAAGCACTGCTGCAGTGCTTCCTCACTGCAGGCGCGGCTCGGGCACGCTCGAGGCTGCTTCGCGCACGCTTTGCACGGCGTGCTGCTGCTCCCGGGCCGGCAGGTTGGACATTCCCACCCGTGTGCAGGGATGCTGGTGTCCGTGCCGCGGGTCCTGCGCCAGTGCTGGCCTCTGATTGTGTTGGTGAGCAGGGACAGCAGGTGACCGCGGGGTGCGATGGGCACCACTGTGCCCGCGGAGCAGCCTTCGGTGCAGAGAGCCCGGGTACCGCCAAGGGCAAACTGCCCGACTGCCCTGTGCAAGACACGCTGACTCGTGCAAAGAAATCCGGGGCATATACAGGAGAATTCCAATGACATATGTGATTTTAAGTGTTGAAGACCCTCAGGGTAAAAGGAAAGCAAGAGAAAGAAGATAGATAGATGGATATAGAAAGAAACCAAGCAGAAAAGATACTAAAGCAAGCAAAGAAAATAGCAACATTGTATTTTCAACCTCAAAAAGCACAAAGATTAGTAAACAGATGCTTAAGGCTATGAAACAATAAAAAGATACAAGAGCCATGGATACATTGCCTCTTTTGCACCAAAACAATTAATATTATTCTGCCAGCCTCAGCAGCACTTTCAGAGAAGCAGGCAGCCCAATTCCTCACGCTACAGCCCTGCGGAGAGCAGGCAGCACTGCATCATTTGGTGCCGCTGCTGCTTCCTTGCTAGGCAATAGATCAGTTTTCTTGAATTTTCTCCCCAAGTAATGAGACAAACTGTTATGACAGTGAGACATATGTGTCTTGCGGCTAAAAACTTTGAAAACCGCCTGTTTTGGTTCTTTCGTCAATTAAACAGATTACAATAGAAAATTAAATACGATGCTCTCTAAAGACAAAGTAACTTAGAATGTGTCAACACTGTGCCCTGCAAAGTTGAAATAAGCAAGACATTATTTTATATTCTTAAAAATTATAATTATAGGCAAGCCCAATTACAACAGTGATGAATAGAGGAGCTGTCACCTTTGGGAAAGGCCGGGCAATGCTGAAAAGGAGCAATTAGTTAGATTTCCAGACAGATTCTTGGCTGTGTTTGAGAAGGGTTTCCTGTGTTTGTTCCTTTTCCTCTGTCCCGACATGTTATGGAGCTGATATGGTGATGGTCTTGAGGCCACTGCAGCTCATGGGGTCTTGTGGAGAATCATCAGGTTTGACCAAGACAAAACGAGGGGATTTGACCATGGATGTACAAAGACATACTAAGGAATTTTGACCGTGGACACACAAGGACATATCAAGCGGTATTGCCCATGGATGTGCAAGGACAGGCTGGAGACAAGAGCTGCCGAGGAAGCTGAGCTGGTGCTGCTGGCACATGGGCAGCCACACGTGGGAGCATGGGCTGGGGCTCTGCTCTTGGCAGAGACGAGCGATGCTCACAGACCGCGCTTGCAGCCCAGAAGGTGCTAGGCATTAACCTTCGCAAAAGGCCCCGGTCCACACAAGTCCCATTGTAAGGCCTCATTGCTTCCCCAGAGGTTGGAGCATCCAGAAGAGATCCCATGGAAGGCAGACATCTCCATCTTAGATTGGTGGTAACACAGAGGATGAGAAAGAACTGGATTTTATCAGCATGTCTTTTTTTTTTCTTTTTTTCCTTTTTTCTTATCAGGAGGTTCCTTGAGTAGAGTGCATGTGTTCTCCAGGAAATATTGAATTATCTTCCCAAATTCTCCCTGAACTTTCGTCTCAAGGTCAAGCCAAGGAGCATGATTCAGGATGCCAGGAAGATTCACTGTATAATCAAGTACAGCAAAAACCAATTCTACTGTAATGTGCAGTGTACACATCCCTAGCTTTTTATATTTATATATGTTCATTTTTATACATAGCTAATAAAAAGGACTGAAATCCTGTAGCCTGTGATGTGGTGGGTGGTGGCAGCTGAGCATTTCAGAACACTCAAAGCTTTTCTATTCAACAACTGTGTTATTTGCTACTTGGGATAAAAGGCCATGGGCTCAGACATAAAGATAATATATTATGCATGCTGAGACTTTGGCTTTTATTCAAAATATATAATTTTTCCAGTGAGTGACATTTTCTGGAGAGATTTATCAAACAGCCAAAGCAGTGCCACTTAGACTGCGTAAACCCCACTGTGGCGATGCATTTCCCGGAATCGGGCGGTTTGGCTGCTCGGCCAGAGGCGCAGACGTTGCGCAGGTCCCGGCGCTGCCGGGGTTATGTGGCTGTAGTGGCCGGTCCCTCGAGGGGCCCCCCCGCTCTGCCCGTGCCCGGCTCTGTGGCTGCTCCGTTCGCAGCCCTCGTCTCTCCCTCCTTCCCCCATCGCTTGTGCGTGGCCTGCAGCGGGGGTCACCATGACACGGGACAGGGAACTCGGAAAAGGAGAAAGGGATTTCCTTGCCCAAGCAGACTGGTGCCTGCTGCGGTTCCCCAGGGATTCAGCCGGCAGGACACGGCCCAATGGCCCAGGCCTGCTTTTCCTGGAAAAGAGATGAGCAGGAGGCTGCTCTCACATTCAAACATTCAACATTTTGTTTATCCCCCCCAAAAAAAAGATGAGGAAAAAGAAAACAGCTTGAAACAGGCAAACACCAAATAACTCAAACACAAAAATATCCAAATTATGAATCCACTGCAGAGCAGGTCTTCAGAAACCATTCATCTATAGATCTGGCATCTAATTTCAGGAAGGGTGGGACATTTTTTTTATCACTGAAGAATGCAGTTTACTGCAAGGGTTACAATATGACAGAAGTTTCTTTCAGTTCAATGTATGAAGATTAAGGTTTTAGCTGGGTGGAATTGAGCAATGAGTTGCCCTTACGCTGCAGTCACTGCAGCGTCCCCGGTTCACAGGTTTTGCGTCCTGCGTTCACTCTGCCCCATCTCCTCCTCCATCCTCAGTGCTGCAGCATCGGTCAAACCCTGCTCATGACCCGGGCAGCCGCAGTGCCTTTCCTGGAGTCTTGGGCAGTCTGGGGACTTTCCCACCAGTTTTGCACAGGGTAATTCATCCCTGGTTGCTTTTTTAGCAATTCAGCTTGTTTTAGCCATCCATAAAAATCACTTATCATCTCATTTTTAACTCATGTCATATCTGATGCTTGACGGGGCCCTTGTAACTGAGACAGCAGGATAATTATTTCAGGGCTGAATTCTTGATCTATCACCAGGACCCTGGTGTTTGGACTCTCATCCTGCCACTTTGCACTCCAGGAAAATGAGGACAGTGCAGAGGAAGGTGACTGAGATGCTTGGCTGCAACCTGCCCAAACATCACCTCTGATAGAAGGATGGTGTTCCTGAACTGCAGAGAGCCACGAGCAACCCAGGAAACCTGGGACCGTTCCTGGGATCCTGCTGACCGTTCCCGGGCTCCAGCCTCTTCCGCAGGCTTCCTCACCAGTCGCAGTGGCCAATGTCCTGCAGCCACGACAGTGGATTTTTCTTACAGGTTTTATTGGTGCGTTTCAGAACACATGCTGGTTTCTCATACCTTCTGCCCAAGGTAGGTTGGTGCAGGACCGCTCTTCACTTCATGCCAGTATTTGACCAAACCTCTGATCAGAATGACCAAGACTGCTAACGGTGAGCTGAGATTCTCTGTGCTAAACACATGGTTGTGGACCAGCAACCCTGTAATGTGTGCTTTAGCTCTAAAAGAGGCTGAAAAACTCACCCTTGGTGATAGCGCAATCGAGCTTACCACCTTGGTTTGCTTTGGTAACCTGTGATCTCTTGGTGCATCACAGAGCAGTGCAAGGAGCAGCAGAGCAGCACAGGAGCCCTCGAGGGCACCCGCCTTCCCCAAGCAAAGCTCAGAGCCAGCACTCCTGCAGCTCGGCCCTGTGCTTTTGTACAGCTGCACTCTTCAGCTTCTTGTAAAATCTGTTCTTTTGCACAGCTACAGAGCCTGTTTCAAGCTGGTCTATGTGCTCTAGCATTTGTTCTTGGCCTCCAGAGCCGCAAACCAGCTGGCAGCAGGTAGCAAAACGCTCACAACATTGCAAAGCATCAGGCTACCAGGGAGGTGCTTTAGAGTTCACTGTCCATTAGATAAAGACATTATACTATTCTACACACTGAGAAGAGCATTTTTTCCAGTTTGCTTTTCTAAGGTTCATGCTACCAAGGAATTCTGTACACAGACTGCTCTGGTTAGAGAGGGGAGCAGAGCCCCAGGAAGGAAACAGCTCGTCTCACTCTCTGCGGTGGGAGCAAACTGGGGACCCATCCATACGGGGTGAAGGGTCTGGGGAGATGCCAGATCCCCTTCCTTCTCCATCCCCTTCTTTGGCCAGAGTTGCAGCAACGTCAGCTCTGCCGTCTCTGCAGCCCTGGATGCCAGAGACCCGCTCCCAAGCACAGGCTTTGCTTTCCAACCCTCTGCTTTCCCTTTGCGGATCTTGACAGGATTACCTGACAATGGAAAGGAAATATCAATAATCTGAAAATTCCTTTCAACGACCTTCATGAATTGCCTTGTCAACTCTGCCTGAGGTTTCTAACATGAGCTGGGGAGCAGACAGATGAAGCATCGTATTGTCATGCACCGATGTCTCTGTGTTAAATTATTCATCTTAATTGGTATCTAAAGTTTTGCAGAATGTGTTAATTTTATAAGAATATATTCATACTTTTTCTTTCATGGAAGTAAACAGTATTAGCAAATGCAATAAGGAAAAGGATACATTTTGCTCCTTTTGTAGGAATATTCACTGGAGACACACAAAGTTTTAATGTTAATGTCTGTGCATCACTACTCCCTGCATGCTAAAACAGGTTTGGAAATGCTTGAAAGGTTAAAGCTTTTGCAAATTATGAAACCAGACCATTTTGGAGCTATAAATCCTGTTCATCTGGGATAGTTGTTCTTGTGTAAAACCTCATGTTTTCTTGAGAGACTGAGCTGAATATTTATGTTTAGCACATCAAACATAAGAAAGGCACTGAGGTTCACTTGTTTGCAGTGGATATTTAAGAGTTTACTGCTGATAATTAAATCCAGATATTAGATACAATTAGTTATTTATTCAGACTGGAAGACCCTATTTTTCTTCATTTGCCTTCTCAGCATAAGGCTGGTGCAAGTTTCCTGGCTGCCATGGAGAAATTTTTTGTAAATCTTGGCAAATCCCTCTTTTGTCATTTTTGATCTATTTTCACACAAAGGGCTCCGAGGCCCCTTTCCTTTGGCAGCATCAAACTGTCTCACAGAAATACCTGTGACCAGGAGCAGGTAGACTGAAATACGAGGCTTTGGAAAGCTCACGCCAGCAGCCAGTGCCCGGCAAAGCCACCCAAATGGGCAAGGAGCAAGGCTGGCAGCTCCGCACGGGATAAGGCACGTGGTGGGGAGATGGCTGGATGCTCCCTGCTCCAGGCAGCAAAGCCGGTGCCTGTCCTGCTCCCTCGGCTGCTCCCTTGGCTGCTCCTTTGGCTGCTCCCTTGGCTGCTCCACAGCAACGGCTGTTCTCTAGGCACTGAGGTGCCTGCTCTGCTCCCTTGGCTGCTCCCTTGGCTGCTCCCTTGGCTTCTTCACAGCTCCAGCCATTCTCTAGGCACCGAGGTGCCTGCCCTGCTCCCTCGGCTGCTCCCTCGACCATTCCCTTGGCTGCTCCCTTGGCCACTCCGCAGCTCTGGCCATTCTCTAGGCACCGAGGTGCCTGCCCTGCTCCCTTGGCTGCTCCGGCCATTCTCTGGGTACCCAGGTGCTGCCGCTGCTCAGCGCCTCCAACCGCAGAGTGTGGCTCCCAGCTCCGAGCAGGAGGATTTCACCCTGTCTCCCGAATAGGCGACAACCTCTCCAGTGAGAAGCGCACGATGCTCAGCAGCGGGGGCTCCCTGTCCACAGAGCCCACGGGGCTCCGTGCCCTGCAGTGCCCACAGGGCTCCATGTCCCACAGAGCCCATGGGGTTCCATGTCCTGCAGCGCTCACAGGGCTCCGTGTCCTGCGCTTCCAGCCCTGCCGCAGCTGGGGACGTGTCCCATAGCAGGAAGCATCAGGCACGGGTTCAAAACTAATCGTGCACTTTTACTGGCATCCCTAAATGCTGCCACCGCCTTACTGGAAGCATTTGATTAATGAATCTATAAAGAAATATTCTTTAAAAAT
Organism: Nothura maculosa; assembly: GCA_032353885.1. Lineage (NCBI taxonomy): Eukaryota > Metazoa > Chordata > Aves > Tinamiformes > Tinamidae > Nothura > Nothura maculosa. The sequence continues at coordinate 166,861 of JAUBOD010000086.1, read as the reverse complement.
GTGCGGAAGAATGCAAAACAGTAAATGGAGACTGAGTAAATGGATTCTAAAGACTGATACTAACCACAGCCACCTCGAGGGGAAAAAAAGCTATTCTAGTCCTTGCACTATTGATTCCAAAATGGAAAAGTCGTTGAAAAGAGTATCTGACAAAAAAAATAATACGATTACACCTTCCTGTTAACAAACAGAAACATGGTAATTTAGCTTGCAAAATCAATTATGCCATGGAAATAGCAAAGCGCACGAACACAAAGTTGTTGGAGAAGTGTTTTCACATACGATGTGAAGTAGCTGTAAAAGCAGATTGTGAGTCTTCAGAAACATGGTTGTTAGCAGAGGAAATCTCCACCAGGACGCTGCAGCAGCCAAGAAGCTGGAGCACTCTCACCAGCACCCCTAATTTGGGAAAACAGTCCTCAAGAAATGGCTTAAGCATGTGTGGAACATTTGGCCCCAAGCATAATCCCACCTAAAGCAACAGGTGCAGCAGAGCAGGGAGGAATCCGGATCCGGGTGCGGGGCGGGGAGGGCACCTCTAGGCAGTGGGACGGTTGGCTGGGCTGTCCCAGAGCACGGGGAGCGCAGAGCTCCGGGTTGGCCCCGTGCAGTCTGGGCGGACACGCTCCGATCCGCGCTCCTGCACATGGAGACAGCGCTGCTGGCGCTGCTGCCAACTCCCGCAGCCCGCAGCACCTCCAGCTGCAGGAGCGTTCACAGCTTTCACCTCTGCGGACAGGTTGGGGACTTCTGCTCTACAACACACACTGCCACATTGCAGAGCAACATCAGCACCACAGCAGAGATGAGAACAGTTCTTGCCTCGGAGTCAGTTTTCCCATTGCTGGGAGAGGCTCTGCAGCCCTGGGCTCCTGCTCGGAGCGCTGGGCCCCGGGATGAGCCCTGCTCCACAGCTCCTCGGTGCCCTGCAGGACTGCGCTCCAAGCATCCATCCCACGGGAATGGGAATGGGCAGCGCAGGGGCTGCAGGACGCACCCTGCACGGGCTGGATGTCACCTCCCGCCCCCGGGCAGCAGCGAGGAGCGGGACACGCAGGGGCACCAAGCACGGACACCAGCAACAGCAAGAGCGTCCACAGCGACCGTGGGCAGGAGAGCCCCACGTGGAACCTCAACTCCTGCAACCGGGGAGCTCCACCGCAAGGAAACGAGAACTCGCTGTGGCAGTGCCTCGTGTTGACTGCAGCCGCCTGCTCGCGAGGAGACCGTGCACTTCAAACCACAAAGTGCCCTGCCGCCTCGCATGAACTCGAGTCAGGAAGCAGGTTCCAAAGCGTTAGCGCATACCAAGCTCTGTATGACATAAAATTATTAATTTGTGCCATGACTGCATAATTAATACTTGGTCTCATCTCATTCTCTTTTAAATTTATTCCCCCATTGCACAGAATTTGTTGGGTAATGAATTATACAGTTTGATGTTCATGAATCACAATTTTATCTATCAATATTAAAATATTGCCAGAGGTATGTTTTTCAGCTTGGGCTATGAAAGTTTAAATGGTAATGCTGTCAGAAATGCAGGCACCATGTGTAGCTGAGCCTCAGCACAGGGTTAGAGGAGCACGAGTCTTGGATGAGTGGTTGTTTTTTTGTGGCTTTTGTGGTTTTATTGTGACATGAACACAAGGTATCTTGGTAAGATTTAGCCTCAACAATAGCAGCATCTGAAATGGAGAACTCCATTTGCTCCAGAAACCTGAAGTCAGGACAAGTCTGTTCCTTGGACTATGACTAATGTGGTAAGTGGTGCCAGATGGCAAGTTCCTGGAGAAGCCTCTGCACGGAGAGGAAGGAACCCGGGCTGCTGCAAAGTGCAGCAAGAGCAGAGCAGGGCAGGATGGCGCCTCCAAAGGGGCACTCCGGCCACTGCCCACCTTGCCGCAAACAGGCTCCGGTGTGGGCTGTGGGCACCATTCCTGCGCACACTTCATCCCTGTGCAAGCTGCGGGAGTCTCCAAACAGCGCTATGGTTTTGAGCTCCGAGCAATTTTCATCAAAGGCACTGCAAGAGGAGCATGGACGCCACATCACTCCCTTAAAAATATTTGAAAGGCAAAATATTTTGACATGAGCTGGGTAGAACAGGTTTTATCTAGTTTGGGAGAACACCGGGGATCTTTACTTCTGCAGTCAAAGCCATCTGAGCCCTGGTCTTCCTGAAGCAGGGTGACTGGCTATGTTACATGAGGGCTTCCCAGAGGTACAGAATAAACCATCCAAAAAATGAGCAGAAGGTAAAGCAGACTTGACTCCAAAAAGCAAAAAGAAATTGCTGTTTCATCGCAGAATTCCTCAATGAAAGAAATAAAAGAGAGAAAAGGCACCAGGATGCCCCACAAATCGGCCACGTGCAGCCAGGGCGAGCTCCTCTCTGCAGCTCGGCAGTCCCTGTCCCGGAGCTCTGGTCACGGATAGAGCCCTCACACAGCCCAGTGGGCAGGCCAAGGAGAACCTCAGCGCAGACAACAGGCTGGTCTGGTTGATGTTACCAGCAGAGAGCTGGTCTCAGAAGTGAGGCTGGAGACGGGTCTGCTGCTCCTGCACCTTCACTGTTCACAGTCTTACAGGTCCTGTACTTGTCCCACGGGTGGCTTGAGTGTGAAGGCGGAATTGTTGTTAGTGTTTGTGCTGTGCACTGCTTCCCGGGCAGGAGGTGGC
>JAUBOD010000086.1:135628-164079 GCA_032353885.1 Nothura maculosa | reverse complement strand
CCACGGGTGGCTTGAGTGTGAAGGCGGAATTGTTGTTAGTGTTTGTGCTGTGCACTGCTTCCCGGGCAGGAGGTGGCAGGATGGAAATGCTGCTCGCATTGATGAAAACGTTGCTTGCACTGATGGAGAAGCTGCCCACACCGATGGAAACGCTACTCACACCGATGGAGACGCTGCTCACACCAATGGAAACGCTGCTGGCACCGATGGAAATGCTGCTCACACCGATGGAGACGCTGCTGGCACCGAGCGCTGCCCTGCGACCCCCAGCACCCCCAGCACCTCGAGGCCCCGCGCAGCTCGTCCAGCTTGACACACACCAACGAGCCACCCGCGCTCCCCAAACCAAAGAGCTCAGCAGCAGGAAGGTGGTTGATCACCGAACAAAGGATCAGGACAGCGAGGGGTCACTTTGGGGAGACGCCTGGTGCCCAAGGAGCGCCCCGCTGCATGGCCGCCCCACAGACATGGCACCAGTGCCCGCTGCTGGCCACATTCCTGCAGGAATAACCTATGGGAGCGGAACAGAGCGGCACTAGTGCCCTGGCTGCTGCTCACGAGTCCCGCACCATGCGCGCCCATGGCTGCAGCACGGCCGGCATGAGGAGCACATGCCCATGGAGCCAGATAGCGCAAGGCCCCGGTCCCGCACTTGTGTCCCCCAGGAACCCCAAAGCCTTTAATCCATACTTTAACACTGCAAGCTCAGATGATCTGATCTGGGGAATAATGCAGGTCAGAGAACACATTTCCCTGGAGATCTACACATACAGCTCATATCTTGTGGGCAGATTATCATGTGGGTTTAGAAAGACACACAAATTTGCTGCACTTCTAGTGCACTTCAAGCACTAGAGATAGTTTGTCAGGTTTTAGCTTTCACTGGTTAATTCTTGTTAGACTCTATTTCTGTTAGATTAAAAGAGCTGTTAGAAGATGTTTGTATTTCTCGCTGCCAGCTCAGCAAACCTCTCCAAGGCACTGACAGTGGAGCCAAGTTTCTTCCCGGGGGTGGGGAAGCATCAGTGCCAAATAACAGACTGCACACACTGGAGTTAATCTTCAGCAGCCCCTGTGCGAACCGAACGCCTCCAACAGAGCCGCTCACATTAACTGCCTGGCAGAGAAACCAGAGACAAGCGCACCGAGGAAGAGGAGGCTCCTGCTCTGGCTCCCGTGGCACGTGCACCTCCTTCCCACGTCAGAAGCTGATCCACAGATGTTTCATGTGGAAATGAGCAATGCAGCCAGGTGCTCCACTTGTGTGCGCTTGGCCAGACAAGTGAGGTGTTCACATCCTCGCCAAGCATCCTCACTGCACATCCTCACTGCACATCCTCATTGCACATCCTCACCACCTGTCCTCAGCAGTCATCCTCGCTGCATGTCCTCGTTGCACATGCTCACTGCACATCCTCGCTGCATATCTTCACTATGCATCCTTGTTGCACATCTTCGTTGCACATCCTTGCTGCACATTCTCACAACACATCCTCATTGTACATCCTCGCTGCACATCCTCACTGCACATCCCCACTGCACATCCTCACTGCATATCCTCACTGTGCATCCTTATCACACATCCTTGCTGCACATCCTCACTGCATATCCCCGCTGCACATCCTCACTGCACATTCGAGTGCTCCTTGTTCCACCAGGCTCTCCTGTGCTGGGGATCGCACATCCTTTGAAGGGGGAGCGAAGTGCTGCCATACCTAGAAGAAACCATACATGGACATAAGAACACATTTTGTGCTTCACTTTAAGAGAGACTAAGCCACTTAGAAAAGGATCAAACAAATCCTCTGAAGTGGGCAAATATCATTTGATCAGCACTTAGTGTATTCAATACGAGGAGAGATTTTTTCTTATTTTGAGGGAAAGATGCTCCAGTTAAACCACAGATGATTACAGACTATTGTGTCCTCTTATGTAAGCAAGAAGAATATTATTCCTGCTGCAGGATTTGCTGGCCTTGTACGGCATGTGGGAGCGATGCAAATGAACAAGAGATTCGTGAGTGTTAAGAGATGTAACCCTGGAGCACATCCCTGGAGCTCCTGAGCTGGGCAAAGAGGCCGATTTTGGCGGGTTCTGGATTCACCCCCTGCTGCCCGGCAAAGCGGGGCAGTGCAGCATCCTGGTGCAGCATCCACCAGCGCAGGGGGCAGGGGCGCACGGGGAGCCAGAGCCACCCCCCGCCTGGCAGCACGGCCTGGGCTCCTAACGCCAGCATGTTCGGGCCTCTGGCATTTGGACAGAGTACTTCCAAGGAAGAACAGTGTGGAAAAAGCCCCAGAAAACAGCCAGATGAGGCCAGCTACCCCAAGCAAGCTGCACATATGGAACATCTCTCCATGCATACACAAGTAATCACACTAAGGCACCTAGAGGCAATTTTTAATTGATACTATCTGTTCTGGATGTGGACAGTGGAAATCATAGGAAAAATCATTAGGACTGACCCCTGTCACCTACACACACGGATGAACTGGACAGCCCCGGGGAAGGGAGGAATGGAGCGGTTCGGGTTGCTGCCCAGCCCAGCGGAGCGCCCGGCTCGCTCCGCTCTGCTCTCTGTGCACGGCCGTGCTCTGTGAGCCAGGACACGCTCTGCAAGCCCTGGCTGTGTCTGGATGCACGCATACATTGCAACCCTTTCATTTCAGGGCTTGCAAGCTACAAAGTTATAACACTTAATGACAAAATTATAGTTATACACACACATGTAATTGCTTAATGGACCTGAGTGCTAAATAATTGATAGGAAAAAATAATGCAAGTGTTTTAATCAAAATATTCTAAGTCTCTTTGTTTAGCAACATTTGTTCCCAGGACAATATGTAACAAGGTAACATCATGTGGAAGCAGAGCTGTTCATTAGGCTCTTGAAAGCCCCAGGTTACCTTGTTTGGCCTCCTGCACTGGCTATCCAACAGCAGCGGTGCCGCTTGTAGCATGTGAAATGTCAGTTTTATTTCCACCCATCCCAGCCAGGAGCCGCCTCCTAGCCTCAGTGCCTGCAGCCAGGCTTCCCACAGGACCTTCAGACCTGTCCTGAGGTTTTCCCAGCATAATCGCCGCACTGCACCAATTCCTGTGCCTTGAATGCACCAACTGGCAGCCTGCCCTAGGCAGAGGGTCTTGGGCATTCCCTGGGCCCCAGACTCCCGTTGCATCCAGGCACATCCTGCCATCCTGCTCTGGAGGTCTCATTCCTGCACCAGCAGTGCCCAATGCCAAAGTCCCTGCAAATTAGCTTTTATTTTTAAGAAACGCTCATTTTGATAATAGTTTTATCTGGGCACTTTACCAAGATGGAAAGAGAACCAGGCTTTTCTGTATACACAGTTTAGTGCAAGCAAACCCTCAGAGCAGGGCTTTTGGGAATCCTCTCCTGGAATGCTTGCATAAAAAGCAACCCAGCACGTTTCCCTGGAAATGCATTCAGGGATCAGACCACCAAATACAGAGAAACCAAGCTTGAAATCTACTTCTTTATGACCACTGTGTTGCACATGGGATATTTTCCTTTTCTTTTTTCCTTGTTTAATGGACGGTTTGGCATGCTCTCTCTCCCTACCATTTGGGAGAACAAATTTTTTATAACTAACACACTTCTATAAATTAACCAAGTTTTCTTTGAGCTGTAATTGCTATTCAATTATTTGCTCGGTCTAGTTTCCCTGGTCCCAAAGCATCGTGCAGAGCGACGTCTGCTTTGTGCGTTCACGGTGGGTTGTGTCCTGTCCAAGGCTTGGGCTCCGGTGCGCGATGCCCACGGCACAAGTCCCGATGTCTCCCGATGGGACACAGGTTTCCGCAGGGCTGCGTGTGCAGGAGACCCTGCGAGGGCCGCGTTTATTCTTTCCTGTTGCTGTTAGGGTCACACCCGCGCCGGCAGCACCATTTCCAGCTGCCCGCGGCCGCTCCCAGCTGCAGCCTTTCCCTCTCCAGTGCAGTCAGCCGCTCTCCGGGCTGCAGCAGCCCCAGGCCCCCCGGTCCTCGTCACCCCGGTGCCTCCTAGGCTGTGATGCTGCTCACTCATTTTACCATCAAAAGGGAAAGCAAGACGGGAGAGGTGGAAAGAGACGAAAGCTGGAAAAAAAGAGATTTTAGTTGGAGCACAAACATTTCTTTCAAGAAATTAAACAAGTGTAAAATCTCTGGTTATGAGATCTGCAACGCAGCATTCTCTGGGTGAGCTCTAGCTTCTTAAGTAATTAGTTAATTACCCTGCAGCTGAGCAATTGTTCCACCTAATGCTGTCCTGTGGCTGCTCCTGGTGGCCCACGGCCGGTGCGGGACGGGATGGGGACAGTGCAGGATGGTGCAGGTGCAGGACGGTGCAGGACACGTGCAGGGATGGGGTTGGTGCAGATGCACCAGGCCGAGACACAGGAGCTCCTGCACCTTCTCCCAGCACATGGAGATATTAGAGTTCTTGTTATTTCAATGAATAAATAAAATTTTGAATTCTTTCGGAGGGAGGGAGGAAGGGAGGAAGGGAGGAAGGGGTGGAGGGGAGGAGAGGGGAGAGAAGGGGAGAGAAAGGGAGAGGAGAGGAAAAAGTTAAATCTGCAGCTGTTGAGGAAGTCCCTGTTCAGAGAGCAAAGCCATCCTGCCTTCCCAAGATTTTATGCCTGAAGCAGGGCCCCTTGCACAGCCTGGGGGGAGCAAAATGCACTCGCATTGGCCCCAGTTGTGTTCATTAACTCTCACTTCTCTTCAGACAGATTCTGCTTTTTTCAGCCCCCCTCACATGACGCAGGGTGCCACAGCTTCTGCTCCCTGTAGATTCCTGCTGCACAGATCCATATGTCAAACAGTTTGGTGCAGCTTGGGCGGCTCTGCATCCATACGACAGGAGCATTTTAAGGGATTTGCAAAACTCCAGTCCCGTGACAGTGTCTGCTCCTCATTTGCTCTTTGTTTCACATCTGTTTCCTCAGAAAAAGCCTCCAACAAATGTAAATGAGTAAAACCAAACCTCATATTTCCTATAAACTTAGTCTTTAAATAACTCACCATAAATTAGGTGGTGGAATGATTATTCAGATCCTTATAGCAGTCTGTATTTCAGCTGCTTTCTCTGCAGGAATGCTAACCGGGAAGCAGGGAGGGTTCCAGTGAGCAGGTGCCTCGCTGGACACGCGGCTGTCCTGGGCACTCCCGACACACGCTCCATGTGGGCGCATAGTCATGTAAACCTGACTGCTTTCATGCTCCCTAAATAACTGCAGTGAAGGGGCTGCAACTGCGAGCCAAACAGACACTTTTTGGATCTGTGAAACAGCCCTTTTCAGACAGCAGCAGATAGTTTCCTATGCAAAAAACTCAAGGACAACTAGTTGGAATCATCCTGCAAAACTCCAAATATCTCAGAGGAAATTTTATGGCTCGTCCCTCATTAAACCCCAAGGCAGGTGTGGACACCGCACTGCTCCCCAGCGGGTTCAGAGCACCTGCCTCTCCAGCAGCATCGGGAACACAGAGCATTCCCTGGCAATCTGGGACAGGCAGGGATGGCGTGTGCAGAGCAGGACCGTGCAAGCCGGGTTGCATCGGAAGCAGCACAGTTATTCTGTAAAATAGGAAGCTCCCGCCAAACAGCTGCAATGCCTTTAGAAGGCAGCTCACTCCAGCACGCTCTCTGTGTCCTGGCTGGAGAGCCGCTCTACCTCCTTGCTGGCCAGCAGGGAGCAATTGAGGAGCAGAGCAAGGTCGCCCGGCATGGCCGGGCTGGCTACCCATGGCCCGCAGCAGCAGCGGTGGTAACGTGGCTCTGCTCCCAAGCACAAGGCATTCAATCACACTTGCAGCTCCCCTCTATCACAGGGATTCCTTAGCTCAGTTTATTGCACTCTGTCAAAAACGCTGTTTGCAATTTGTACCCTGCTGCATCACTTTGAAGTATCTGCTGCCTCTTAAATAACTAGTCGAGCTCGTGGGTTGTTTATTCCCTCAGCATTGTGCAGAGGTAGTGAAAGAGGAGCCACCTGTGCATGACATTTATCCACCACATCAGCAAAACACACAGGAATACGTCAGCGCGGCACGGCTCGCCGCAGACTGGCCGTGTGCATGTGGTGCCAGCAGCAGCTCTGGTTGCTCTTCGTCCTCAGGAGACCTGCAGCTCTGATGCACGATGCACTGACACGCACGAGCGTGTCCCGAGAGCCGTGGCCGCGCTGCAGTCCGTCCTCCCGAGCCGCTCCGGAGCTGCATCACACACACGGGCCTGGAGCGTGGCACGGCAGGCAAGGGCTGAGACACTCAACAACCCAACACTTTGCAATGCAGGAGAAAGAACATGTCTTGTGGGGGGAATGGGGATTTGTTTTTCTTTTTAAATCCTGATTTGCACCCTGCATTCAGCAGTCACCACGGGCACCTCACTTCCACTGCATGCACCCACTGGCTCCTGCCTGCTGAAACGGCCTGACCCCCAGCCAAGACGGAGAGCAGATCAGTCCACACGCAGATTAGACTCAATGAATTTTAAAATTCAATTGGGTTTTGGGGCTTTAAAGGTCAGACAGATTTTAGGGATGAATACTCCTAAATAATGACGACAAATATTAGACCATTTAGTAGAGGATGAATATTTAAAAGCTGTGCAATTACATCAATTTAGAAACTTGAGGACAGATATGGCTGTGTATATTGTAACTTTCCATAATTCAGAAGGACTGTATTCTTTCTAATACAGATGGTGAAGAGGTCTCCAGGTCACCCACCTAGAGCAAGATGTCCACATTAAGGCAGGCAGCAGGTTTCACACTGCACTCCTCAGTTTTACACATTTTTGACTGTCTTATCAAGACTCAAGAGGACCTGCGCAGATAATGACCCCACAACCAACAAGGCACTTGTTTGGGAACCTGCTTGACATCTGTCACCCATCCATTTGTGTCGCAGATGAAATGATCCACCTGATAATTGATGCATATCAGATAATTTATGGAAGATACTATCTTTTTTTGTAGAAAGTATGTGACAATTTCTGAAAGCGGACTTCAAAGGCTGGCCTTTTTCACGCTGGTCTCCAGGCTCCGGGGTGTCCCGCCGCAAGGCTTAGCCCTATGTAACACGTCCGTGCGCCCGGGCAGCCCCAGTCCAGCCGATGTGCATGGTTGGGGTCGCCTGCCCCCGCAGTGCCCGTGAGCTGCCACCGTGTGGTGCGCTCCTTGGAGCAAAGCACCTTCTCAAGGGGCTGTGACCTCCACGTGCCAATGCCACCAAACGTACCAGTGTGGATGGGAAGGAAGAGCCCAACTGGGCTGCTCCATCTCCTGCCCTGCAGCTCGTTCCCTCTGAGAGGAGCTTTGCAGGAGCTTCTGGCACAGTGATTCCTACATAGCATGCACCGATCAAAGGGCTGAAGAGGTGTAGGGTTGGCCGTGGCTGGGATGGCCGCGTGCGTGTCCCTGCTGGTGGGACGCGCTGCTCCCGAGGACAGCGGGACGGCCACGGCCACGGGCGACATGCTGAGGGCAGACACATGACCCGAGTGTGCTTGGGAGAGCAGCGCTGCTCCGCTTCACCTTGCCAGCAGGATTCGAGCTGCTCATCCCGCCCCGGAGCTATTGATTTAAACTCGATGTCCTCTCGTCCTCTCTTTTTTTTTTTTTTTCTTTTTTCTGAGCATGTCAACTTGAAGTGTGAAGCCGGGGAGAAAACCTCAGCAAACATAACACTGCTGATGGCCACGAACAGTTTCTGTTTACTAAACCAAACAGCTGCAGATCTGGGCTCTATTTTTTGCCAAATTCAGTTTTGCAAACCCAGGTGTGACTATCACCCCTGGGAAAGCTCCTTTTGGAGGGGCTGCAGAGAGCAGAGCACCACGCTGATCCTCGCGACTAGAAACAACTGGACATGATGTCTCCAGATGCCAATGTTGCCTGCAATTCCCAACGCTTGTTTGCGTATTTAAGACCCTGTTTTTAAGCCAGAGGAAGGGAAGCACCTTTGTCCCAAGGCTGCACCTTCAGGTCTGCTGCAGGAGCCCTCATGTCACTGGCTGCTGTCCAGGCAGTGACTGCCATTCCTGGGGAGGCCACTGCACATCTCAGACCACGGGAGGCTCCCTCTGACGTGGTCGCCAAATCAAACACATCAATTGCCTGGTGTGCCACTGAACACGACACTGAATCCTGCTACTGACTCCAGCAGGTTGGAACATGTAGATCCCATCTGGCAGCTGGAAAATGTATTGGCACCCCAGTATTTCCATGTGTTGTCCTTCATGTGGTCCAAGATGATGTGTTTTCTCCTCAGGTCTTCTCAAGGAGATCTCTGTGGCTGTCCTGGGGGGTTCTGGAACACCTGCCGACACTTTGTCTTTCCACTGGCTTTTGTTCATGAGATTTCAAAGTTGACATTGGAACAGGAGCATGCCACTCATCCTTCACCAGGAAACCCTTACAGGAGGCTCCCGAACCCGTGATGGACTCTGTAATAGGATGGGAAGGAAATGGGAGAGATGGAGCTGAGGAATGGACCCAGCAGAATCTGTTTTCCTATTTAGGTGGAATTCCACCCCCCAGCCCGCGAGCTTCTGTTCCACCTCATGCCGAGAACAAACCCACATGGAGATGCCCAACATGCACTTGCTGATGCCCAGAGCCTCACGGCAGCAGCAGGGATCCCCTTTTATCAAGCACTGACAGTGCTCCTGATTCCAGTGATCACAGCCGCCTTTGAAGAAAATGTCTTTCAGAATCACATCGGAGCCAGGAGAGTTCTAGCAGCACCAGAGGGGACCTCTCCACTGACACAAGGACAGAATGCAAGGCAAGCTCAGAAAGCCTCCATCAGCATTTTCAACTAGTTTTGCAAGGTACTCAACTGCCTGTGAAATTTAGTTTTAAGCCAAACTAGAAGAAAGGACCACTAGCTGCAAGGGGAGACAACCAGAAAGGAACATAAGAAAACACTTTATCATTGTGAGGGTGGTCGAACACTGGAGTGGGCTCCAGAGAGGTGGTGGAGTCTCCATCCTTGGAGATGTCCAAGTTCCAGCCAGACTCAGTCCAGAGACGCCCGCTCTAGATGAACCTGCTGGAGCAGGGCTTTGGAGAGGGTGATCTCCAAGGGTCTCTGCCAACCACAACCACTCTACGATTCTGTGAGTCTGATGACTCTTGTTTGAGAAACAGCTCATTGATGAAAACCTAGCGGTGATAAAACCTTACCAGGCTCAAGCAGCCCTGAGCAGACATGTCCCACAAGCCAGCCCGGCACACGGGCTTCCTGGTGGCATGAAGCATGACACCGGACCTTCATGATGCTTCATGCTGCAGGGGTCTCAGGGGTCACCTATTCCCACAGGGAAGCAGCAGGTGAATGTGGGCATGGTCTTGCAGCCTGAAGAACTGTGGATACAGGTGATTTGCCAAGGTGTGTGCAGCAAATGGTACAAAGAGCTTAGAAAATGAACTTCCTGCTTCACCAAAGAAAGACAGATATTTACCAGTGTCACAGTAAGGATAACTCATTCGCTGGACAGTTGGAGCCAAATGTCACTGCTACTGCATTGGACATAGGGAAGGAAGATTCAGATCCTTACCGCAAAACCAAATTTCCCACTTCCCATGACCAATCACTTCCCTATTCCTGTGCAGGTTCTGGTTTGCTCTGGCCTAGTTTGCTTTTTCTTGAATCCATTTTTTGTCCCACTAAAAAAAAAAAAAAGCAAACAGTCAAAACGGAACAAAACCATGAAAACAGTATTTAATCAGGAAATTCCTGACTAGATCTGCCCAATGCTTCTGGGAGTGCAGGAATGACAGCACAGGTAACAAGCACTGGCAGGGTGCGACATCTGCCCCTTCCCACTGCCAGTGCCCTGGAGCAAATCCCATCAGGAAGAGGCAATCCCTCTGCTCTCCTGCAGTCCACTCGCCAGCATGTCGGGCTGATCCACCCTGCAGCTCCAGTGGACATTGCTCGGAAAAGAGCTGCTGCTCCGTGTTTCCTGGAGCATCTGCCCCTCACTGGCTCCCATGCATCTTTAGGCATCTTCAGGCATCTTCTCCTGACCTTTCTTCACCCATTAAGACAAGCACTGTCCCATATAATTTATTCATTTCACGAGCACCAGTGGCAATGTTGACATGTCAGCCACTCACCAGCATCATGCCCACAAAGCCACTGGCACAGAAAGCCATTAAAGCACGATGTAGTTTTCTGCTTAGGGAGCCATCCAACCCCACATCACACATGCTGGGGAAAAGGGCATCGGATGGGAGATCAAAAGCCAATCTGCACCCATCTGGGTGGAGCTGGCCCCCGCAGGCTGCTTCATGGGAGACTCGTTTCTGCTGGTGGTGGTGCAGCACTCATTGAAGAGCCATGGAAATGTCATTAGCCCCTCTAGTTTATGAACTGACGTGATTTTCAGAGTACCTCAGCAAGTATCCACATTCTTGTTTCCTAACAGGTCACATTCCCTGACTGGTATGAGGACAAGCCTCTGCATCACGACCTCTTGACATGGGCTGAAGCACTGAGACTGCAGGCAAAGCTCTCCTCCACGGCAGTGCTTCATGGGCTGATTGCCCTGTCCAGTCGGTGTGTTCTGCTGCATGGACCTCCCTTGTCCCTCTGCAAAATCTGACCCACAACATCAGCAAATCATGTCCCAGTGGAAGCTGAATTTCAACTAACACCGGGCTGACAGGTGGAACTCACATTGAAAATTAATTGAAAGGACATGGAAAAGAGTCAACAACAGGAAAGCAGTTCTGCTCTGTGCATGAGAGCTTGAAATTGGAGCCATTGAATGGGGCAAGGACATGATATTAATGCAAAACACGGTCCTGCTGATAGGGGCTGTGCAGCGGGACGGCGCAGTGCGGGGCTTGGCGAGGTTCAGCAGCTGCCGAGCCTGGTGCAGGGTGTCTGGGGACGAAGAGCCGCGTGTCTCCTTCCATCCTTCCAGCCCTCACTGGGTTGTGTTGCATGGCCAGCTGGCACCCAGGTCCTTAGGAGGGTCAATTGTCCTGTCACTTCAGCAGGGTCACCCAGCAGTAAGAGATGGGCTGGCTTGGCAATACATATTGCTCCAAAACTGCTTAATTTAGGCACCTCCTTATTTCACAATTCAAGATGCAGTCACATCAGGCTGAAGGAAAGAGCTGAGCAATGCAGGTGGTCGTTATAATCCATGTGAAAACCAGGCTATGTACAGATCCCAGGTCGAACTTGGTAAGAACAAGGGTGATGGATCAGATTCCTGATCAAAAATGCCATTTTGTTCCTCAAAATCTCCACTCGACACGGCATTCTCGTGCACTGGCCGAAGCATCCACCATTTTGCCCCATTTCCAGCAGTTGGTTCTGCACATTCCCAGAGTCCTTGGGTGACTAACCAGGGCCATGGTGTCCCCGAACCGGCTGTGCACTTGGTACCCGATCGTGTCTCCTTCCACCATCCAGGGAGACGGGGCTGGAGGAGACGGTGGAGCCTAGCAGCTCCCTCCCCTGCTCCCTTCATGGCCCAGGCCAACCAGCCCCACCGATGACAAATTTTGTGCTAACCATGATTAATTCTGAAGTTATAACCGAGCTGTCTGATTCACCACAACTCTCGCTATACTTACAGCAGAAAGCATGGGTTTCTTGGCAGGTGAGAGGAAAGAAAAGAAAGAAAATGTGTGAAATCCTGTCACTTGAGAAGTAAGCAAAGATCAGGGGCCCAATGGATGGTCATGGCCAGCAGAAGTACCTGAATGGGGTGCCAGCTCCGCCCCCACTCTGGTCGTCCTTGGCCAGAAGTGACATTATATGAAGGTCACCGAGGTCCCCAGCGTGCTGCTGTGCCTGGCAAGACACACATGGTCATCACTGCTCCCTAGCCCGGGAACCACTGCCTGGAGCAGATGGGAGCCAGCAACTTAGCTGAGGAAGAAGGGGATATTTGGGCGGCCAAGAGCCCCACTTGGTCCAGGAGAAGGAGCAGGAGCTCCACTTGGCCCAAGAGAAGGACCAGAAGCCCCACTTGGCCTATGGAAAAGCACTGGGAGCTCCTTTTAGCCCAATGGAAGGACCAGAAGCCCCACTTGGCCCATGGAAAAGCCTTGGGAGCTCCTTTTGGCCCACGAGAAGGCCTCTCCTGCCCTTCCTTAAGCAAATCTCCCTCAAATGAAGGTCAGCTCTGCTTTCCTGGCTGCTGCACAGACTCGCCACCACCAGCATACCATTGGGGACCCAACTGCCAACCAGCATGGGACCTTCCAGTGGGGAAAAACGGCATCATTGAAACAAACACACTGCTGCTGCTTGTCAAAGATCTCCAAATCAGCCAACATGTCAACTCCATCGTAGTAAAACATTTATTTGTTATGGTGATACCAGCTACCATGGGTACAGTTTGTGAACTCACCACCGGCAACATCTAACATGATTTATACTGGAGCCGTTGCCACCAAGCTTTTCATTTGCTTCCAATTTTATAAAACCCCCTAACACCAGGAAAAAAAGGTATGTAGCATGAAGGTGGCAGACGGGAGACGACAAATCTGTGAACGAGGGGAGCAAGTTTGTCCGATGCAGGTGGCCTCGGTGGGGTCCCGGCTTGGGCAGCAGCTCGGCGTGAGGGGCGAGCCCAGCCCAGCAGATCACTCCTCCGTGAGCACGAATCGGATTGACTTTTGCCGGGTCAAGCCGTCTGTGGCAGCGTCTCCAGGGAGCGGGAGAGGGCCGGCGTTCCTGGCATCGGCCCCGGTGTCTGCGCAAAGAAACAAGACAGAGGTGTGAGGGGCGGGGGGTGGCACGCGTGGTGAGGGCACGGCACAGCATGGCATGGTACAGCATGGCACGGCATGGCGTGGGCACTGGGCAGCCACAGCTCCACACACTGCCCTGCACGGCTGCGCTCAGCACAGCGCGGCGCCGTGCATGGAGCATCCTCACGATGATGCCGAGACCACTGGCAGCTCCTGCTGCCCGTCCAGCTGTGAGGTTGGGCGCAGCGCTGCACACCAAAGCAACCCAGAACTCACCGGGAAAACTCTCTGCTCCTGGAGCAGCGCATTCACAGAGCCCTGACTGGCTTCTGACCTCTCCGAGGTCAGGCACCGGCAGCCCTTTCTCTGCGGGGAGATTGAAAGTCTTTACCTAGTTTAGGAGTTTGCACAGAGCTGAAAACACCAAAGAGCAGCAGCAAAAGGGCACGTGTCCGGCATGCGCCTTCACGAGGCGCACAAACGAGCAGAGAAGCCAAGTCAGGGAGCACACGCAGGCTCCAGGCTGCCTCGACAGATCCCCCACGGGGTTTGCATCGATGGGATTGGAGGCCTCGCGCCTTGGTGACACAGATGACAGATACGGCCCTGAAGAAGCCCCAGGGCAGCCGTGCCAGCGCTTGGAGGTGCCTCTTGCTGCCACCCCAGGGCAGCCACTTACCTTGGGGAGCGCACAGCTGCGGTGACATTCAGCACACACTACAGCCCGTCGAAAGGCCGTGCTTGGCCTGGCTCGGACACTCACAGGTCTCTGGGCTGTCTACTGCTTTCAGGCGCTCCCGCAGCCAAGGGCACCACCGGCCTCGCACTGCGCTCCCCATCTAAGGGCCGTGGGGTCCCGGGGACTCCCACGAGGCCGCTCGGCTTCCTCCTCACCTCCTGCTCCGCACAAACATCCCTCCTGTAGAAGACACTGCAGACCAGGATCCTCAAGGGCCATAGCTCCTGCTGGGGCGGCTCGTGTGGGACAGAGCCCTCCTGGCCCTGGCTCCCTGCCCAGCCCCTGCCCAGGCATCTCCAGCAGCCATCCCCGAGCCAACCAGCGGGGCCGCAGAGCAGGGCCCACGGCAGGCACAGTGCCCTGCTGCCCACCCAGCCTCGGCCAGCAGCAGCCCTGCACCTCCCGAGAGGTGTCTGCTGAGCAGAATGGGCGCATCCCGCATGGGGAGCTGGTGCATCCCGCATGGGGAGCCGGTGCATTCTGCAGGCACATCCCATGCAGGCCAGCCACGGTGGGGCCGGCAGGGCCAGCACGTCCAGCTGCACTGAGGGCAGATGCGTGGTAGGCAGGCAGCTCTGCAGACAGGGACGCGTTGCAGCAGCCCTGCGCCGCCCGCGGGCTGCTCTCTGTGAGCCACAAGGGCACAGCCACAACCCCAGTGAGCGCCACGAGCCGAGGCAGAGCGTCCTGCCCACGGTGCAGACACGTGGCCTGCAGTCGCCGCCGCTCCGTGCCATGTGCGCACACAGCCGAGCCCGCGAGCAAAGCCACCTGGCCTCAGGGGACACGGAGCGCCCCGTCCCGAGCTCCACACCTGCTGGGAACCAGCACGTCCTAAAATGCACAGGGAGAGCTTGGAAGAGACCCATGGGACGGGGTTTTCTCCAGCACAACACTGACAGCACAGCTTTTCCTGTTTAATTTCCTTTGAGCAAAGCTGGAAATTTGGGGTCTCTCTGCAGTCAGCTATTTGCCACATTTGGGATTATTTCCCCTTCTCCATTTCCCTCTTTGCAAGCTAAGCTTCCTCCCTTCAACAGCAGCAGCCTCCGCAGCTGGCTCTCGGGAGCAAATCGATCCCTCAAAGCAGACGGTTAGCACGATGCTGGGATTTGCCTTTGTTGCTCTTGTATTATTCATGCCAAAGCGCACGTGCTTTAACCTGCCCCTATCGATGCCGGTAACCTGCACACCTTGATTTCACGGAGGTCTGCACTGCTAGGAAAGCAGGATCGCAGCCCCAGGGGATCCGTGCAGGTTGGCACGTTTACCCTTGTTTGCAGAGCTGATTTTGCAGGCGGCAGGCGCACGGTGACCGTGCGAGACAGGAGCAGGATACTGTCCAGGCCCCGTCCCGGCACCGCTCAGCACTGGTGCCGCTGGTGAGAAGTTGCCCTGGCAGGGCTGGCAGGGCTGGCGGGGCGCAGGCTCCGTGCCGCAGCCGTCTCCTCGCCCTGCTGCCCACCACGCACCACATCCACACAACTATGACAGAGTTAAATCCAGCCCATGACATACAGTCCCTAGGGGCTGCTTAGTTAAACGAGCTGTGCACGGCAGTCTGGAGCACTCATGAAACTCAGTCTTTTGAATAAAATTTAAAAATAAAGTCCTCTAAACCCAAGAAACTAATAATGCTTTATCACTTTCACAAGGCGTTAGGCACAATAGCCCCCGATCTGAGACACCACACGAAGCGCTGTCACCTGACGCTTTTCAAACACACGTAATTAAAATGACCTCAGCAGAAAACCTCGCGAGCTGCCTCCTCAGCTACGGCGCATGCCCCTCCGTGCCCGCTGGCCTTGCCGGCTCCGGCTGAGCTGGCTTAGCTTGGGAGACATTTAGTCCAAGCATAAACAGACCAGGGGAAAACTGGAGCTCTTATCTTGCTCTAACTGTTGCAACAAACAAACGAAATGAGCACAGGGCACCTAAGGAGCCATTCCAACTGCTCGGCCATGCCCTCCCTGATACAAGCATCACAACCACACGAGTTTTGAGCAGGATGAACCACGCTTGTCGCGGACGAGCCCAGCAGCAGGGTGCTGCCGTCCCACACGCAGGGCTCCCCGGTGCCCCTTGCCCCTTGCTTTCCTCGACGCACGTAGGGGCGGCCGGCAGCCGCGCTGCGCCCGGGGCTGCCGTCGGACACGCACCTCAGGACCCCAGGCCCGTCCCTGCGCAGGACACCTATTGAATGGAGAGGAAACAGGCCCAGGAACACGCACGGGGTGACGACGGGGCTGCCATCACGGTCCCTACGGCCGTCATTCCAGGCTGGACTTGTGCCAAGGCCCCGCTCCCGCTTCGGACACGGGCACGTGGTGGCTGCCGCAGCTCCCTCCGGCGCAGGATGAGCAGGACGGTGCTGGAGGCGGCCGCCGCGGCAGGCCCCCCGCACTGTGCGTGCCGGCAGTTACGGCGACACGGGCTGCGTACCCAGTGAATGTTTTATTTTACACAACGTAACAACACGGCGTTGTTGTTTCTGTACAGCATTTGCCTAAAAACAAAGGCAACACCATTGTCACTGGAAAGAAACGGACAGTCCGGTGGTTTTAAAAACACCGCTCTACTGCTCGATCCAGAAGTGGGTACTTGTTAGCGCGGAGGAAATCTCCCTTCCTTTATAAAAGGCTTTTTTTCTGTGAAAACTCTCTCGTTTTCTGCTATGGCAGAGCCAGGAAGCCAGTCCTAGGGCAGGGAAGGCACTGGTGCTCGTTCATGCTTTTTCACCTCATTTTTTTTTTTTTTTTTATTTTTTAATCTGTGAACGTCGCCTCCAGTTTTGTTACTAACCCAACCAGAGCGGGGACTATGTGAGAGCCCGTGTGCCCAGGCTCTCACAGACACCGCGGGACGAGCCGCTCGTGGCGAGGCAGTAGCGGCGCCCTGGGTGCCGGGCCCGGGAGGGGGTGTTTGGCACAACGCCAGGTGCTTGGTTTCGCATTAAGACAGAAAATAAATAAAAATACTAACAATTAAATAAAACAAACCAAAAAGAAAGAACCAAAAGGAGGTGGGTCACACAGTGCTTTCCAATATCCACTCGGAGCCGGAGGCAGCGGCGCCCAGGCCAGGGCTCTCGGGGCCGGTGAGCATGCCGTTCATGGAGAGGCTCCTCTTGGACCGCAGCCCCGCGGCGCAGCGGTGGCGGCGCTCGGGCAGCTCGGCGCTCAGGGAGAGCCGGCGCTTTGCTCGGCAGCCGGCGGCCGGCAGTGTGAGGAACTTACTTGGCCTGGGCGCCGCTCTCCCGCGCGCGGCGGCAGCGGCGGCCGGCGGCGCCGCCGAGTTGTTCCTGTTGGCGTTGTGGGGCTCCACGCTGGCGACGGCTTCGGCCGGCGGTTTGCGCAGCGGCGGCGTGGCGGTGTGGCAGGAGTCCGGGCTGCAGCGCGTGTCTGCGGCGGGCGCCGGTGCCGCCGCCTCGGCGGGGGCCCTGCGGCTCGGGGCGCTCTCGTCCGGCACCACCGCCGCCTTGGAGGCCGAGGGCGGCAGCCCCACGCCGCAGCCCTGCGCCCCGTTGGTCTGCGAGTAGACGTTGCTCACCTTGGCCGCCTTCTGCTGCCCGTTGCTGCTGCACACCTTGTAGCGGATCATGAGGATGATGATGAACACGAGCACGGAGGCCACGATGATCCCCCCGATGATGATGATCATGGTGCCGCCCAGGAACTGGGACTGCATGAAGTGGCAGCGCACGTAGTCCTGCTCGGTGGTGAACTGCGTGCAGCCCACCACCCGTGTGGCCGTCAGCGAGGTGATGCCGTCATCGTAGATGGCCAGGACGCACAGGTCGTACGCTGTCCCCGCCGCCAGGTTGTTGACCAGGAAGGTTTTGCTCGTGGGAGGTATCATTCTGGGGAACAAGGACAGCAGCATGAATAAGGGCGTCTGCCCCAGTGCCATGGCCACGCTCACAGAGAGCCACCAAGCCAAAAACGCAAGCAAAGTCACTCAAATGGCTTTGCACGGTACAGCTGGAATCAAGACAGGACCATTAAAACCAGTGAAATCACAAAAAAGGCCTTTGCGAGGTGCCACCAGCAGGTGTGGGGTTCACAGTGGAGGCGCTGGGCGCACGGGCTGCCTCCCCTCTGCGCACCCGCCCCGGCACGGCGGCGCCCGCCAGCACCTCCTCCTGCCGCTCCACAACACTGCAAGTGTTCAGATCCATTTAACTCCTCTAGCTTGACAATCCTTCTGCTAATCAGATTACTTTGGAGGATTAGAGGCCTGCTTGGATTATCTAAAAATAACACCGTTTAAAGTGATTTCGTTATTAAAAAAATTAAAGTTAAAAACGTCATGAGTGTCTCCCGAGCCTCGCACCAGCTGCTTCCCAGGCAGGGCTCGCATGCCCTTCCGTGCTACGGCCGCAGCACCGACGCGCGGCCGGCAACGCATCCCTAGCTCAGCACAGGCTCCGCAGGCCCCTCTTACCTGTAAACAAGCGAGTCATCGTAAGTACCGTTGTACTGGATTTGGAACATGCGTATCCCAGGGATATTTCTCTGAAAATTGAATTTCAGCAGCACAGTGGACGATGTTGCCTCTGCCACTACTACCTTCTTATCTTGGCTGATTTTAGTATCCCCGTTACTACTGCTCGTGTTGGAGCCTGACTTGGTGGAAGTCGAGATATCTGAGGAGCCCGGGTCAGGCTCGTGGATGTGGTTGGTACTATTCAGCAAATGGGGAAGTTTGATTATATGCAGGTCCACCGTTTGCGTGGCTTCCCCGGCTGGATTGGAAGCAATGCAGGTGAAGGAACCTGTATCCTTTACTGTAGTTATAAGGATGTCCAGCGTCCCATTATCGTACACCAAAGACCTCGTTGCATTTGAGATCAGCTTGCCCTCGGGTGAAATCCAGTGAATTGCTGGTTCCGGATCCCCCCGGGCCTTGCACCGCAGCGTGGCCCTTTGGCCCTCCAGGACCCTCAGCTCATGCGTGTGCCTCGTGATGAGGGGAGGCTCACAGAGGAACTCTTCCTCTGGGATTGACCAAAAGTACCGCCCGGACAAGAGCGGAGGAGAAGCACAGGTCTCCAGGTCGTCCTCTCTGGAAAGCCGCCTCAGCCACAACAGCTCACAGTTGCAATGCAAAGGGTTTCCACCAAAGCTTAACGCAAAAGTAGAGGGGCTGATAATTCCTGAGGTTGCTAGTACCTGAGCTCGCTGAAAGAGAGGATCAGGTGGTAGCTTCTGCAGTTTGTTAGATGTCACATCTAACCTGGTCATCTTGTGGAGGTGGGAGAAGGTCCCCTTAGGAATATGGTCAATCATATTGTGGTCTAGACTGAGAGTGTGCAAACTAACCATCTTCTCCACAGCATCCCAAGGGATGGTTTCTAAATTGTTATAAGACAAATCCAATTCCTCAAGAGCTAAAACATCATCGAAAGCTGTGGAAGAAATCAAAGTCAGCTGGTTGTTGTTAAGTATCAAGTGGTGAAGGTTGGAGAGTCCACTAAACATGTCATTGGTGATCTTAGTCAATCGGTTGCTGTTCAAATGCAAAGCCCGCAAATTGCGCAAGTCAGCAAACGCATGAGGTGTAATAAAACTTATTGTATTCCTGGACAACGTCAGGTCCACAAGGCTGGTCATATTGGCAAAGTCTTTCCTTTTAATGTTTGTAACAAAGTTGTCTGCCAGCCGTAATTCCACAGTCCTCCTGTCAATGTTGGGTGGAACAAACAAGAGCCCTTTCTTGGCACAAAGGGTTGCAAGATTTGGAGACAAAATCTGACAGACACAGCGCTTGGGGCAGATCTGGGCTCTCACTGTTATGCCAATGAACAGCAGAAACAAAAGCAGTTTTTCCATTGTAGATCAGGTTCAAGAGCCTGGAAGAGAACAAACTTCTGTTAATACCTACAAGTTAAGCAAATTTAGCATTGAGAGTAATAAAGCAAACAAACCATCTATGGTTAGATCATGAAACTGAGGTCCACATAACCATGTCATAGAATGCTATGCATAGAATGTCAACTGATGATCCTCATCTAATTGTCTTACGTTTTTATATTTATTCCATATCCTGCCTTAAAAATGTCCATAGTATCTTGCATAGAACTATGTGTATGGAAACTATATATACACACACACCTGGTTATAAACAAACCACAGAGCAGTTTGTACGGACTGGGGGCCCCGTGTGTTGTGTCCTATGTGCATTGACGTTCATCGCAGACTCACAATCTGCCCCCGCTCCATTCACCGAGCTTTCAAACGGAGGCTCTTGACCTGGTGACCTGCAGTTACTCCATGATAATGCCATTTATGCACCGGAGATACAGGGGATGGTTCATGTGCTCTTTACGTGCTAAGCTAAACCTCTCAATGGCCTCCAAAGCATGACAATTCAATTGGTTTACAAGCACTTCCACTGAACACTTAAGCCCTTAATGTTATTTTCAGAATAAACTCAAAACAGCTATTTTGTGTCATTCAAAAACAAAAATACAAATTAAAAAAAGAACAAGAAAATCCCAACAACCACCGAGATCTAAATAAAAATGGAACACAGGCTAATTTTAGAGTATTGCTGTTTTCCCTACCACCACAGCCAGCAATGCTGCAGTCTCATCCTGGAAATCCTGACAGTTCAATTAACCTTATCTTTTATATTGCCAGATCCAAGATCGTCACTGCATATGAAAACAAAGACGATGATAGCAGTGCCTACACCAGTTAAAGGAAATCATCCATCGGTGACTAGCCTAAAAATCCTGGAAGTGCCATGCTGCCCATTTCCAAACATGGAAGACCAGAATCATTTAGGATTGCAAACATAATTTTTGATAAAAGAGCAGTAAATTCCGACATATTTTCCACTTCCAAAACCACAAGGAAGCTTGGAAGAGGCACAGTCCTCCTAAGAAACATGTGTGTATTTGAGGAGTAATCTTGCAAAGTCATAAAGCAAATTACCCCAATGGGAGCCCACATTTGAACAGAAATGCTCAGCCCACCTTGGGATTGATAACATTATATACGTACAGATGGGATTACTCAGACATGGAAGGAAAAGTCATGTAAAATAAAAAGAAAATTCACAGCTAAGTCTGAGCAGGAGCCCTGAATCCTCAGGGACCGTGCAGGCCAAGGAGTGCGCGGTGCTGAGTTTGCCCGTCCCCGCGCGATGCACCCTGCGGAGCAGGGCTGCTGTGCAGAGCGCGGGTGCCCACACTCGCCCCAGAGCCCGCTCTTCAGGCCCAGTGAGGGTCTTCTTTGTGCCCACTGCTCACAGAAACCTTTCCAGGACTATGGATCCGGCCACCAAGACCACGGAAAGAGGGAACGCTCCGTCCGTGAGCTGTAGGCTCAAAGCGGGCGGCTGCACCGAGAGCCCAGCCCACCGTTACTCTGGTGTTGGGAGGCACCCCGATCGCCCAGTGAGATCGCAGAGCATGGGAGTCACGGCTACTCGGTGCATCCCTGCCCCAGCTCCGCAGATGAGCTGCTGCCCTCAGAGCAGGCGCCGCTGCAGCACGAGGACACGCACCTCAGGCCGTACCACCCCGTGCCTGCCGCGCCAGGAGAGCCAGCGCCCATCCCGCACTGCCAGGGCGGCAACTGCAAATTCACTTCTGCACCCGGCGGAGAGGGCAACTTGCTCCCTAGAGAGTCCATCCTTGCTCCAACTTATACTGCACCTCCTCCGTGAAAACTGCTCGCTTTGTAAATGCACCCCTTAAATCTGTTTCCCTTTTCTTTAAGGTCAGGGGAGGCAGTTGATCTCAGAAACTGGAAAATTTTGCAATGAAACCTTCTGTACCTCTGTGGAGAATAACTTCACAAACAAACTTCAGGGCCATGTTAAACACGTTTGGTAGGTTAAACTCCCCCATCCTGTGTCAGTGCTATAAACTGGGAGGACTCCTCAGCTGAAAGCCGGGCTGAAGGACGACTCTGCCACCAAGCAGAGCAGCTCTGCCGAAAGGACCTGCTCGCCACGCTCTGGAAAGGCAGTGGGAGGTTCTCCTGACCCACTCCCAGCGCGGCAGCCGGGAGGCATTGGAGCTGGGGGCTCTCCGGGAGCTGGGGGTGCTGCCTGGCTCCTCCTGCTTCACTGGTCTGTGCAGCCCCCTCAAAACCATCTCCTCCAGCCTGGTGCTCGCGTCGCAGCTGCCAGCACCCCAAACTGTCCCTGGCAAAATTACAATTTGCTAACATAACGCTGCTAATTCGGTGTTTCCTGGATTCGGTCAAGTTCCTTTAAAGAACTACACGAGATTAAAATAAAAGCAGAAAGGTTCATTTAAGTAAAGCAGACTGCAGAGCTTTTGACTGCTTGGAAATGTTGCTGCACAAGCAAAGGATCAGACAAGAAAATGCAGACTTCAAACATGCCCAAAGGAGGCTTTCCTTGGCCTGGCAGACTGGACGCACATCCAGCAGACCCCGAGCAGACAGGCGCATCGTGCAGGGGACGCTGTACAGGGCTGCGAGCCACCCGCTCGCCCGCACAGGCCCTGGCTGACTTGTTGTCCTCTCAGCTCCTTTACGTACCAGTTAGCGGGTTATTTGAGTGCAAATGAAGCGCCACGCAGCCTCTGGGACCCCAACCGCCTTCCGACTAATCGAATCAGTGGGACACAGTGCGTCTGCAGTGCCTGCCGCTCTGAGTGCGCAGGCCAATGGCGCGCGTGGCCGCGGCTCATCCGCAGCCCCAGCGAGCACAGGTGTCTTCTCACCTTCTCATCTCCTTGATCTGTTCCTGATCTCCCACGCGAGTGGCTGGCTGAGCCACTGCTCCTGGCCATCCCACTGCTCCCATGACCTGCCTGGCCCACGGGCGCCACGGGGCTGGTGGGCACGGCAGGCGCTGTGCGGGCCCACGTGTGAGCCACACCTGCCCCAGCCAAGGCAGCTGCACCACAGCTCCCACCGCATCGCCCTTCACCTGCCCTACTTCCCACTGCTTCACTGCACTGCCTTGTACCTACAGTCACACGGTTCCTAAATTCCCCATGGGGTGTCATGGAGAGAAGCACCAAGTGTAGCTGAAGAACCCGCCAGGCTTCTCAGGCAGCAGGAACACGCAGAGCACCCGCACTGGGCACTGACGCACAAAGGCCGAGCGGGAGTTCAGGTGCTTCCAGCCAAGGCCAGCTCTCCGGCTGGACACGGCTCCTCCATGCGGGGCAGGGAGCATCCTTCCTCCTATCCCTGGCCAGCACACATTCCCAACACGGTTGAAACCGCACGAGGAACAGGGGAGACGCTACTCTCTGGGACGTCAGCGGCCGGACCGGGGCTCTGCAGCAAGCAGCCCGCTGGGCGCCCCCTGTCCCGTCCCCATGTGCCCCTCCGTCCCGTCCCCACACGCCTTCCTGCCCGTGCCAAGGAGGCTCGGACAGCAAAGAGGACACAGCTCACAATTCACTGCAGAAAACACATTATAAACGGAAAAAAGAGAATTTGCTTTAAAAAAAAATAAAGTGATAGCAAATGCATTGTTACATTACTGCATTAAAACAAACAGTTGGTTGCTCAAGTCTCAGGAAGGTACAGACTGCCCTCATTCACCCGCCAGCATCTGTACACACGGATGCTCAAACTCCTCCTATGACATTTGAGACTCGAGTGAAAAAGGCTCTCAAAACCAAGGCTTTAAATCAATTTTGTTATCATGTTTGATACTTCTAGTTATTCAATCTGTGTATACAGATACTCACAGTCCAGAGACAGCATTTAATAAATCAGCCCTCTCAGCGACAGGCAGCGGTTACAAAGAGGCGGCACTTGTAGTATTAGTCAAGCTAAGAAGGAGATGATGGCTGATGACCCCAGGCACGATGCCCACGGCGGCTCCAGCACCCAGGGTGGCCCCGTGCCGCTCTGCAGCCCATCACACCCCGACCACAACTGCAGCCCCACAGCCTGCATGGCACAGGTTTGCTCTAAACACGTGCCCTTTTCCTTCTACAACATCGTCCTCATCTACGGGGGCAAACAGGGCTATAGCTTGGCTGGCACTAAGAAGATCCTGAATTCAGCTGGCAGCGCTTCTGCACGCGTCTCGGCTGTCATTCCTCCACACAAGCAGTAATTATGTGTTGAAGAGAAGCCTGGGGTTGCACTCGTTTGACTTTGTATTCCCCACGGCTCACATGTGCCATCAGCAACTCCATTCCCTTAAATTGCCTGGAACCTCCAACACAATTTACAAATTCTAACTTGCACTTATTTTGCCTGCTAATTTTATTCTGACCCATAAGGTTGGGAGTTTGATATAACATTTTTGATTCATTAAGAGTGTCAAGCACAAACTCTGGCTACCCCAGAGCAGATGGCCTGGCCCCACTCACCACGTCCGCAGCCCCAGTGACAACCAGTGCTCCAGGTCCTCTGTCACCTCCCCACCGCACAGAGGACCCACAGAGGACAAGGGGATAGCGACAGGACTAGAGGAAATGCCCACAAACTGAAGCACCAAAAATTCGACAGGAGCTTAAGGAAACATTTCCTCACTGTGAGGGTAACAGAGCCCTGGAACAGGCTGCCCAGAGAGGCTGTGGAGTCTCCTTCTTTGGAGATCTTTATAACCCGCTTGGATGCAGCCCTGTGCCTTGTGCTCTAGGTGACCCTGCATGTGCAGGGGGGTTGGACTAGATGACTTCTGAGGTCCCTTCCAACCTTAAGCATTCTATGATGCTATGATTCGCTCAAGACATGAGGTCCCTATTCTCCTCAGGAGACACATTGTGCTCTGCTCCGCTTTTCGCTGTGCATTTCTTGCAAAGCGACCCCCTTGCTGTGGCTCTGACACCGCGCGTCATCAGCCTCAGCTGCCTCCGCAGCTGCTTTCGTGTAGATGAAGAGGTTTGTCCGGCAAGACGCAGCCAGTCCGCTGCTTGCTGGGGTTTGATACGTGTTTCATACTTAGGCATTACTCCATAAAGACACGGCTGTGCACGCTGGTTTCCAGCGCCACACGGTGCTTGAGCCCGGTTTCACCAGCGTCAATAAGCACTGCACGTCTGTGCCCATCATAAGACACCAGCAGCCCAGCAGGGCTGCCCATGCAGGACAATCCCTCTGCTCCACTCAGGAAGCGCAAGGATAAGGTCCACACGCCCGTGTGGCCCTTGGCAGAAGGCAGCGCTGTGCCTGGAGCCTGGCGAGTGCAGCTGGGAGCCTCCTCCTCGTGCGTGAAGCAGCAGCTCCAGCTTCTTGGGCGGAGCAACGCATTCCCAGGGGAGCTCTGCTCTCGCGGAGCAAACACAGAGCACTGGCGCTAGCAGCTACCAGCCAGCCAGGGGCTCGGCGCACATTGCGCTCGCAGCAGGACACGCGTGGCAGGACAGCACCGCGCGCCCACGGGTGCTCGTCGTGGTGCAGGAACCCGCCGTGCTCCGGCTGCCTGTATTCATCCACACTTCGTGTGAGTCAATGGCTTCAGGCAGCACGATGACATCCCCCACACCCGCACATTGAGCGTCCCCCAAAGGCCACCCAGGCCGGGCTTGGTGCCAGGAAACTTTGCAAGGCTGCTCAGGAAGCAGCCACCACACGTCCACTGGAAACCCATTCCGGGTTTTGAATTCAGACACAACAAGCTACTGATCTTTCCAGCTGCTGCGATATTGCCACGCTAAACGATACACAGACCTAGCACAACTGTGTAACATGTGCACTAACAGCACCTGAGTGTGGGGAGCGCAGAGGGTGCAGGGCGGTTCCGGCAAGGCGCTGCTCCCGCTGGCGCCAGGATCCCGCATGGCACCGCACTCAGAGCAGGTCCCAGCGCTCCCGGCACCCACTGCCAACCAAAACTGCCCAGAAGGGTCCAAAGCACCAAGCGATGAGGCACGAGCTGCAGTCGGGCAGCCAGTCCCCCACACACCAGCCTGGCTACAGGCTGCACCTGGCACCACCATGTGCCATAGACCGTTGAACAAGAGAACGCTCAAGTCCTGGTTGCTTTTTTGTTAAAAAAAAACAAAAGGCCTTTTGCAAAGTATAAAGTGCAAGGCTGGCTCCCGTGAGGCTGCTGCCCCGCAGCAGGACAACCGGCCTGGACCAGGGCCGGTGGCAACGAGGGTGCCCCAGCACCACAGCAGGATGGAAGCTTCCCATCTCCACAGCTTGGGACAGCAAACAGAGTTCCCCCATTCTACCTTAAGGAAAATCTTATCACTATCCAAAAATCATGTTTTCCATTCAGAAGAGCAGAACAAGACATTTGCTGCTGGTTGTTTCAATGCTCTCGGAGCACTTCACGCAGAAGGGCCAGGCCCGGTGCCTTTGTGGGTGCCCATGACCCGCACGGCGTCTCCCATGTGCCCCCGGGCGCCAAGTCCTCTTGCATATCCCTACACTCCTGTCTGGCTTTAACAGCTGTAATCCAGAGCTCCACTGGGCAGTAACCTCCGTGTGCTGCTGGCCTGTGCCCTGGAGGCATCTGGATTTCATGGATGTGGATCATTTCTGCACAACATCCTGCCCCAGGACGCGTATCAGCTACCACAGCCAGCAGTTGCCTGTTTGCACCCAATTCATTTATTTATTTTTTATTCCACAGCCACTTTTACACATCCTGGCACATTTCCTTGTACTGGGGGTAGCTCCGTCCCTCCTCAGGGGCAGCTGAGACGACTGCAATTCCAGCATTTTACACCTTGCTTTAACCTCAGCTTGGGAACACAAACACAAATCAGGCTAGTTCAGAGGATGAAGATTTACAACTACAAAGGTCTGCAAAGCCCAGAATAATGAATCCAGCAGATTAACTCTGGGAACTTGGAGATTACACGTTTCTCCAACTAGGACACAGGCTGATAAAATGCCTTGAAATTACCCATATTTGCATCCAGCCAAATCTACGGGCACCCGGGAAATCCTCCATGCAGCTGGAGCAGCATCCACTGGTCAGGTAGCTCCTGTGGTCCCCTCGCTGCATCTCCAAGGGGCACGACCACCAGCAGGGCCAGCACAATCACCGAGAGTCAGCAGCACAGGTAGGAACATCCGGCTGCACAGGTAGGAACATCTGACGGCACAGACACGAGCACCCGGCAGTAGAGGCAGGGACACCCGGCTGCACAGGTAGGAACACCTGGCAGCGCAGGCAGGAACACTCGTGAGCGCAGACATGAACACCCGGCAGCGCAGGTAGCTGCAAACGCCAGGGCCCTTCGTTCTTCCCAGCACTGCAGTCGCGCTCCTAGCCCAGCACCCACACGGTCCGCGAGAGCGAACGGGAGCTGCCACCCCACGTCCCCAAGGGGGACACGGGACGTCCTTCCTGCTCTGTGGAGGCGGCGCAGGGACAGCAGCCGCAGCCCCCAGGACAGCAGGACACGTGGAGGGCAGCGGTGCAGGTGGGCGCAGGGACCGAGGCGGCACCACATGCAACGTCACCCAGCTGGCCTTTGCGCACAAGGGCCCTTGGAGCCCAAGAAACGTTGGATTCGTTCACAGCCAAACACGCCTGTACAGAGGGCCGGGGTCCGCGGGGAACCCACTGCGTCCAAGACAACCTCCAGCAGGAACCACCTTCTGCAGCGCTGTCCTGCAGGCAAACACGGCAGCTCCTGCCCATCCTGCTGCAGCGGCGGCGCCAGGCGCCCTGACCCCCCAGGAACAGCCCTGCCCCAGCACGGAAAGCACCATGTGCGCAAAGCGGGAACGGGAGCAGAGTGCTGCCCACAACAGGGCTCGCACCACGAGCCAGCCTCCTGCCCTGCCCCAGCGCCAGCGCTAATCAAACAGGGCAAGCTGAAATCAGAAGCAGCAGCAGTGCCAATGAGCCAGACACCAGCACGACACATAAAAATAGAAGGGGGCTTCATCCTAATCAGGTTCCCAAGTCTAAACATTTTTTTTTTCTGAAGTGCTGTAAAAATAACTCAATTCCTCCTCTCCCTCATTTATGCACAGCCTTCAAAATTGAGTGGCAAACACACTGGGGATGATTTCCCTCCATTCTGGAGGATGTCTATTCCGGCAGTGAGAGGCCCCACAGGCTCTGCAGGTCATTGAGGCCAGTCCCACATCCACGCTCCACGTCTCAGCACTGCCACGGCCAGCAGGAACAGCGGGAAGAGCGTGTGGAGGAAGCATTTAGTGGATATGGCCAAGGCAGTCACTGAAACACTACGGCGTTTCAGGACATGACATGATCTGCAGATGTGTTTACAGCGGGCTCAGAGCTCCAAACCCAAGGAGACTTGGAGAGAGGAGCCGTGCTCGCCACAACGGGGTGATGCGCTCGGCAGAACAGCGTAGTGAGAGCGGACAGCGACGGTTGGATGCAAATTTGTTTTGCAGAAGCCAAGAATAGTAAATGATTTATATGCAGCTATTTTAATTTATTTTCAGGCTGAGTGCAGTTTAGCTAAAGTCATTCAAAATTTAATAGGCCTCAGAAAAAGGAGTTTTAATAAACGCAAAGGCGGGGGCAGCAGTGCGCGAGTCTCCCCACGCTGCCCCCCCTGCGGAGGCCGGGGCAACGGCAGCTCCTCGGCACAAGGAGCCCCGAGGAGCCTGCACCCAGCCCTGGCGTGGGTGCCACATGGCACCTCCAGCTGCCCTCGGCAGGAAGGCAGAGCCGCAACGGGAACCGCTTTCCTGATGTCAGGACACGTCCCCGGGGAAGGAGGGAGGAGTGTGGGCGCGAAGCTCCCGCTTGCACTGGGCTGCCCATGCGAGCGGCACTGCGGGACCAGGAGATCCCGTCCCGCAGGAACCACATCCCATGGGATCTCCACGAGCTGCAGAGAACCTGGAGCACCCGGAGCCCGAGACACGGCATTCAGGCAGTGCCTGCACCCACAGGGCCCCGTGCCAGTGCACGGAGTCACGCTAGGGACAGCCAGGTGGGAACTCTTGGCTGGAGAGTCAGGCAGCAAGGAACCTCATGAGGTTCAATAAGGACAAGTGTAGAGTCCTGCACCTGGGGAGGAATAACCCCAGGCACCAGTACCGATTAGGGGTCGACCTGCTGGAGAGCAGCTCTGAAGA
>JAUBOD010000086.1:124714-135615 GCA_032353885.1 Nothura maculosa | reverse complement strand
GAGGTCTCCAAACCCGCCTGGATGCCGCCCTGTGCCACCTGCTCTAGGTGTGCCCGCCGGAGCGGGAAGGTTGGACTAGATGATCCCTAGAGGTCCCTTCCAACCTTGTAGATTCTGTGATTCTGTGAACTCGTCCTGGCAGCGGCCGTGGGGCAAAGGGACGGAGCGCTCAGCTCCTGCTTGGATCCAAAGGGGTTTGCCAACAGGAAAAACAAAAGGACTCTTCTCCTTCACCTCCCAGGGGTGACGGCTTCATAGGAATCGCAGAACCTGCATTTTTTAAAACTTCACATACATCTGTCAGATTTGGGCAATTTCACCTAAAAGTAAAACTTTCCATGTGCCATAAGGGAGAAACTATTTTTGCAACCTTCCCTCTGGCTCAGAATCGGCTGCTGGGATTTTTTCAGGAGCTAGAGCTCCACAGGCCCCCAAAAAATGTCGACTCTAAAATACATATTTATGGTTTCCTGATATAGGAAAAAACAACAGAGGAAACTAAGCATACGCTGCAGGAAGCATTAACAGAGCCGGAGAAGCAGGACCTGACTGAACAGGCAGAGACACAAATGCAGGATTAGAGGAACAACTGAGGGAAGGAGAGAAGGAGAAGGCACGGCATGGCATGGCACGGCATGGCATAGCACAGCATGGCATGGCACGGCGTGGCACAGCACGATGTGGTACAGCACGGCACGGCACAGCACAGCACAGCATGGCAACAGCCCAACAGGGCACTGCACGGCACGATGCAGCACAACGTGGCACAGTGCAGCACGGCATGGCATGGCACGGCACAGCACAGCACAGCATGGCACAGTGCAGCATGGCATAGCACAGCACGGCCTGGCACGGCACAGCGCAGCATGGCATGGCATAGCACAGCATGGCACAGTGTAGCACGGCACAGCATGGCACATCACAGCACAGCAGTGCACAGCACAGCAGTGCACAGCACGGCACAGCAGCGCACAGCACGGCACAGCAGCGCACAGCACGGCACAGCACAGTGCAGCCCTGGCCACGCAGCCCGTGCCGATACCAACGACAAGCTCCGGGTAGGCATGCGTCTAACAGGGCCACTGCATCAGCACCCCACGAGCTGCAGGGGACACGGGAGGCCATCAGGTGCTGGAAAGCTTGTAAGGAAAGCAGTGCTGGGCAGCATTGAACAAGGAGAGAGAAAAACACGGACAGAAAAACCCATCCTGAACCGAGACCTCCGAGCAGTGACCAGGACATGAGAACCAGATAAAACACTCCTGGTTGCAGTTACACCTGCAGACAACGGCTTCATTTTTATGCTGAGTTATTATTTTAGTATTACCCTGGGATTGCAATACTGTGCAAACTTGCATCCAAATATGCTGCTGCATGCATCAAATCTGTATTGGCTGGGCATGGGATGCCCCAAACGGTTAGACGTGACAAGAGTGTGAGGCCTCCCAGGCTGCAGCAGGATGGGAGCCTGGCGGATCACAGACTGCAACCCACAGCACAGGGACGTGGCGCCACCAGCCTGACAGGCCTGGCCGCGGGGCGCGAGGCCGAGTCCCCCAACGAGGGCGGCAGGGCAGGCACCGTCCTGCCCAAGCCCACAGGCAACACAGGCAAACGAGACGAGAGGCGGTGAGCCAAGCCTGGCCCAGAGCGGCGGTTCTGCGCCTGCCTCGGGAGCAGCGCTCCTAACACCCCTGCAAATCACCACTCCCAAGGACAGAGCCTGGGAACAATGTGAGGCAACTGAAAACACATTTCTGACCTGAAAAGGAGGGTGTGAAAGTGTCATCTCAGGGATTACCCCAAGGGAAGCAGTCAACTGGACTTGACTGAGCCCCTTGGCAGCAGCCGAGCTCCTTGGTGGCTGCTGAGGAAGCCAGAAATGCCAAGATCCCTCCAGACTCCATCAGAGAAGGGAATGCCATGGAGCAGCGAATGCAGCAGCCACCCCGCTAGGTGTAAGAGGGGATCTATACGAGCAAGCCGGACTGCGCTGGGAAGGGGCAGAACACGCCAGGCAGACGAGGAGAGGCTGGGAGGGTCCAGGGCGCCACCACCGGAGCACCCAAACCCACCTCCAGCCCCCTCTGCAGCCGGGGTGACACTTCCCACCACGCCGCTCCTTTGAGGACCCCACATCCCAAACAGGAGCAGCCCAGACTGGAGCAGTGGCCACAGGGACCAGACATGGCCCACGGGGAAGGGGTTTGTGGGACTAGATTCTGCTGCCCTGCCCATGGGTGCAGAGCAGCAGCAGGATACAGCACTGGAGAGGGCAGGACACGGTGCTGCAGAGGGGCAGGACACGGCGCTGGAGAGGGGCAGCTCCCTGCAGGATGGGGAAGGGCAAGCGGACCTAGCACCGCAGTGCCAGGCACGGGGAGCATCCCAAGGGACGGCTCCTGTGCGAGGACGGCAGCTCCCGGCACCCCGGTGAGCTGGGCAGCGCTCAGCCCCGGGCAGCGTCTGCAGCACAAGGGCACCAACACTGCCAGCTGGGGGCTGCAGAGCCCAGGCCGGGCCCAGCTGGGAGCTGCAGCACTGCCAGCAGCTTCCACCGCCACTTCTCGTGCCTCTGGAATGTCCTCGGTGCTCCGGGACCTGCTAAAACGAACCAATCGTCTCAGGGAGCTCCTGGGCCAATTACTTAATACTCCTGGGGACCAGTTATCCAGCTCTGCTGCTTTTTAAATGCTTTGCTGAAACTGGCACTTCTCAGCCTGTTTCTTGGTGCCTGTGGAGGCAGAGGACATCTCGCTGGCCCTCTGGGTTTGCATTTTTCTGTTTCTTTGCAAATAGAGACCCAGAATAACTGCAGAAAATTATCTCCTTACTGCAGGAGAACAGACAGCCCTCGTGCCCCAAGGCAGAGGCTGTCCTGCGATGGACACGCATGTCCTGGTGTGTGAAGGGAGGACATGCGATGGACACGCGTGTCCTGGTGTGTGAAGGGAGGACACGCGATGGACACGCGTGTCCTGGTGTGTGAAGGGAGGACATGCGATGGACACGCGTGTCCTCCTCCACACACACAGGGGCTGCCTGCTGTGGTCACCTCCATAGGTACACGTGCAGGCAGGAGAGACGGCCTTGGCACGGGGACCCTCCGCGGAGCAGGAGGTAAATGCAGAGAAGGAAACGTGGAGAAAATCACTTGAAGTGGTTTCGCCTGATGGCTTTATCCAAGCGCTGGACCAGGCAAGCGCATCGAGCGCATTGTTAGCACACGCGTTAATTGGCCGTCTCTCCACCTCGTGCTGCTCCACATCTGAAACCCAGCGGGGCTGCTTGGGACAGGGCCCGCGCAAGGGGCTCCCGGCTGCTGAGCGCTGAACTTGGCTAATAAATTAACTGCAACTAAAAGCGAGGCCTTTAGTTTTAATAAACCACGGTCAAGAGTGTGCTGGAGGAGCCACCCGCACTGGCAAACGCCCCATCTGCAGGGCAGAGAGGCAGCCCAGCACTGCCTTCCACCTTGCTCGAGGTGATGGATAGAGGCCCCTTCCCACTTAACCATCCTGTGATTCCCAGATGCCCCATCCAAGCGGCCATCGCGCATCCTCCAGGCTGGGGACGGGCCCCGGCTGTCGCAGTGCAGCCCCAGTTTCCCATGTCCCTGCGATGCAGCGGACACGGCGCTCGAGGAGCGAGCCTGGCCCGAGGCGCCCACCGCACACACCACACACATCGCACACACCCCACAGGGCCTGCTCTCACACAGGGGCCCAGGGCAGCTCCATGGTGCCCCTGGGTGCAGAGCCGCGGTGCATGGCCCCTCCACGGGCACCTCTCGCCCCCAGGCCCCGGTCGGCACCCCAGCACTTTGCTCCGCTGCGGCTCCCAGCTTGGCGCAGGGCCTTGGGTCTCGGCAGCCGCTGCAGGGCTGATCCCCAGGCTGCTGCCACCAGCTCCGCTGCTGCCCAAAGCCACTACAGGGCCCCAGTGCTGGTGCCCACACAGAGTGTCCCAGCTCATGCCTGCGCTCCGGGCAGAGCGCCCAACGCGCCCGCCCTCCCACCCCATCCGCGGGCATGGCAGCAACTCAGGGCGCTTGTGTCACCAGGGAGGAGGCCATGAGACCTACTCTGCGGTTGGGGGATGTTTTAAACTTCTTTATTTTCCACTCAATGCATTTAGATACAATTTCCTCTTATCTTAATTAACATCTGAAAAATTGCACAGTTCCCTTTACAGAAAAGGAGCAGCGTTATGCAGGAAAGTGGCCGCAAAGACAAGAAATGTTAAACTTTTCCCTAAGGAGCTTCCAAGCCAAGGAGCCGAAGGCAGATTACTCTGAAACTCATCCTGGATGTCATGGAAAGCCACCAAACCCGAGACATTTTGAGCAGAGCTCAAACACTGGCGCCTGCAGCAGCAAAGGCCACGTGGGGACCTCAGCAACAGCGTCAAGCTCCCCTGCTCCTGAGGACCCCCATCCCATGGATCTTGAGCCTCAGTCCCATGGACCGCCTGCTGCCAGGGATCCCCAGTCCTATGGACCTTGACTTTCAGTCCCGTGGACCTCCTGTACCCACGGATCCCCATGCGCACAAGAGGGAACCCCTGGTTCCATGGACCTCCTGCCAAGATGTCCCAGTGTGATGTCCTGGCATCTGGTCCTACTACCCTGGAGCTGCGTCTCCATCCCTATAGCAGCAGCGCTTGTAGATGGATTCACCTGCACGGAGTGCAGCCAACACGTCCCTCGTGCATGGTGCCTCATGTGCACCATGGCTCGCCCAGAGCAGGATGCGCCCCAGGCTCCGGCTTCATTCAGCCGCTGCGAACCCGCATGAAGCCTTACGGGACACACAGAAAGCGGCCGCTCAGCACAGGGCCCGGTGCCACCCACACCACGGTGGCAGCAGGACTGTCACTTGTGGGTGCCTGGGCCAGCCAGGGCCACGGCCTCCCAAAGTGTCAGCGGGGCCTGGACCTCCTCCCGGGGGCCCAGATGTCCCGGGTCTGCTGCAGGAGCAGGAGCCACGGGCAGCAGCAGCTCCACGGGCTGCAGAAGGGCCCGGCCATGAGTGTCCTGTGAACCTCAGCACACAAACGTCCCCCGCACCGGCCACATCCCTGCAGAGCCCCCCAGCCCGGGGAGGCTCCTGGTGCCTGAGCTCTGCCCACACAGCTAGCACCAACTCCCCGAGCCTGGAGTCCCACACCCACCGGCAGGCCCCGGTCACGGCGGCACCCGAGCTGTCCCACACAACGGGGGCACACTCAGGGGCTCACAGACTTCACCCCTCCCTGACCTACACAGCTCTGCTCCTTTGCACCCTGTAATGAACATGCAGGGCAGAAAGGCACCCAGTATATTTGAGCAGCAAGGGGCCGGGATTCCCTGCGTGGAGCCGGAGTGGATCTGGGCAGGGATCGGCACAGGAAACCAAAGGGCACAGAGCTCAACAGCTCATTACCTAAACAGCTTGTCTTGTCCACGTGCTTATTCCCCAGCACCACAACAGTGAAGTTCACTTTAGAACCTCTGCCTGGTTTCTTCCTTTGCAAATTAGCACCATTTTCCTTGGAGGCCAGTAAAGCAGCTGCTGATCCATCCTGACCTGCTCTGGCCTCCTCCTGCTTTCCTCTGCCAGCAGGGAGGGCCGTGGATGGCCTTGGCACGTGCAAGGTGCCTGAGTTCAGGCTGTTTCTTAAATATAACAAGGCAGGAGCCAGGGACCGGCCCGTCAGGAATGTGTGGTACCAAACTCAGCAGGAACATGAATGCAGGGAGGTGACACTTGGGAAACTGTGACCGAGCAGCAGGTCATGCTGCCGAGCACCGTGGTCACTGCCCAGGCACTGCTCACTTGCAGGCACACAGCCCCACGGTACAGCAGAGACACCCAAGCAGTTCCCAGGACTGTGCCGTGGTGCCATGCACCGTGCCATGCCACCCTGCGCCACGCCATGTCACTGTGCACCATACCATGGTGTCCTGCACCGTGCGATGCTGCCTTGCACTGTGCCATGGTGCCCTGCACCATGCTGTGCCACCCTGCAATGCACCATGGTGCCCTGTACAGTGCCGTGCTGCCCTGCGTCATGCTCTGCTGTCCTGCACCGCACCATGCTGCCCGGCACTGTGCTGCCCTGCACCATGCCTTGGTGTCCTGCAAGGCTCCATGCCGCCCTGCACTGCACCATGCCACCCTGCGCCATGCCCTGCAACACTCCATGTCACCCTGTACCTTGCCATGCTGCCCTGCACCACGTCATGCTGCCCTGCATTGTGCCATAGTGTCCTGCACTGCTCCATGCTGCCCTGCATTGTGCTGCCCTACGCTGTGTCATGGTGTCCTGCACCATGTCGCCCTACACCATGCCATGGTGTCCTGCACTGCTCCATGCTGCCTATAGTGCTTTCCCAAGCCCACATCTTGGAATGTTAGAAACGCCTCCACTAGCAGCCCTGGGAGCTGCCTGGCAGCGCCTGGCCCCACCTGCGCTGCCACGTGGCCACACAGCACCCAGTGCTGCAGCAGGGCCAGGGCCACAGCCTAGGCAGGCAGGGGCTGCAGAGCGTCACCTCAGGCTATCAACAGGCCCCCACACCCAGCGACACAGCGAGGAAGGCGGCTCCGGCAGCGCCCGGCCCCTCACGAGGAAGCACAGGACAAGGAGACAGGCGCAGCTCTTGTCTTGCTGTGTGTTTAAAGGGCTCCAGGGGAATTGCTCCTCTTCCAAGCAGCTGGAACTAAGAGAACTACAGTCAGGGGTGCTAA
Source organism: Nothura maculosa (assembly GCA_032353885.1). Taxonomy (NCBI): domain Eukaryota; kingdom Metazoa; phylum Chordata; class Aves; order Tinamiformes; family Tinamidae; genus Nothura; species Nothura maculosa. The sequence goes on along the minus strand of JAUBOD010000086.1, from coordinate 128,884 downwards.
ACTTTTCTGTAGAGATTAAAAAACAACAAACAAGAAAGCAAGAGCCCTGCTTTGTGTGCCCAGAAGAAGAGGGATGTTGGCTGCACAGGGCGCCTGTACAGGTGACGGCTGCAGGAGTGGCCACGTGCACCCGAGCCCCTTTGCTGTCATCCCCCATGGGGACACCGGGGACGCTGCTCCGCGCCACACACGGCTCCACTCTGCGCTCCTGGCCAGGTGTGAGCCCGTCCCCACGCCCCTGTGCAGCCACCCCTCGCTGCCGCAGCGCCTCCACAGCCTCCCACGTCTCAGACCCCATGGCCAAGCACAGGGGCTATGTGGTATAATGGATTATGAAGGAAAATCTATGGGACATCGGGTACCTGGACACAAAACAAAGCTGAGGACATGAAAACTAAGGACAGTTTTTCCTGTATTTAATCCCAACAGGCTACAACCGCACCTCAGCAGAGGTGCCCAAGAAAAACTCCTAGGGGAAAATGAAGTTATTGACTTTCGAGTGAATTTGGCCAACCCTGTGCTTCCATGGCAATGTTTGCTGGGAGGCACCCGGTGAGAATCTTCAACAGAAAGGAGATGGGGACAAGCAAAGATGGTGTTTGGATGGTGACCAGCCCTGCAAGGCCCTTCCGAGTGGAGCCCCACACGGGAGCAGGTGCCAGGCCATCTCGCTTGCTTTTGCCAGACACCACAGACACTTTGAGACACTCCAGATAACCGGACAATTTGGCAGGTAAGACACTTGTCACAAATGCGTCCACCTGGAACTGCCGGGAGGCTCTGCCCACTGCGCTCCCATCCTGAGGCTGATCCCATTCAAGGGCTGCTCTCATGCTTGGGTCCTCTCCTATCCTGGGGCTGCTCCCGTCCCGGGCTGCTCCCGTTCCGGGGCTGCTCCCATTCTGGGGTCCTCTCCCATCCCGGGGCTGCTCCCATCCCGGGCTGCTCCCGTTCCGGGGCTGCTCCAATGCTGGGGTCCTCTCCCATCCCGGGGCTGCTCCCGTTCTGGGGCTGCTCCCGTTCCGGGGCTGCTCCCATGCTGGGGTCCTCTCCCATCCTGGGGCTGCTCCCGTCTCGGGCTGCTCCCGTTCCGGGGCTGCTCCCATGCTGGGGTCCTCTCCCATCCCGGGGCTGCTTCTGTCCCGGGCTGCTCCCGTTCCGGGGCTGCTCCCGTTCCGGGGCTGCTCCCATGCTGGGGTCCTCTCCCATCCTGGGGCTGCTCCCGTCCCAGTGCTCTGGCCAGGCGCCAGTGGCCTCGCGCTGCCTGCGCAGATGTGGCCCCGGGAGGCAGGCACCCGTCTCTGCACTAGGTTAGGGAGAGTCATAGAACAGCCATGAGGGCTCCAGAACCCTTCCTGGGAAGCCTGTATTTAACCTGCCCAACCTTCTCTCCCAGGCCAGCGAACAGGAGCGCCGGGCGCCTCCTCCGCAGGCAGCTGCCCCAGGAAGCAACCACTGCCATCGCTGGCCCTTGAGGCAGCAGCCTGCGACCCCGCTTGCTCCCCGAGCCCCATGGGAGCCCTCCAGCAGCACTGGCGGGACTCGCACCCCAAGCGGCGCCGCTCCTGCTGCCTCGGGCACACAGGAACACCAAGGACACTTCGGAGTCGGTCACCCTCCTTGAGCCTGTGAAACCGTGTCCAAGGCAGGCCCTGCCCACAGCTCCTGCCACCCTCCAGCCCGGCTCTCCCTGCACTAGCTGTTCCGGGAGCAGCAGCATTCCCAGCACAGCTGCCCGGCTCCGAGGTGCCCACTCCTCTCCCGCATCACTCCCGCTGCCAGCGCAGGGGGCCATTCCAGCACAGAGAGCCCAACGGAGGCTCCGGACCCGCTCCACGTGCCGGTCTCCAGATTCGTCATCCTGTCTTCAAATGATGCCTCAGACTTTCAGGCACCAGAAGGTATATCTGACTAATTAGGAGCACGCGTTTCTATTGAAGTGCAAAGTACACAATTATGTGCTATACGTTTCTGGAAGGAGTGCTCCAGTTTTGCCTCAGAAGCGTCACCCTCGGTCTGGATCCGCGCCGCCCCAGCCCTGGCTCTGCGCAGCCGCCGTCCCCTCGCCCTCCCGCCGCTGCAACACGCGCTCGTACTTCACACGCACCCGAGGCAACTACCTCCAGACTAATTTTTATTGGAAACACACACACCTTAGCGCGCAGCTGATCAAATGGTGTCACCAAGCAAATTATAACAGCACAATACTGAAAAGTAATTTTACTAGTAGCTAGAAAAGTCTGACGACTGCAGAGGATATATTTAGCTGCATATATATATAGACAACACTCAGTGGTGTCTGGTCAAAAGAGTGCAAATCTTCCCTAATGCACAGAGTATGCCTGGCCCCAAATGCTTCAATAGCACTTAGAGAAGCCTCTTCTATTTGGCTCAAATTCTACCCAGCCTGTTAATAGCCAAGCTATTAGGATGATTTTCTGGCCTGGCTGCTTGCTCAGAGAATATTCAAAAGATTGCTCTGTAAAACTGAGTCTGTTACCACATCTGAAAGCAGAGGAAATATCGATCAGCAGCGCAGAGCCATTAGCTCTCCAGCATCTCGGATGTCTCCCGCGCCGCGGACGGAGCGGCTCTCCAGGCTCCCGGGTCTCGCTGCTTGCGGGGGCCGTGCGGGCCGGGCACTGCGGCGGCCGCGAGCAGACACGGCTGCGAAGGGCGGCTCTCCTGCTCACCAGGCCCGTGGTCGCCCACGCCGCCACTGCCACTTGTGCCCCTGCCCATGCCCACAACCCCTGCTCTGGTCAGGACTGTCAGTGTTCAAACCTACGGAGCCACGTGGGAGTGCCTCTAGGTGTCAAGAGCTGCATGAAAAACCCAAAGCAAGAAACAAAGCAAAAGTCAGGGCTGCACGCAGAGCCCAACTCGCTTTGGCATCACAAACCGCACGTAAGACTACCCATTTCTACAGCCTGCACCAGAAGGATGATTTGGGCTCCATTTCCAAAGTCACATACGTCTTGGTGAACCATAAAACTGGAAACCAGTTCAGCTTGGAGTTGCTGATAAAGGCCTGAAATATTCAGGCTTTGCCTCCACTGACTGCACTGCCATGATAAAACTTGTAATTGCTGTTTCTGAAGGAAGAAGAAAGGAGAGCTAACATGCCTGAGGAAGCTCCTTAGCAAGGTTTGTCACTCCAGGCCCAACTGCAAAGCTCTAGTATGCATTTTTATATAGTCTTTATGCATTTAAATGCATTTATTATGCATTTAAACAAATGCTCAGTCCCTGGAGTACAGTATATATTTAGAAGTGCAGAAGAGGAAGGTGTTGGGCATTATGCACACAGAGAGCTGGCGTGCGGCCTCTTGCACAGCTGCACCCTGACCAGCACCAGGAGGTCACCAGGCCCTTGCTCCACGTCAGGATGCGAGCGGCAGCGCCGGGACACTGGCCAGGGTGCAGGGGCACAGCAAGGAGAGGGGCAGTCCCGCTGTGCTCCAATCCCGTGGGGCAGGGAGCGCCCAGGCCACATCCCTGCCCGCCAGGCGCCGGTTCTGCCCGCACCGGCCAGGGCCCTCAGCACCAGGCAGCAAGGGACACGGCCCTGCTCCTGCTCACCGTGCCCGGCATGGAGCAGACCCTGCTGCCCGCCCTGCCGCGGCACCGCTCAGCCCGCATGGCTCCACTCACCGGGCGCAGGGGTGTTCGCAGTGCAGCCCTGGGGCTGCCCCGGCCAGGACGCGGGCGCTGCTGCCGCGAACATGGCTGCAAGGGCCAGCTCCTCCATAGCAGTTCCCCAGCGGAGCTCCCGGCAGCAGCAGAGGTTCCTGTGCCCTACATTCCCTGCCCGCAGCCAGAGCTGCTCGCTGCGCGCCAGCCCCGGGGCGGGAGGCAGCGTGGCCAGGGGCTGCGGGCACAGGGGGCACGACGGGAGTCCCGCTGCGCGAGAAGGAGTCCGGGGGCTGCAGGGGCGAGGGGGTGCAGGACATGGGAGGGCGCATCTCCAGAGCACGGGCTGCCCCATGCGCTGCCCCCCGGCCGCCCCGCGCACACGGGGCAGCCCGGCCAGGCCGCAGAGCCCCGCGCCCGCCCCGCCGCGGCGGCGCGGAGCCCCCGGCGGCAGCGCGGAGGCTGCGCGGAGCGGCCGCGTCCCGCGGGGCAGAGCCTGGCACCGGCACCGCCACCGGCCCCACCGCCCCCGGCCCC
>JAUBOD010000086.1:104847-123637 GCA_032353885.1 Nothura maculosa | reverse complement strand
GCCCCCCGCCTGCCCCGGCGGGCGCTGCGCGGAGCGGGGCCGCAGCCCGCGGGGAGGAGCGGAGCGGAGCCGCTGGCGCCCGGCGGCCGCTGCTGCGGGCACGGGAGCGGCTGCCCTCGGGGCTCCGGCCTGGGTGCGCTCGGGATGCGGGAACGGGCCAGCGCTGTGACAGGGATGCACGGCCAGCGCCGGAGCTCGGCCCGACCGCGTGGGCGCTGGCTCCCGCAGCCTGGCCTCGCCGCCAGGGCCTGCTCCAGGGCACAGGCTCGCGGTGCCCGGCTGGATGGAAGGGATGATCCTGGCTCCTTAGCGCTGGGGTCACCAGGTGTGGGCGCTTTCAGGGATTTAGTGGTTGTGATGCGTCTCCAGAGATCTCTAACCGGGAGGAGAAAGCACGTCACGCTATGAAGTGCCGAAGCCTTTGGCTGATTCTGCATTGTGAGAAAATGTCCCTGTTGTTACAGTACCATGAGCAGAAGGGCAAGAGGAGGCTGCCTGGGGGCCCTGGGCAGGAATCCAGTGTCCTGGTCATCCTGCTGCTCGTCGCTGCCCAGAGGAGGGTGCAGGCGGCCCTTGGGGCATGGGCACCCTGGGGATGCTCCCCCAGGCTCTGAGGCTGCCCAACTCCTCTCACCAAGGACACCAAGTGCAGCCAGCCCAGGATGGAGGCAGTCGCTGCGGGGAGCTTGGACCCTGCCCTGTGCACCACAGCAATGCAACACTGCAAGACACGACGCCTTCTGCAGCAGATGCATCAGGGTGCAGCCATCACAGGGCCTGTCCTCGCACCTTGTGGTTGACACCATGCCAGAGGTGCCTTTGCCAATACAACATCCAGCACCTATGTGGAGAGAAGGAGGAAGCTCTGCGGTTCTCTGAAGCCTGAGCATGCTCTGCTTGGACGCTCCTCAGGAAGCTTGTCCTGGTGGTCTCCTCGGCAGCTGCTGACCTGGATCCCCAGCAGATGTATCTGCTCCAGCAGCCGCTGCCATCCCGGCAGCCTCCGCTGCTGCCCAGCGCTTGGCAGCAGGAGCCGGTGCTCGTGGCAGGATGTGCCATGGTTATCTCCAAGCCCCAGCTGCGCTTTCATGGAGCCGGTTCAAGATCTCCGAGAGACAGAGAGGCCCAACTGCTGAGGGGAAGGAGCGGCTGCAACTCCCCTGCTCCTTTGCAGGGGGTTGTGGTGGTGCCTGCCCTTGCTGGGGGGCTCGAGGCGTTGTTCTCCCCAACATTTGGCATTAGTGCAGTGGGCCCTGGTTCTAAAGAGGTGAGGACAGTATGTGCAGCCCACCACAGTGCACAGCAGGGAGGAGAGGATGCTCCTTGGTGCTGGGCTCACTGCTCCCTGTCTCTGCCCGATCCCACTCTCCTTGAGCTCTGTCCCCTGCAATTGCAGCTCTGTCCATTCCTGCTGCCCAGGAGGGCAGTGCATGGCACATGGCCAACAGCAGCAGTGTGGCTGGTGCTGGAGCCACAGGCAAGTGTTGGGCAGCTCCCTCCATGGTGAAAGGGGCATGGAAAATCCCGCTCAGGTCCCGGAGCAGGTGCGTGCTCACGCGCTCGGCCCCTTGCAGGTGCCTGGGCTCCACGCAGTGCACGGGACCCATTCGGGGCCGTGTTCTGCAGCGGCCTCGTGCAGCGCAGCCCCGAGCACCGCAGTCCTGCAAGGCCCTGTGCTCACGGCCTGCCCCTCTCCCTGCTGCAGGGGCTCCGAGGGGCAGGGGCAGCTGCTGCAGCTTCCTGCTCTCCTGAAGTCCCCGTGAGACCCCGAGCTCTAATGGTTCGGCGGAATACGCTGCTCCTCCGCGTGCTGAGGAGGTGGGTGCTGCTCCCCCTGGCGTCCCTGAAGGTCTGGGAGCTTTTGGGGGCCACTTATGGCCAGCTTGTCCATGGGGTCACCAGGTGCCTGGGTGCTGGATCCCCCTACAGCTCCCCCTGTCCCTTGCAGCATTTCCCTGCAGTGCTGCCCTGCGCAGCTCCCTGCACGCTGCAGCGCTGCAGCCACTGTGCCCACTGCAGCCCTCAGCCGCACATGGGGCAGCAGCGTGAGCATGGGGCAGAGCACAGTTCCGGGCAGCCCCGTGGCAGGGCCCAATCCCGCCTCGTGCTGGTGCAGGGTGCGCACACATATACACACACACACGCACACGCACAGAGCTGTGCACACAACGTGCCATGAGCGCCCTGCAGGGGGGCACCCGCAGGACCACCCCAGCACTTCAGACAGGAGGAAGGAAACGTTACTTTCTCAGTGATGATAATGTTGTTCTTCATCAAAAAGTGTTTGCAAGCTGCAGCATTTGCTCCTCTTTAGAAGCAGGAAATTCGGCGCTCCAATCACTGAAATGTCAAGAGCAGCAATGTGCGGAGAGGCGCTTCCCTCTCCAGAGCCCCGGGGCGCTGGAAGCGCTGCCGGCTCCGAGCTGCTGCTGTGGGCGGCTGCCGTCAAGGAGGCTGCCTTCCCCAAACGCCTCTTCCCAGGGATCCTTTTCCACCTTAAGTTCTTTAGTCCGTAAGATGGGGGAGCTGTTGCATTGTGCAAAGCAGCGCGCGCAGGCGGACGCCGCTCGTCATTCCCTCCGCTTCCATCCGCGGCTGCGCGGGAGCCGCCGGTCCCGGCACCGCTGCGGGGCCTCGCCCGACACGAGGGCTGGTGCAGATCCCACCAAGGGTTCGGGCCAGCCCCGCAACCTGCTTTGACTGTTTGGGGGCTGCTGTTGGGTTCGGGCCGGGCTCGTCACACCCCAACCCCTGCCCGTTCCCCAGGTGCCCGCAGCCCAGCCCGCCTGCACCGCACGGAGCCCAGGGGCGCCTCACAGCCAAGGGCGTCCGCCCTGCCCTGGTCTCTCCGCTGCTAAGGAAACTGTTCAGCTTAGATTGCCCTTCCTGATCAGGGTAATTGCACTCTCTGTTTGCTCGATCTTGTGTTTTTACATCTTCTGTGTAGTTATATTATGATTTCTGTCAGTGGGCACCTGGAATTCTCAGCAGTGGTTTGGGTGCATTCCCGTTCCCATAGGCTGGCAGACAGACACAAATGCGCAGGATTCAGAGCAACCAGTGCAGCTCTGCCTGGAACTGGGAGCCGCTGCTCCCGTGTGCTCCTCCAGCGGCGAGCGCTCCGCTTGGTCCTCTTTACTGTTTCTTATATATTGCTTATGCAAAGTATTCGTTCTTTGCTAGGCTGATGTCTCAATAGGAAACAGCAATCTCGCCCCACAAGGCTGGCTGCCTCCAAAGAGCTGTGTGGACAGCATGACTCCTTTATACCTGAAAAAATGTTTGCTCTTCTACCAGTTGCTGATTTAGAGTATTTTCCTTATGCCAAGCCTTGCATGGCACAGAATATCCCATAACTCAGGCTGTTTGCACTGCCTCCCTTCTTCTGCATGCCCCATCTCTTCTCTTATATCCAAGTAACAAGCTGGGGACTCGTGTTCAACTGACTGGGACGGGAGAATGAAGGACTACTCGGACTCTCATTTATGCACACAAGCAGAAAAAAACATCTTTAAGATTTTAGAGTCACAGTTTAAAGCTCACAGAGGTTCGACACAGGTGTAAGCACTTTAAAATGAAAAGGCTGCACCAAGAATGATGATATTTTCAGTGGCGAGTTGCACTCCTGGGTGTAGGCAAGGTCTAATTTCGAGGGCTGTTTAGCTCACTGGGCAGGAATGCAATATTGCATCGAAAAAGGAAAAGAAAAGAGGCTTGCTGTTCATTATGATAAACATCTCAAATGAATAAAACTGAAAAATAATAAAGTAACTAATATTTTGGGAAGTTGCTAATTGGGAAAAAAAATACAGAGACAGCCAGGCAAAAGAAGCCTGGTAATAACCCTTCAAAAGAGAATGAGCTGAAATCTGGCATGGATCCGCACAGCTTCTGAGCTTGTTCAATTAAAATCAACTCTGAATGGGTTTTCTTTCACTTCCATTACTCAAGCTGCATTCTTCAAAGGGAGAGCAAATGAGCGATATGCATATGAAAGGACCATGCAGTATGAAATTACAAAATGATACAGGGTTTGGATATTTGCACTCTGCGATATTAAATCTTCTGAAGGAAAATATTTGAGCAAACTCTGAATGAAGAGCCCTGCGGAGGAGGAAGGAAGAGCTGCGAGGTGCATGGAATGAGGAGCGGGTGGCGCGGCGGCCTCGCGGCTCTGCGGGCTGGTCCCAGGCCGGCGATGGCGGCGAGGACGTGACCAGCTCCGCGGCCCCGGCGCAGGGGACAGGCCGGGGCTGCGCGGAGCTGCACGGAGCCGCGCGGAGCCGCACGGCCCTTGTTCCTCTGCGCCTCTCCTGCAGCTCTGCATTGTTGAGAACTAGCTCAGCAAATCCTGCTCCTCTCTCACTTCAGCCCCCACTTGCTTAAAATACAGGAACCAGCGCAGATTTTTTCCAGCCTCATCTTATCGTTCTCAGTTTGAGAGTTATTAAAATCCTTGGTTCTGAGTCTGTCAAGACTATCCCGCGTGAGATCTGGTTTCCGCAGGCGGGAGCCTTCAGGGGGGCTGCTCCGCACCCTGTCCCGCAGCCGCTTCCCTCTGCAGACGATCGTCATCGTTCAGCATCACATTCCTGACGCTGCGTTCAGCATCACGGGCTTGACCAAAACCTCAGGGGGGTGAGTCACGTTTGTGCGTTATTCCTAGAGCACCTTCCAGCTCTGCTCCAGCGAAAAGGCAGAGCAATCTCTTCCTTTATTTTTTATCTTTCCTTATGCTGCTGGAGAATTTCTGCATGCTATTCTACATCCTTGGCATTTTTTTTCTTATTTTGGATTCTACAAGCTTTACATCATCCACAAAAATATAGTTCCCTTTGGTGGATGATTTTTTATTCACCCTTTTCAAATTTTCTCGCTCCTTATGTTCTCTTTAAAATTATTCATCCATTGGGGGCAACTCCACTACAATGTTCCCTTTCGTAGGGGACCCTAAATAAAGCGACGTGCGGAGAGATTTCAGGGAGATATGTCTTGATATTTTGGTAGGGCTGCTTCTACCAATCTGCATCCCTAAGTGCAGTAAAGGCTGCATGAGTTGACTTTCTTCAAAGGGGAGAGAAAAAACAAGAAAACACCTTAAACATTGCTCATTTGTCTGAAAAAATACATTTCTAGAAATATTATTACTAATATACAATTTTATATTAGTTTTTAAAAGCAGATTTATCTGTCATTGGACCTCAGTAACCTGAGTACGCTTCAGAAGGGAGTTTTGTCAGTCCCGTTTTTATCTCCTAACAGGAGAATCTAAGGTAAGCGCGAGAGCGCTCCCGTGTGAGGTGGCTCCCTTCGTGCGGGATTCCCGCCCCTGCGTGGGTTTGACGAGAGCCCTGCAGCACCCGGCCAGGCCCTGCACAGGGGGCAACTCCCGTGCCCCTGCCCCAGCCAACCCTCCTCACCGCTCCTGATGGAAGAGCAGGATCTGGGAGGACTTTCCTCCCGAGCCTCTGGCTGAGGGACGCGGGCTCGGGGGGTGCAGAGGAAACCCCCAGCACAGGCACGAGCTGCATTAGATCTGCACCACCCCGAGATGGGAATGCAGAAGGTGTTCGTCTGGAAGGGACCTCCGGAGCTTTCCAGCTCATCCCCATACTCAAAGCAAGAGCAAAAAAGAATCTTTGCCAGTCCAGTTCTGCAAAACCTTCAAGGATGGATAAATGCAGCAGTGAACCCCATGGGATCACAGCAGCATTCCGGGGGCAGCATTCCTGGGATTGCAGCTTGGCCTCCCGTGCTTCCCAGAGCAGCAGCCTGGAACAAGCCCCACGCTCCTGCAGCTCCACTGAGCAGGGCCTCTGACTCCCGCTATTCCTGGATTTCCCACTTTTCCTGGATTTCCTGCTATTCCAGGATTTCTCTGCAGGATAGGCTTTGTGCAGACTCTTGTGGTTTATTGCAATAACCCACCAGCATTATTACAGCTCTCTTGTGGTGACAAGGCTGACATTGCATAAACTTCAATTAAGCTTTTTAAATTAAGTTTCTACACTTCTAAGGCCCAAAAAGTAAAAGAAATCAAGCAAAGCAGTCAGGATTCTTCTTTCTTCTCTCCTCCTCATTCTCCTCAATGTGCCACACACAAAATGTTAAATTCTTCCTTAAAAAAAATGCTTGTAGCCGTTACTCGGTACCGTAACATTTGGCAACAGCAGGAAACCTCAGCACTTCTATGGGGTTTTCCAGGTCGGGGTTTAGTGGTACCAGATGTGCTTCCCTTTGCCTATGAGCAAGGCTTTAAGCAGAACAGCGTCTGTCCCTCACTTTCTTGGGCAATCCCGAGCCCAAGAGGAGCTGGATTCATCTGATGCCAACAGGGATTTAAGCAGTAACCGAAAAACTGCATTTAGGAGCTTGCAAATGTCATCCTTGAGTCTAGCAGGGAAAATTACTTAATCCTTGTGGTTTGTTAGCGTTTATCAGTTCAGCTAACAACTCCGTTGGCACCGAGAGCAACTACTTGTAATAATCCCATTTCCACCCCAAGGGACAGTCCGCCTTTCTATTGCAATAATGACTGATAACAGCTCCAGATTCAAACTGGGCTTTGGTTTGGACAGGACATTCAACTGTTAGGTTTCTTGTAACACGAATGCAGGATAAGTTACGAGTGATTTATGGATGGTGATTTGCCCAACAGTGGAAAACTCCCACATGATGGTTTGGGCCATCCACGTGGCACTGTCTGGTGGTCCAGGCCAAGCAGAAGAAATGTCTCGATTTGGGTGAGGACAGGCAAGCAGTGATGGTGACACAAGCGCTGCTTTAGGTTGGCCCCTCATTTTCACCCTCTGAAAGGCAGAAATGCTGAAAAGTGCAATTACGGCCGCCTTTTCCATGGCCTCTTTTCCAGCAGGAAAGCTGGAAAGAACTGGGAGCAGCAAGAGGGAGGCCTGGAACGGCAGTGGGTGGAGAAGGATGGAAGCAAGAGCAGCTTCTGAAAAACAGAAATCAAAGATCTTCTCAAGAGCTTGGTTCCTGCTTAAAAATCACAAAAATGTTTAAATGTATTTGAATGTATTTAATGTACGGGGCATTTCCATCAAATGAAGGTCTTCCCAACGAGCAGCTCGTGTGCGGGTCGTTAAAGCCACCTGGAGAGGACGGCAGTGACCCCGTGGTGCCCGGCCAGGACGAGACACGGGGCCCCTCTGTGTCCCCGATACGGCTGGGAGGAAACAGGCAGCGATCCAGGAGCAGCAGCCCTGCAGAGCTGGGATTTCACCCGCCGCTCAGCAGCTCTATTTAAGGCCGCTACCGCTCCTCAAATTTTGCCTTATTGGTGTACTTGGATGATTGGGGCTGTAACCGGGTCGCTTCTGTCCCTCACAAGGAGAATCCATCACATTTGCTGCTCGGAGAGATGGGGAGAACCCGGAGAGCCCCGCGTGGGCGGCAGGAGCCTGGACAGCCGGTGCTCCCGGAGCCAGATCCCAACAGCGCCGCACGTCACCACACCGTGCCAGGAGGGAGAGGTTAATGCTGGAAGCGCGGGACATGGGCCTGGAAACCCCGCGCTGAGCTCGCAGGCAAGGCTCCGGCGGCAGGACTGCTGCGCTCCCATGTGCATCCAAACCCACTGCAAAATCAAGGATGCAGCAACGAGGAAGATTTAGAAGCGGGGATGACAGACTGGGCGGAGAGCAGGGAGCAGGAGAGGAAAGGGAGCAAAGCTCCTGCTCTGGAACATGCTGCCGCCTCCCAGGGATCTGTGGCTTAAACAGTTGTGTATCCAAAAAAAAAAAAAAAAAGGATTTTTTCCGCCAGTGTCAATACTGAGCAAACTGATAGAGAAATAATGCATATTATGGAAAAGCCACTGCAGGAGTTGGGGTGTTTGTATTTTTTCTTTTATGAGTGGATCAGGGACAGCACTTTATTGAGTGTTCCAAAAAAACCCAACAAACGCATTAATAAGGATGATCTGGTTACTACAGTGTACGTGGATTTCAATGAATTTTGAGAGGCTTTCTCACAAAAAGCTCTAAGAAAATAAGAGTGCTGTGGGATGTGTGCAATTTAGATAAATTAACTAAGCAAGAGATGAAAAAACAGGGTAAAAAAAGCAGCGAATGTATTTTTCGATATAGTCATAGAAAACCTGCAAAATGTTTTTAATAGTGAGGAAACAAAGTCTGCAGATGATACAGAATCATTCAGAACTACTTCCAGTGTTATTGAATTTCATTCATCACTTTATTTACTTAGTTTTGTGAGATCCTTCTTCAGGTCTTTGCAGCCAGCCCCTGATTGAACCAGCTAAGCAATAAATAAGCAACGAAATTCAATAGTGACAGAAGGGGCGGCGAGCAGAGAGGGAAGGGTCCATAGCTGCACACACAGAGCGTCTGCATCGCTGCTGCGGAGCACCGGGACAGAGCCACGGAGCACAGCGGCGGCCGCAGAGTGAGAGCGGGTGTCGGGCCGCTCCCATATCAGCCCAATATTGTCTTATTTCTTATTTATTTATTTATGTCTCCCTTTTCTATCTCAGAGTCCTGCTATAAATGTATGATTTTACCTTGGAATTTAGCATTTTCCTTAAAATTGCATACTTGCATTCTGACAGATGGGAATGTACAACTCCCGGGTCAGCTTTCCAGGTTCCTGGTGCCTCCAGCTGTGTGTCCACCAGGCCCCACGTAGTCCTCCAGGTTTCCTACCCGGCTGCCTCCTCCAACTCTATTTTCCCTAGTGATTTTGCAGCTATTCCAGGGTCTCTTTGGGTAGTTTTCCATTTCAGAGATGTTATAAAGATGATTGGAGACATCTGTAACACACAAGGTAAGGGAGATGAAAAGAATATTGCTCACAGACGAAAATCGGAAAAGACAAATTGAAAAGGCTTGAGATTTTGGAAACATTGGTAGAAAATACTTTGAAGATTATGTGAATAAAGTCTGAGACCAGGAACATTTTATTTAGTAAACAAATTCAGCTTGTCTGAAAAGAATCATGTGCACTGATGGGACTGTGCAGGGATGCTCGGTGTGTCTGCACCATCCTGGCTGTGCAGAGACAGCCGGTGCATCCGCACCATCCCAGCGGCATGGGGACACCCAGCGTGTCCACACTATCCCATCTGCACGGGAATGCCCAGTGCTCCTGCACCATCCCAGCTGCACGGGGACACCCGCTGCATCCGCACCATCCCATCTGCACAGGAATCAGCCCCGCTGCACCCGCTGCCAGCCTGGCCCCACAAGCACCCCCGGCTCGTGCACAGACACCCTTCCCCAAAGCGGGGGCTCCGCAGGACCCACACGCTGTGCAGGAAGTGCCTGAACCATTAAATTAATTAAATTTGGGCTCCATGGTCTAGAAGGGGCTTCCATTCCCTAAAGCAAATGTCCACCGCTCTGGCCCTGCAGCTGTTTGGATTTGGTTCCTGATCTCATTTCTGCGGGGGAACCAGAGTAAAGGTGACCCCTTTGCTCAGCACAGAGGTGTCACTGGAGGCTGCGCAGGGGCTGCGTCCCCGGCCCCGCTGCCTGTGACGCCTGGCACTGTCCCCAGCACCTGGGAAGTCACAGCGCGTGGCAGCGCCACGAGGCCGTCCCGGCTCCCGGCTCCGCACACGGGCGCCGCACAGGACACGGGCACCCGGCTCGCGCTCCCTCCTGCAGCCACCCTGGCCAATGGACTGCAACAACCCCAGAATCTTCCCTCCTCCGGCTGCGTGATCCCCAGCTAAGCTCCAGCTCTCCTAGCACAGCTGCCTTGCTGCCAATTCAATTAATTTCGCCTTAGCTTCCAGCCGCTTCTTTTCAAGCTTCTCCAGCTAGGATTACCAACTTTCCTAGTACCTGGCACTGCCTCCCTAACAGCCTGAGCTCAGCTCAGCTCTTGGTTGTATTTAGGGAGGAGACACGTGGACCTTTCGACTTCTTGCACAATCAGGGTATCCTCCCCACTCCCCAAGCGGTCTTAGTGCTTCCTTTTGGATATTTTTCCTTGAAATGCACCCAACGGGATGCTATGCAGTTGCTCAGCATTAATGTTACAAGATAAAAAACATCCCCCCCGCTCCCCTGCTTGCCCTCCCACAGGCCCCAGGGGCACCCACAGCTCCTGGTGCTGCCCCATCCAGACCCAGCGCTGCTCCGGCCCATGAGGAGGATGAGGACAAGGAGGAGGAGCCACCACGGCCGCTCAATCACCTCATGTGCAGACGAGCTCAGCTGCTCTTGAGTCAGATCATTCTTTGTGACCGACAATATGAAGTGCTGTTTGCCATTCTGTGCGTATCTTTTTGCATGGGTGCAGGTTTTCTATTAATATTGACGTAATTTATGAAAATACGTAATAGCTTGATCCTTTTATTCATTCTCTGCATGGTACAATGAATATTTGATTGCTTCCACGGAGCAGAGCATCTCAAACCAGAGAGGCAGAAGTGGCCAGTCTGAAGCATCAAGTAATCCAGCAGCTTGGAACAATGACCAGCACTGTGCAGTGTTAAAGTTAATCACTGCCAAAAGGATGGGAAACAAATTGCAGGAGTAAATAAGTAGTGATGAGAGAGGTAATACACAATTTCCCTGCAATCTTAAATCCAGGACTTAATTTGTTATATAGGAGCTATAAGAACAGTCAAGTTTGAAGATGAAGCAAAAACACAAAAAGAAAAAAGTAAAATAAAGCTGACTGTGAAATTGTTTCAATACTAAAATGGCAAATTAAATTAGATGTCTTCAGTATAACGTAGCGTACCACGTAAATCCAGCCCTCAGAGAACACCATCAATGTCTGCAATAGCAACAGACTATCAAGGACAAGATCACAGAGTCGCTGTGGGTAGGGGATATCCATTGAGAGCAACCATGAAGGGAAACTGCAAATTGGAAAGAGGTAAAGAGAAAACAGAAAGCATCACTCTGGTCTCGATAAATGCATAATACAATTTTAGCTTGAAAATGTCATTAAGTTTTTGTCAATTCACCAAGGAGATCAAAAATACAAAGAACGTGAGTTTCTGGATGGGCGATGAGGGGCAGTGACTGATGCAGAACGGCGCCCACTGGAGAGACATCAGACATGTTCCCCCAGCTGCCGCAGAGAGAATGGAGAGGCCTCGCATGGGGACATTCCCGACGTTCCTCAGCTCCTGGGCACGTGCAGGGTGCGCCATGACAGCGAGCGCTCCCCACGGCTCACAGCACAAAGTGGGAGTGGATCCTGCCTCACACACCCTCGCCGAACCCCTAAACCAGGCGAGTGAAGCGCCAAGGGCTCGTGGTGCACAAGGACATGGGGAGCTGCGGCGGCTCCAGGGCTCCGGCCCCCTGCTCCGGTGCCCTCCTAGCGAGAAGGACAACGTGTCCCAGTCGCTTCCCGCTCCGCGTTCCCAGGAGCATGCTGCATTCCCCACAGTGGGTCTGATCTCCCTGGGTCTCCATGGTTATGTTCCCTGGGCTTTTCCTCCCAATAGCAGAGGTGACGGCGAAGCGCGCGCGGGCGGGTGGCAGTGGCAGCGCATGGACACCAGGGTGCAGCCATCCAGCTGGGGTGACCCTGCCATTGACTTTGCCCTGCCCTTCTCTGGAGATGTCCAACCCGCTGTGCACTGTGCTCGGGGTGACCCTGCTTGAGCAGGGGCTGGCCTAGGTGGTCTCCAAGCCCAGCCCACCCAGCCCTGCTGTGCTTCCCTGATAAGGGCTACCAGCAGATCTCACCAACGGCTGCAGCTCTGCTCTGCCATGGCCTCAAAATCTCCGTGGCCTCACAGGACCCTCACCGAGAGTTAGAGTAACATGAAAATCTACTTTCCATATTTGCACAGTTTTCACCTGTAATTATAACTTCAGGCTTGACAGTTAAATTGCTTTTTATCCCTGGGGCAGAAAGTATGTCTTGTTCATTTTGATGTATTATAAGTGCATGAAGGGTATGTGCAAGTTACAAAATGAAATTTTATCTATCAAGTTTGAAAATGTAGTGGCACCACAGGGTTTTGTTGAGCAACACTGAAGTCAGAGCAAGCATGCAGATCATGAGGGCGTCTCCATTTGAACTGTGCTTAGTTTTCTTTTAGGGACCCGGGAATACCAAGCCAGAAATGCAATTTGATATAATGTCTATCTGGAGACAGAGCAGGATTATTCCCAGCCTGGTTTCCAGGATTGTTCTCTGCAGAGTTTCCAGGATTATTCCCAGCCTAGTTTCCAGGATTGTTCCCTGCCAGGTTTCCAGGATTATTCCCAGTCTGGTTTCCAAGATTATTTCCAGCCTGGTTTCCAGCATTGTTCCATACCTGATTCCTGGCCATATTTCTCAGTGAGCGCTGGGCACAGCAGGTACGTGAGAGGCTCCACTCGTAACCGCGCTGCAGATGTGGGAATCGGCAGCGTGGGACTCTTGTGTCCTTGCTCTGCTGTCAGGAATGGCTCCAGGGTTTTCCCTTTAATGAGACAGTGGGAAGAGGAGGGCGCAGCAGAAGCTGCATGGCCTCGCTTGGGCTTTGCTGCCCGCGCGGTCTTGCTCTGCGCGAACGCGATGCTCCGTGCGCCTGCTGCATCCCGGCTGTGCACAGGGATGTGTGGAGGCCATCGCGGGCTGCTGCGCCCTCCGGTCCTCTGGCAGGGGCACAGGAGGATTCTGCCCATGGCCTGACCTGCTGCGGAGCCACCAGTCTGGGGTGCAGCAAAAACCTCGACTCTGCTTGGAGGCTGGGTGCAGAATCCGGCCATAATGGAAAAGCGAAAGAACAGAGAATGCCAGCTACAAAACTCTCTAAAAATAATTCAATAATGCTGCTGCTTTCTGTGGGTCTCAAAAATGGACCTTTCAAATCTATAATTTACTGCAGGATGGCAGAGACGGCAGAGCCCCGTCTCGGGAGCAGAAGCTGCTGTTCTCTCCGTATCCTGGGCACGGTGACACATCCCAGGGAGCGGAGCATGTGGACGCTGACCCCGTGGGGCTGGGAATGCCCCGCGTGGTCGGGACGTTGCAGGAGCTCCCCTGGCAGGGCAGGATGAGTCTGTTTCACCTCGCTCCCCTGCTGCAGCACTGAGCAAGTCGCGGGTGCTGTCATGTCCCCGGCTGCTGCTGCTGCCCATCAATGCCAGGGAACATGGCCAGTGACCGCGGCTAGCACCACGGCCTCATGCCCTATCCTGGTGCCTCGTTCCGGGCTCAGTGGAGCCCGGCAGCACAAGTGACTCCCTCAGAAGTGCCTCCTGGCACAACCAGGGTGTTGTCAGATCAGCAGCTTGCACCGCATCTCCAGAGCAGCCAGAGCTGGGGCTGGTGGCACCAGGACGCCCCTCTTTTCGCCGTTCTCAGGCAGTCGCGCGCTGCAGGACCCAGGGCAGGAGGAGCAGCAAGTGCCCAGGACACGGTGCTCGGGTAGCTCTGCTCCTGGGGCAGGAAGGGGCTGCCCGCTTCCCGCACAGCAGGAGCTCCTGGGACCTCCTTCATGCCGTCTCCTGCCGTGGGTACCAGGCTGCTCCAGCCTTGAGTGCACGAGCCCACGTGGAGCCCAGGGCACATTTGCGCTTCCCACCCAGGCTCACTGCTCCTGCTGAGGGCAGGGCATGGAGCTTCCCTGCAGTCCGTGGCTGGCAAGGATGAGCAGCTGCGTGCCCAGGGCTCGCCTCCTCACAGGTGCTCTGGATGCCCAGCAGTGAGCAGGAGCCTGAGCCACCTTAGATGAACCCTGCTCACTGCGTCACCACCATGGATCATTCTCCAAGCCAACTGCTCTTGGAAAGCCACAAAGTTATAAATATGCCCGTTTTGTGCTTCAGGAGCGTTAAGTATGTGGAACCACAGCAGGTGCAAACCATAACCTAAACTGCATCTCCTCTCTGCAAAGCAACACACCTGGCACGAGCAAAACAGTCTTTTGGACCTAATATTTTTGCAGAGCAATTACAATAGTGCTCACCTCTGCCTGGTTCGGTAAAATAATGGTTTCTCCAGCATTCCTATTTAAGCTTCATATTTGTCCTACAGCCTCCCTTCCAGATTTCTTGTTTTATCTTATCCACACATGAGTCAACATTATTCTGCCACTTGGATCCACAGAACAACTGCAATATTGCAGCATAATTATTTCCCTCACTGCTTTTTATATTTTTAGGCAACTGATAGCAACAAATACGCTGTGCCGGCAGATCACATTCCCTGTTCCGTGACGTATTGCGCACATACATATTCCTGGGCGCGTGCACACATTGTAACACCGTTGTGACACCGCTGGCACATGCGTACGTGCCTGCCCGTGGGCATGACTGGCACCTAAGCACACGGAGACAACCCGCACGACGGTAGCAGTTACACCTGGGTGCTGTCCATGCATTTCCAGCGGTCAGGCACCGAGCACCGGGAGCTCTTTGCAGGAGCGCTCGGCTCGGCTGCAGCAGCCCAGAGCCACAGAGCAGTTAAACGTGAGCGGCAGGAGCCGCGAGGCCGCAGGAGCCGGCGTGCTGGGCCCATCTCGCGCTGCCGGAGCCTCGAGGGCTGCTGCTCGTGGGAGCAGCCGCCGCAGGAGCCATCCCAGCCCGGCCGTGTTGCCAGGGCCGGGTGCTCCTCCCGCGCTGGGAGCCGGCAGCCCAGCAGATGGGCAGCACTTCCAGTCCGTCAGCCCCCAGATGGGTGGCTTCCATGCAACAGTATGTTAAAGTCACAGAGTCGCTTAAACCATTAGCAGTTGGAATAACTGATCTGGAGGGCTCCGTGGGGAGGGAGCGGTGAGGTTGGAGGCAATGGTGTGTTGGGCTCCCTCGGTCCTCCCCGTAGCCACGAGCAGGACGGCGAAGAAGGTCTGCGAGCAGCATGAGAGCAGTGGGGCTGTGTGGGGGCTGCAGCGAGGGCAGCTCCAGCCCCAACAATCCCAGGACCACTGCCGACATGGAGCCAATCCGCAGCTCGCGTGTCCTGCTCATGAAATGTGCCCAGCGCTGCTGCAGGAACAGCTCCGGCTGCATGAACAGCCCCAGCTGCGTGAACAGCCTCGGCTGCATGAGCAAACTTGGCTGCATGAACAGCCTCGGCTGCGCAGGGCCTCAAGCCAGGGCGAGTCGCCTTGTGCTGCGGCACCCGGGCCTTGTACCCTGCCCAGCACCAGTGCTGCTGGTACCCGGATTAAACACAAAGAGCCATAAAAAGTGAGGAAAGAGGGGGGAAACAGGCACCAAAGGTCCATATGCTGCTCCTGCCTCTCGACCTGGAGCCTGGCCGGCTCTGCCTGGGCTCTCCCCATGGAGGACATCAGCCGGGCTGCCCCCCATGAGAACAGAGCCCTGTGCCGGCCCTGAGACCCACTCAGTGCGCAGGCAAGCGCAGTGCAGCAGCCCACACGATCACTGAAAATAATCAGCATACCTGCCATGATCTGAGCGTGGCCATGCTTGTGGAAGCAGTGGGAGGAAAAGCAAGAAGAAAAAGCAAATTGCTCCAAGGGCAGCAGAGCTGATTCCATGAGCAGCACAAGGAGATGACAGACCTGCTGCTCAGGCCAAGGACTGGGAAAGAGAGCAGCCTTATGCTGAGAGGCTTTCCCAAAAAGCTTCCTCATCAAAGAGCAAGATATTGGAAAGCAGTGGAAATACTGATACTAAAGGTGCATTATATATATAAAAACAAAAAGGTTTAAGAAACAGAGTGTGACCTGCGCTCAGAGAGCAGGCGCTGCACGGGTATCTGGCTCCCAGCCCCAGCGCTGGCTGCTGCCAGGGTGGAGGCGCTCTGGACCACGCCGACCTCCACGCAATCAGCGCTTCATCTAAAGCGCGAGCCGGTGCCAGGCGGGTGTGGGAGGGCTGCCAGCCGCCAGGGAGGCGGCTCCTCACGCACTGCGCGGCCGCGGCTGCTGCCCTCGCAGCCCGTCCGAGCGCCGCTGCGTGCAGGGCAGCGCGGCGGGATCCGCCGCCGGGAAGGTATCCCGCCACCTGACCGCGTTTGCCAGCCAGTTCAGCCTCAAATCTGCTGCTGTCACTTTTCCAGCACCTGCTGAGAAAGACTGGGGCTTCCTCAGATCTGCAAGCAGAGCCTGACCACTCACAGCGAGTTAATTAAAACCATCTCACATGAGAAAGAACAAATGTTGGTGGAGATTAATTGATTTCCTGTTCCTGGGCACTGCACTAAACGCTGCGCTGGAAACACTCCAGCTACAGCCACTTCATCTAAGTCAAGGGCAACCTTTAGTGTGCAATTAATCCCACTTCTTCATTAGTAACTAATATTAGCGCACAGTTAAATACCATAACTGCCCAAGCTTTGTTCTCGGTTTTTCCTCAGTTAGTTGTGCACTCTCCAGTTAATAGTTTCTTTTATACCAAGCTTTACTCATTTAAGAGAAGAAAAAAAAATAGTGGTAACTACTGATGATTTATTCCCCTTTCTCTGTCCCTTCATCTTTGCCAATTACCCTTCATAAATGCTCTGTGTCCAGGCTCTGCTCCTTGCGGTCCCAGATGATCCTGACTCCGCAGGACCAGGGAGGCTTCGGCGGTGCTCAGGGTTTTGCTGTGGGACCTGCTCTTGTAGAGGCTGCCGCAGCGCACGACGGTGCAAGGCGAGACCCAGCCGCCGGTACCAGGAGACTGCAGAGCCCAGGCATGGGTAGGGACATACCGAGCTGCACGGGTACCTCGCACTGCACAGGCAACGCGTGCACTGCACGGGTAACTTGCACACTGCACTAGTAACTTGCACATTTGCACAGCTAACTCACACTCTGCATGGGTAACTTGCACACTGCACAGGTAACACACACTGCATGGGTAACTTGCACGCTGCGCAGTAACTCGTGCACTGCACAGGTAACTCGAGCACTGTGTGGGTAACTCACACACCTGCTCCCTGACCCCACTCCACTCCAGCCCTATGCATAAAAACACATACCCTGACACTTAGCAGGGTATGTAGGCCCCAAAGCACCAACGTGGCACCCACATCCCTCTGGAGCACAGGGACATGCCATTAAATTAACCAAAATACTCTGTGCTTGTGCACTAGGATATCGCTAGGCAGGGAAGGTAAAGCTCTTTTCTAAAGAAAGCGATTGCTGGGTGTTTTTCAAAGGCTGCCTGGGTGTAAAGGATGCTGAAGGCTGCAGCAGGTAGTTTTTAGGTTCCCTGCAGAGCAGGAGGATGCTGCCTAAGGCCGCATCCTGCATCCGCGCACACTGCTCCGGAGGCTCCCGCGCCGCCTGCAGGCATCCCCTGCATTCCCAAACACCGTCCCAAGGCGGTTTCCTCCACACAGGAGAGCGCAGCAACACAAAGCGCCTTGCATTTCGGTGGCGCTTCTGATTTAGCTTGGATGAAACTGCCCTCAGAAACTTCAGGGCTACTCACTGCCTCTTTCATACTCTTAAAAGCCAAACAATCTCTTTGTGCTTCACTTCAAACCTCTCTTTGACCCAAAATGAGCTCAGTCAGACATCGTGAGCGCTGGAGTAGTCACAGGAAGTGGAAGGGAAATTACCTAAGGCAATTTCCGAGGTGGTGTTTAATTACCAGGAACACAATTACCTGGTCTGGTGCAAGTACTTTGCACAAAAAGCGAAAGAATGAAGCTAATTTGCTTGAAGCTTCTGGGTTTATTAGAAATTTCTATTAAATAACATAAAAAGACAAAGGGATGCCAAATTCCCAGGCACTCAAAAGCACACAGATATCATATATACACATATATGCTGCTGTGGCCCATCTGCAATGGCACAGACCTGCCAGCTCTAGAAAAGAGCTCACACCACAGCAGCAGCTTCTAGGGCAAATCCACAGAAAATTGCTTTTGAATACGTGGTTACAAATCTGGTAAGAAAACTTGTTCCCAGCTCCAGGAATGGGGAGACCAAGACACTATGTTGAGAAGACAGGTCCTAGATAGTCAAAAAAATCCTCTTTATTTTCTGCATTCTCTCTCTACATAGATATTTTGTAATTAATTTGCATTTGGCACAAGTTGGGGTTTTTTCAGGTGACTGACATCTGTGGAAATGACATTTCTCCACCAAAGTTCCTTTAATGAAAGGGAGATGCACAGGGGGCCGCTTTACTGCCCGGCTCTGCGCCGCGGCAGCCGGCGGAGCGGCAGCACCAGCCCTGCACGGCGGAGCGCAGCTGCGCAGGTAGCACCCGCTATCTGCCTATTAATTAATCCTCCAGGCAATGCATTTCTTTTAATTACAGCTCGTGTGGCAGCTGCCACCAGCAGATGAAGGATTTGGGATATCCAGCAGTCCTGCCCCTATTCGGTCGCATTCTGAGTCAGGGAGCTCGGGAAGATCCGTGTGGGTGGATGCGCAGGGTGGCACCGCACGGGAAGTGCGGCTGGTTTGCATGGTGCAATGGGTCAGAATAACTGAATATTGTGACCGCCTCCAGCAGGCCAGTGGCCCAGCCGGGAGCACCGCCCACCTGCCAAGGTCAGCACTCCGCTCCAGGGTAAACGGGGCCTGGACAGGTGAGGTTGGTGATGTGCCACCGCTCTCTAGCACAGCCTGGCATTCCTGGCGGGTTCCTGGTGCTTGCCCGGGCAGGCTCCAGCTGCCTGTTGCTTTGGAGCCTGGAGATGGGCCGTGCCCCCATGAGATGGATGGAAAGGACCCTTGGCTGGGAGCAGCGCAGCCCCTGCAGCCCCCGCAGCCCCCGCAGCCCCTGCAGCCCCCGCAGCCCCTGTGGGCACCGTGCCCACCGCAGTCTCCTCCCAACTTTTCCCTAACCTCCTGGTGGGTTCCCTAGCCCTGTGGGCTGCGCTGCCATCCAGAGGGACCTGGACAGACTGGACCACTGGGCGGTGAGAAACCTCATGAAAT
>JAUBOD010000086.1:61742-103891 GCA_032353885.1 Nothura maculosa | reverse complement strand
GCAGGGGGGTTGGACTAGATGACCTCTAAGGTCCCTTCCAACCTTACACATTCTATGATTCTATGATTCTATGATTCCTGACTCCCAGGAAAGGAGAGGCCAAAACTTGTTTCTTTTTATTTAACACGAGGCTGCCTCCCCTTGCTGCTTCCAGGTGCCCCATGCTGGGAAGATGCTCCGAGTCACACAGGGACTGATTCAGCATCCCTGCAAATCGCAGCTGCCCAGAAGGGAGGAAGAAGCAAGAGGCTGGAAAGCAGGTTGCTGGTGGGGGGCAGCGCCGGAGCTGCGTGGTGCCGGGCGCTCCAGCAGTACCGGGAGGCACCAGCACAGAGCGGCCCGCGGTGCAAGGGGGCTGTGGTGCAGGGGGCTGCGGTGCAGGGGGCTGCAGAGCTGCGGCTCCAGCTGCAAGGCTCCAGTGCAAGATGGCTGCAGGGCTCTGCATGTCTATGTACAGCTATCGCATGCATTTATGTTATATATTGTATTACATTATAAATAATATGGAATTTCATCATATATATCTCATATAGTATATATACTATACTATATATGTATGTTATAAACATAGTTCGGGCTATATTCACACTTTCATGTCTTGGAGCTGGATTAAACCCTTTTTCCCTGCTTCCTTCCCCTCCCCATCCTGGGAAGCCCCGGGCCAGCAGCTATTGCCCGTCCCTAGAGCCATGGAGCCCTCCCTTGCATCTCTATTCCCTCCTTTGCATCTCTATTCCCTCCTTTGCATCTCTATTCCCACAGTGTTTAGGGAGACTCCATGTCCCCCACAAAGCACCAGCTGCCCAGTGCAGAGCCAGGGGGAACAGGGGGCTTCCCAGAACTATGTCCCAGGGTCTGCACTGGGGAACCCCCTTCATGGGGCGGTCACTGCCCTGCATGGGGACATGTGGGTCTCTCCCCACACGAAGAAAGGTGGGAAGGTGACCATTATTTGCTGACAGGGCTCTAATTAGCAGAACAAATAATTAAGGACAGGAGGATAGAAAGGAGGAATAAAGTGACTTGGTCTGTTTCACATGATCCCGTGCAGTGTTTGGACTCACTGCTCCGCCTCGCGCATGGCCACAGCCAGGGATGCACGAACCCCCTCAGTCCTCGCACAAAGCCCTTAGTCCTTGCACAAAGCCCTTAGTCCTCACACAAACCCGCGCGTGCTGCTGGGGACACCTCAGACCCCAGGGTGCCCCTGAGCCCTGCACCCCGCAGCCTGCGGAGCTGGGCCCAGCCTGCAGTCTGCCCACGGGCTCTGCCCCAGCCACTCCTCGTGGGCATAGTGTTTTATTTCGTCTTGCATTACGTTATTCCACATTCTGCATAGCTGCTATTTTGGGTTTATATTCTGCATTTTAAAGGTTATGTTTTCCTCCCTCAGTTTTAGAGTAAGAACAAACTGGAACTGGGCTATCGCCTCTAAGTGTAGAAGCAATGCTCGTTTAACATCATGAGATATTTTACTTGTTACCATATGGTTAACACCCACAGCAGCGTGGAGCCTTTTCCTTCCAGGAGGGAATGCGGCCGTCGTGCAGACTCTGCTCCCGTTTTAGCTGCCGTCCCCAGACGGAGCCGGGAGTAGCCCCGCGGAAGCAGGAGCCACTAAGGGAGCAGTCAGGCATCCCGAGCCGCGCGTCACCAGCCTGCCTTTCCCCAGGCATTTTTGGGGAGATGTAATTGCTTTATTTGTACTGTGGCAGTCATGTAAAACATGAGAAGGCGAGTGACAAATGAAGCCATCACCATCAAATGAAGCAGGAATTAGGCAGGGCGCACTGCTAATTAGCAAAGTAACTGCTCTTTCCTCTGAATAGGCTGTGGCTGAGGTCTGCAAGGCGGGTGGAGTCCCCCAGCGAGCGGCTCTTGGTGGGCAGCCCCGCTCACAGGACCCGCTCTGCGCCGGGCGCTGCTGCCACGCGGGCACTGCCCAAAGTCCCCACGACCCCCAGCCATCCTCGACCGTCCCTGCCAGTGCTGCTGCTGTGTGTCGGCACTGCCAGGCACAGGGACCACTGTGCAGGGCCCCACACCCCTGGGGAGCAGAGGGACCCCCCCCAGGTCAGGGCTGTGGGACCCCTGGGCAGGGACAGTGGGCCTAGGGACAGGGGTAGGGGAGAGGAGACCAGGGACACGTGTGACAGAAACACCTCCCTTCCCCAGGCACAGCGAGGGAATGTGGGACAGGTGGCACCAACCTCGGGCACAGCACGGGGACATGGGGACACGCATGACACAGCACTATAGCCCCAGGGGCACAGCAGCATCTGGTGATGCTCCCAGGCAAACTCGCATTCCCACTAGACATTAAAAACTACTTAGCAGTTCTCAAAATACTTGTCCTTAGCTCAAGAGCAGACAAAGCAGACACTTTATATGTCAGGAAAGACACTTCCTTTTCCCAGCAGAGATGCCATTTTTAGCTTCTAAACACCAGAGCTATTAACAATAAACAGTTCGGTGCAGGTAGGAGGGATTTATAAGCAGAAAGCGCTCGGAGGAATGAAGTCATGAACACAGCCCATTGCTACACTTAAAATAGTCACTCTCGCACACTAAAGCATCTTGCTAAAGATATTGCTATTGCTGTCATTGCGATGATGGCTGGCGTGCACCAAGCAGGGGGGGCTCCCAGGTGACCCCACTTCCCGTGGCCACCAGCACGGAGCAGCATGGAGCAGCACGGAGCAGCGCGGTAGCTTCAGGAGCTGAGGAACGTACTGCCTTGTTCCAGGTGCACAGGGATTTCACACAGGTCCCAAGCTCTTACAACAGCAGATTGTCCCATTTTTTACCTCACGGGGACATCTGAGACGGCACCATCTGCTGCTCCCTGTTGCGGCTGCTCCCGTTCCCCCGAGCACTGGGATCGCCCTCCTGCAGCAGGGAGGAGGATCTCTGCCCTGCAGGACAGTGACAAGCTGAAAGGCACTTCTGCCCTGCAAAACTGTACCTTCCAACACTCATTTTGCACCAAGGATATGTGTCTCAGATGCCACTCAAAGTTGGTGGCAGACTTGAAACCTGACACATAGACCATTAAAATGAATCAGAGAAATACTTTTCACCAAAGATTTCATTTGATTTCTTTGAATTGGTGTCTGGATTATTTTGGAGAGGGAACAAGGAAAAAGGGGAGACTGGGAATTCTGGAGAAACGCTTTGATGAGCTCCCAGGCAGCTGGATTCGGGAGCAATCTGAGCAAGTGACTTTTCAGCAAAACGATTGACTCTGTGTTGCTTTTCTAAGTGCACGTTCGTTTTCCCTCTGCCGCTTTCCTAGTATCCCGGTTCCCAGGCCATGTCCAGAGCCAAGCCACACTCCTGGGCCCGGGGACCCAGTGCTCCTTGTCAGGAAGGCACAAGCGCTCCCAGGCGCCGAGCACAGGCGAGTAAACATTTTAATGCGGTATTAACAGTTGACTTAAGAGAGACTGCGCTAATCTGCAAGGAGCCAGGCAGATATGTCTGCTTACACGCGAGATCCCGGGTTCCTAATAGCCCTGTAATGTTCAGCTAAAGCCTATTTACACGGGATTAGTGGGCGGCTCTCGGCGGCGTTATTTGCACAGAGGTCCCAGGGATGCTGTGCGTGTTCCAGCAGAGCCAGGAACACACGGGTTTCATCCATGGCAGAGCACCAGGTCTGCAGGTGTGCGGCGCTGCCGACCACATCCAGCAGCCGCTGCTTCGCTGCAGCTGCACCTCGTGCAGCTGTTCTCCGTGCCAAAGCAGCAGTAATGGAACAGAAAATCTCATAAAACCTAAATTGTGGACAAATCATATATCCTTAATCTTGACAAATTATAATTTTGTAATTTAAATTCTATAAATTATGCATCATACTGAGCTATTAGAAAAAGAACTTTTTAAGAGAAAAGCTGGATCAAAGCACGTGCAATGAAGCATTCTGGTTTTAGCCCATGAAATACCGGCCAGTTCCCCCATCCCCTGCAGGATGCCCTGCAGATCCACCCGCTGCCATCCCGGTCAGCATTGTCCCCAGAATTGCCCTGTGTCTCCCAGGCTCCCTGGGCCCCCCTGCCATGGAGCACTCTTGGCCCTGCTGCTCCCTGAGCTCCACAGTGCCCTTGTTGGTCCTCTTGACGCCTCATGTCCCGGTGGGTTCCTGCAGGGATCAGGGTGCCCTGCCCATGACCGTGGTTTCTCACAAGCAGTGCAGTGCAGCGCCCCGCCACGCTCACCGCTCTCGGCACCCACAACAAGCCCCTCAGCCAAGGTCTGGGCTCAGCCCGGCCCCAGCAGCTCCCACCCGGCCCTGCCGGCAGCTCCTGTCCTTGCCCAGGCTGCTACCCCAGCCCACAGAGGGGCCAAAGCTGGGACCTGCCCCGGGCACCCTGAAATGTGGCTGTGACGCTTGATTTATCTCTGATTTCCACAGTCCCATCATACCAACAGCCTGTCCCTGCTAGTCGTGAAGCCATGTCCTGCTGCAGCGCCGCTCCCACGTGGGGCCGACGCTGGGAATGCCAGAGC
Source organism: Nothura maculosa (assembly GCA_032353885.1). Taxonomy (NCBI): domain Eukaryota; kingdom Metazoa; phylum Chordata; class Aves; order Tinamiformes; family Tinamidae; genus Nothura; species Nothura maculosa. The sequence continues at coordinate 99,382 of JAUBOD010000086.1, read as the reverse complement.
CCCGGGAAGGGCTGGCGCGGGAGACGCGCACGGGCCAGCAGCACCAGCCTCCCCATCCCGCTGCCACCAGGGCAGAGCTGCCGGTCACGGCCAGCCCAAGGGAAAACGTACATTTTACCTTTTCCTACAAAATTCATGCAAAATCTGCTGCATATCATGAGTGCCATCTACTGACACTTACTTTTCTTTAAAAAAAAGCCTTTCTTTGCAGCTGTATTCAGAGCAGAGCCCAGCAGCACGGCCTGCAGGGAAGGAGTTAACTTCCACATGAGAAGGAGCAGCAAGGCAAGGGGATGAAATATGCAGTAAGTAAATACTCAGACACCAGGAGTACAGCCCCTGTAAAAAAATAAGGCACTGTAAAGGTATGAGAGTATTCCCATTTAATTCAGTGCTTACCTGGTTGTTTATACTGCCAGGTGTTGAAGTGATGGTAAACATTTATAAATACATCTACATGTACACACTCAGCAATCCTTTGTAATCCTATGGGTACAAGGGTGAAATCAGTATTTGAAATGATAAAAGATGTTGTGAACCCATATTCTAGCCATGAACATGAAATAAGGCAAGCGCAGCTGAGACACCTTCAGCATCATTTTATGTTTGTAATTACAGAGCTGAACGAGCCCCCGACCCCAGGCTGTGAGGAGCAGCAGCTCCACCGTTGCAGGGGGCTTCGGGAATCTGGAAGCCTCCTTGATTTCCTCACCAGGGGCTGGGGCTGCCAGGGCCATCCCGCGGGAACCCCGGGAATCTCCTAACCAATTATTGAGCGTGGCTTTCACTTCAGAAAGGGACATTTCACTAAAACGGGTGCATCTAAAATACACCCAAACCCAAGACTATTCCTGCAGTGCCAACTGCTAAGTGCCCAAACTACTGGAGTTACTTTTACTGTGCAGCTCCAGTCAACATTAAGCAGCAGATGTGAGGAAAGAGACCGTTTGGTTTTCACCTGCTCCCTACAGCAAATCAAGCACTTTTCCCCCTAAAGAGAAGACAACAGTTTGGCACCCACCACTTCCCCATTCCCTGCCAGGCTTCCTGGTACTTAAAGCACCCGTTGCCCTCCAGAACCACTGCTGCAGCCGGGACAGGTACCGCAGTGCTGGGCGGCTCTAGGAGCAGCCCTTGGGCCCTTTTCCCCCATGAAAAAAAATGAGGAAAAATTTGCTGAAATTAACGTAGACATGATTGACGCCTAAATGGAGCTTTGTCCTACCCACTTTCCTCTGAGTATCCGTATTAAAGACTCCTCACTGGAACAATTTAGTCTCATTTTGTACTTAGACAGCTTCCAGCAGGACACAGCATGCCAAGGATGCCCTTACACCGAAACACCCGGCCCCAGCACGGACTGATGAGCCCGGTGATCTGCGTGTCCTTCTGCATCTTTGGGCACCACTGGGACAAAACACAGTGCTCTCTTTTCTCACTAGCACTCCAGAACTCTACAAAGTCAACTGCATCTCTACATATTATTTCTTGCAAAAAAATGTAATTTCAAGTTTCTAATTGGATTATCCAATCTATGTGACCCTGAGCTAGTCATTCCAGTGCTGCTAAGGAGATTTGACCAGGTTGCCACTCAGCAGAGAGAAATCTGAAAAAAAATCCTTATGTTCCCCACTCCTCCCCAAATTAAAATGAATTTCACAGTCCTATTATCAATGAGGCAATAGCCAAGTAATTAAAAATAAGAACCTCAGCTACAAACAAAAAAAAACACTTATCCTTGCTTTCAATCACTTATCTTTGTTTTCAAAAATATTAATCTAGATTCTTGACAATTTTCTTAATTAACTTTAATTCACTTAATTTACTCAAATAAGGTTCTAAAGTCAAGCCCACATGGCAAAGGAGTAGAGAAGCTGAACAAGGGCACCAGGAACAACAGGACTGTCAGGCTCAGCCTCTGCGCAGGGTTTTCCAGGACGGGGAGCCGCACCAGGGCAGTGCTCCGCAGCCCCACGCGGCACTGGGACACCTGGCACAGGACAGGGAACCGGCCCCACGCTCCAGAGGATCCTGCACACAGCGCATCACCAACGAGCGCAGCTGCAATCACTGTGTCTCTTCTCCAATGCCTTGTTTTCATATATCTTGAGAAAATTATATCTGAAGTGGAAAAGATGTAAGACCGGCATGAATGCAGCGCGCTGTCCTAAGTCCTGTCACAGCTTCCGTGAATTCCCTGCTCCCATCGAGCGGTAATGAGCCCCATTATACCTAATATCAGCTTATTATGCCACTGCACAAAATTGTTGTGCCTTTCAACCACAAGGACTGACGGCCAAACAATTGCACACAAAAACAGATACACAAAAACATCCTTAATATATTTAACTGAGGAAGACTCAGTCTGTTAATTTATAAAGCTGATTTCGGCAGCAAACACAGCAGCACCCTTTGGCTTTGGTCAGGAAGAAGCTTTGGAAGGTCCTTGCTCTCTTTGGTGGAGCGGGAGCGCTGCTGCGCAGCCCGGGGCAGGGGCTCCTGCTCGGAGGGGCAGCGCGGCGGGAAACTCCGGCTGAAAACGCTCCGGCACCGCAGGGCCACGGGGCGCAGTGCTTCCCAGGGGCACAGCGCTTCCCACACCGCTCCCCTGGCCTGGGACCCCTCTCGGCCACAGCGATGGCGCCTACCAGGAGCAAAGGAGAAAGTTGGCCCTACTGCGGGAAAATGGAGGGAGGTGGGAGCCGCGTAAAGGAGGATGGGATGGGAAGGAGCAAGTGAAGCCATGGGAACTCCTCCGTTGATCAAGGTTTTGTGAGCACATTTGCTGGCTCTCAGTGCTAGGTGCCCTCGGCAGCACTGCAGTGCCCTTGCTGGAGCCATTCAGCCGAGATGACATGAGCCCCTCCATGGGGAGAGCTGGGACAACAGCAGGGAAAGAGCTAAACCCACCGCTGCCCTCAGGTGCTTGCGGGCCCCCGCGAGGGCTGGTGAACGGGAACACGCCCCGTCTGCCAGGACGCAGCTCCTGATCCTGCCTCTCAGGATCAGTGAAGCCCTGCGTGCTCAGGGGGTGCAGCCACTGAGGGGAAGCAGAAAGGGAAGAAGCAGTGGGACACGCAGCATCCCCTGAGCAGCAGCACCTCCATCACCCCCTCGCGGTGTCCTTGTGTCCCTAAGCTGCATGGAACAGCATGGCCAGGATGGCCATGTGGGGCCATGGAAAGCATGGCTGCAACACGCCAGCAAAGCACAAAAGCAACACAGGGCATCACAACCGTGGCCCTTGTCCGAAGGAGCACTTGGACTCGCTGGCGATGGCTCCTCTCGCTGCAGCTGCAAGGGGAGCAGCCCGGGAGCCTCAGGACAGCCCGGGAGACTCCGGCTCCCCCAGGCCACTCTGCAGCATCCCCGGCACTCGGTGCCCAGGGGGCTGCGCCCAGCGCCACAGGACAGCACGGTCCCCCATGCCATCAGGGGCATTTCTCCAGACGTCTCACTTCTTTCAAAGTCTTTAGCCAGGAAAACTTGTAATATTTGATTAATTGAGGATAAGAAGTGAGCTTCAGAGCTGAGACATTCAGTTCCCTTTCAAGATATTACACTGATAATTTAAATGTAAAGTCTAGGTTGAATTAAGCAATAATTATATTGCTTAATAAGCCTTCATTCAATTTTACTTTTATTCACACTGGTCTTTGATCAGTTTGCATTTCTGTGCCGGGGGAAGAAAAAAGGTGTCTCTGTCCCAGTGTTACTTCAAACACTAAACTTCTGATTAGGGCCATAGGAAGCAAGGAGAGGAAGGACCTTCCCTCCCCATGCACACTTTACACCTTGCTTTTTGTGCTCCCTACACACTCTGTTAATGCTGTATCCGTGACAAGTTAATAGCTGAAGGCTTTAAAAGGCTGGAGCCATTTGCACCAAAGTGTGTAAATCACACAAGAATCCTTTGATGGGGACTTAGTGCCCTCTCCTCTCCCGCCCTGCCACAGCCCTCGGCTTCCCAGGAAGCCCAGGAGCATCTCCATGGCTGAGACTGGGATGCTCCAGGGAGCCCCACCGCAGCAGGGTCTGCAGATGCACAGATCGCTGTGATTCTGTGATTCTGTATCAGATCACAGGGCCTGGGAGCCAACGCCAGGTGAGATGCCTGTCCCGTCACACCAGCCGTCCCGCCGGGCGCAGCTCCCATCCTGCGCCTCCCAGGGCCGCCCCTCCTGCCCCTTCAGCCCCCTTGGGTTGCGGTGGGGCAGCTGGTTCTGCAGCCCAGACCTCATAAGGGCAGATTGGGCTCTGCCTCATTAAATGAGGTGAAATCAGGGCGGCAGTTGCAGCACTGAATTTCAGCAGAGGTCAGTGCATAGGGTAAAGTAAAACAGCAGCAGCTTAGGGTTGTGGTTCTAAAACAGAGCAAATTAAGGAATGGCGTAAAATACAAGAGAGGCTTAAGGCAGAGGATTTGAGGAGCCGCGTTCCCTTTTGAACAAGTCCTCTCCACTGAGCGGTGAGTGTGGCCCCAGGCTTTCACACACAAGGCTGTGTCGAAAGGCTGGTTTGGACTGAAAACACAGCTCGGAGAGGCAGCTTTTCAAGCCACCAGGAACAAGAGTTTTAGATTTACTGAAGAAAACAGTTGGTGTTCACAAACTGAACATAAAGTTGTTCCTTCTCGCATAGGCCAGCTGGGTTCGTGCAGGAGGCTCCAAGGCGCCAGCAGACCCCGTGTGCAGAAGCAGCGAGCCAGCGAGCAGAGTGGGTCCAACGGGATCGCGAGGTCAGCGACACCGCCCCGCTCCACGATCCGGAGGGAGCGACACCGGCAGACGGCGCTTCCGAAAGCAGCTCCTCAGGGGGCTCCAGTTGGGCACTGAGCAGCTACGGGCGTCCTGCCTCGTCCTGGTGCCTGGACAAGTCACTCTGCCCAACCACAGGTGCCAGGCTCTGGCTGACAAAAGCTGCTCGGATTCTGAAGTAGTTTTTAACACGGGCACTGATGTCAAAACTTATGGCATGCTTCCATTGCGCGCATAACAAAAACGTATGTAATTACTTCAGCTGCAAAATGGAAGCGGTTATCTTTATGTTCCCTCCATGGTTTTTCTCAAAGATAACAACAACTAATCCATAACCACGACACACTTTGGACGACCCTCCGCATTCAGCCAGTAACTGCCCTCATCCATTTGGAATACGAGTCAGAATTCCATGGCGATTCCCATTTTATATCCAGTTACTGCAATATGCACTATACGTTACTTGCACTTTCTTGCTCACCTCTGCATTACCCTGATCTCTTCCAGTGCCATGCAGGCCATGTGATGAGTGGCCGGGATGCGGAGCTGTGTGCTCGTCCAGCTGGTTTTCCCTCCGAGCGTCACGCTGGCTGGAGGTGTTGGGAAAGGAGGAAGCTGCTGCAGTGTCCAGCAAGCATCGCGCTGCCACAGCACCAGTTCTGCGCCCGCCGGGGCCTGCAGAGCGCCCGGGCGAGTTCACGTTTGCAGAGGCTGCAGCCGCCTGCCCCTGGCTTTAGGCAAGGATGGAGGCGGCCGACACTGCGGGCTCTGAGCAGCAATAGGATCCCTATCCTTCCGCCTCATCCTTGCTCAAACCCACTTCTTGGTTTGGGACGTTGAATAAAGGACTAATGAGCACAGATTAAATATGTCATATTGTGGGCAAATGCTAATTTGTGACCAGAAAGGGGCAGGGGAGATGTGATGGCTTCAAGTCAGGTGTTTTTTCAGCTCTTGGCAGCTGGAATAGTGCTTCCCCCTTCTCTGTCCGTGTTATAAGATGAATTAGAAAACATCATGTGGCAGCAGCAAGAGCCGGTGTGCTCGAGTTTGTTCGCGGTGCTATTTGTCCCTGGGCAGTGGAAGGGAGGCAGCTGCACCCACTGCTGCTCCGCACTGCTGAGGACGAAGCGACGCTGGCCCCAACCCGCCCATCACCCCCGTGCTGGGGAGCCCCAGCCCAGGACCCTCAAGGGCAACTTCAACATCCAAGCAACTTCAACAGAACCTCAGGGAAGTCACAGATCCTCTGGGTTTGTCTCAGGATGAATTAAACCCTTTCATTTCCACATGTGCTTAATCACATAACCATAACTACAATATTGAGGAGATTTCATACTCAATATACATGCAAGCATTGTGCATGTGCGACAGCATGTGAAGCTGAGAAAGCTTAATAGTTCATTAATTATTATAGGCTCTTTACGGGAATATTCCCTCTTGTGTTTCTCATTTTTCAAATTTCAAAAACTGTGTGACTTTCAACCTGAGAATGGACAAAAAAGGTCCATTATTAAGTTAAAGAGAATTTAATCCATTTTCTGGCTCTGCACTTGCCTTCTACATTGAATAATCTTATTTCATATGTGACTGGGATTTTAGATTAAACGAGGCTTGTGCTCTTACTGAGAACCTGAGGGGCACTTTTCTCCATCTCAGGCCTTCAGACTTCCTGAAAACCACGGCAGAAAACCCAGATGACATGACCCTAGCTCACCATAACAGTGCTAGACCTGGAGTAAGGCCTGCACAAACTCAGTTAAAACTTCTTTTAAAACAAAAAAATGAAAGAAATCAGACAATGAAGGTCTGAAAACATCGGCACTGGGCTCTGCCGTGTGTGCATGAAAAGCAAGCGAATGGCGAAGGAGAAGGACGAGAGCAGAGCTGCTTGCAGCCGCAGAAGAGTGGAGAATGAACTGGCGGCCCCGGCTCAGGCCACTGGCACAAGGGTCAAGCTGAGCCCAAGTGCAAAACCAGCATCTATGGGCCCAGAGTCTGGCTCGAGTGTGATGGTAAATAAGAATATTAATCACTGTCTGGGCAACAAAAACACAAGAACACAAGTCTAGATTGCAGCTGGAGCTGGAACACTTAGCACAACTTCAGCAAGCCAGAAGCTTCCTGGGAAATAGCGTGCACAGGTGGGTCTTGATTAACAGAGAGGCTTTTTAATGCAATAAACTATGAAAGACTGATCATATAATTAGTGGCATTTATTCAGCAATCAGAATTGTTGTCAAACATGTAGATGCTGCTTTTTCAGTAGCTTTACAAAGAAATCACCAGTCTGACAGGAATATGAGAAGTGTTTATGTCATTTGCCAAGGATCTGAGCGAATTCCTAGCACGGAAGCGAGCGGAGGGCTCGAGTGCCACCTGTGCCACACATTGGACTGCACTGTCCAGGCCAGCCCAGGTCAGCGGTGCCGGTGCTGCGAGAGCAGCAAGTCCAGTACCCAGGAGGCGCTGCCACGTCGCGGCGTTGGCAGCCGTAGCTTCCACCTCCAGGCCGTTTCCCACAGCATCTGCCCTCGGCTCCGTGGGGACAGACAGAGAGGCACCAGGTCAGACTTGGAGCCGAGGTTCGGGCGGACCCATGGGATTCCCGCCGTGTTCGGCTGTGTGTTTTCTGAGGATGCGGCGCCCTCCAGGGAAGCGGGCGAGGCGGGAAACGGGAGGGCGGGCTGAGGCTCTGGGGGCAGCGCCGGCTCCGGCGCGGGCACCTGCAGCTGCGGGGCGGGGGCGGCTCCCGCCAGCCCGGACTAACCCGCCCTCCCGAGGGAGGCGCGTCCCGCAGAGCCGGGGCAAGGCAGAGACGTCAGCTGCGCAGACCTTCATTAGAGAGCGGTAAGAAGAGAAGAAGGGGAAAACAAAAAGTGCAAATAAACAACAAAAAGTTGTTTGTTTATCCCCAGTTCTGGACAAAGCAGGCTCTCTGTCCTACCTCTCCACGAGCCGCCAAAGCAAAGCGTGTGCCGTGCTCCCGCCGGCGGGTTGGGAGCTCCCCGACGTGCCAGGCAGAGCCCTTCCTTCCCTCGGAGTTCTGAACCACTGCACGGCTGCTCTTTTCTTTGCCCGATGCTCTTTTTTTTTTTTTTTTTTTTTTTAATACTGCTTCCAGCGTTCATAATATTTTCAAACTTTCACTGTCTGTGTAGGAGCTGTGGAACCTGGTTGTCCCAGACTGGATCTTATGGGTGTTTATCCGCTGGGTTGGGGGGGCAGCCGCGGCCGGGCCGGGCCGGCAGGAAGGTCCTTGCGCAGCACGTGGGGCTGGTGAGAACCCCGGGAAGCTCCGCGCAGCCGGGGGACGAGGCGCGGGATTAACCTCGCCCGAGCTGCGGAGCCCGCGGGACCCGGCGGCCGGCGGAGCGGGACGCGGAGCAGAACGGGATGCGAAGCGGAGCGGGGCGAGTGCGGCGGGGGGGGCAGGAAATGGTGCGGGATGTGGTGCGGGAGCGAGCGCGGAGCGGAGCGGGACCGGAACACGCGTGGGAGCCGCAGGATCAGAAGCCGGAACACACGTGGGAGCGGTGAGAACGGGATGCGGGACACGCGTGGGAGCTGCAGGATCGGAAACCGAGATACGCGTGGGAGCAGCGGAACCAGGAAGCAGGACACGCGTGGGAGCGGAGGGACACACTCGGGGACTTGTCACCGCTTGCCTTGCGGAGCCTCCACGCCTCGCGGCGCCGCGGAGCACCGGGCACGGGGCTCGGGGCTGAGCGGGCACGGGGCTTGGGGGGGGTCGAGGACTCGGGGTTCAGGACTCGGGGGGTCGCGGTCGGTGAGCGCGAGCCCGGGGCGCTGCCCGGCCACAGCGCTGCCCAGGGAACCCGGCGCCGCGCGGCCGAACCCCCGCGAGCAGCGCGGACCCGCTCCGTGCAAAGTGCTGGGATCGGGCGGGCAGCCAATAAAAATAGCTTGTTTCCATAGCAACAGCGAGCAGGGGAGGGGGAGGGAATCGTCAATTCAAATTCAAACACTCGGACGGGTTAAAGTGATTTTCCTCAAATCTGGACGAGTAATAAACTGGTTATTCCCAGAGGATGGGAGTACTGATACCATGAATATCCTCCCACAAAAAGCACTTCTGCAGATGCGCATTGCGTGACGTGAAAACACAATATTTGCCTGCCTAAGTCAACCAAAAATGTGTCTTACTTATTAATAATGCATTGATTCATGTAGTGATAAGCAGATGGGGTCCATCATTACTTCTATTATTGGAATAGGAGACAAATCAGATAAATCAAGAACAGTTGCACAGGGCTAATGAAGAAACATGACTTCTGCAAAAGCTCCATATTTATCATCCACTAAAAGCATCTTGCAGAAAAATATAGATTCTGTTGTGAGTTGGAACTAATAGTAATCTAATATGTAAATAATACCTATAATTAAAGGGAGTATTTGAGTTCTTCATTGACAAGTTTAAGTTAATTTCCAAGCATGAATCTTTTACATTAGAGGTACACGGCGCTCAGCACACGGTAAATCCCTTTAGTCTCGCTCTGTTTTTCCTTATTTTGTTATCAGACAGCTCGGGTTCCTGTGCAGAGCTGTCGCCAGCAGAGCAGGTTTCCTCTCCCGTCGGCCACCCGGGATCCCTGTCCGGGGGCGGCCATGGGACCGGTGCCAGGAGGGAGGGATGCTGCCGGCTCGGGGCCCTGGAGCTGCCAGAAAAGGTGCTCAGAGAGGAGCAGCAGATCAGGCCATGCCCAGATCCCTGCAGCCTGGAACCTCCCTGCTCGGCACCAGCATCCAAGGACCGGCCGGGCTTAGGGGTGCCAGGCCACAGCACGGAGCAGCGTGGCCACGGCGGCGCCCACATTCCCATCTCCAGGGGCTGCTCCCGCCAGACACCCCTGCTCCAGAGGCGCCCGGTCGGATGCCCCTTCCCCACTAGTGATGGGGGGAACACTCGCCTTCCTGCACTCACTGCCTGCCTGGCCCAGGGCTCTGCACTCCCGGGAAAGTCCCTGCCATCCTGGGGAGGTCCCTGCGTTCCCAGGGAGTCCCTGCCATCCTGGGGAGGTCCTTGTGCTCCTGGGAAGGTCCCTGCACTCCAGGGGAGGTCTCTGCGCTCCAGGGGAGGTTCCTGCACTCCCAGGGAGTCCCTGCATTCCCGGGAAGGTCCCTGTGCTCCTGGGAAGGTCCCTGTGCTCCCAGGGAGGTCCCTGCACTCCTGGGAGGTCCTTGCACTCCCGGGAAGGTCCACAACCCCAGCGGGAGCAGCGGGCTCCCTCTTGCCCCTCGCAGCCAGACGCTCCCTTCTCCACTGCTGCTTTTGCAGTTCATGGATTCAGTGTTTGCTCGGAAAGTCTGTGCTAATGTACACATAGTATATTTGATATATGCACCCATATAGATACTACCCGCATATACTGAGGCCCTGGAATTAATACAGACTATGTGCTTAGCACTGCTGGATTGTATTTAATCAAAACTCCAATTTTATTTGTGATAAGGAAGAAATCTTTGTTGATGGAGGTATAAATATATGAAAAGCTGCCTCCCACAAGGAGGCATTAAAAATTAAATCACAGAAATACCTAGCTTAGGCAAGGTATTGCAATAGGAAAAGAAAAGGAGAGAGCGAGCAGGAGAATGGAAATGTGCATAGGTTGCAATTTGGGGCAAAAAAATCCCTCAAGAAATTCCCCTCTGCTGCTCATGCAGCACCTGATGCTGCTGACTCGATGCCACTGCGGCACCCACGGGTGCCTGGCTGGGAAACGTTTGCCCGGGGCTGGTGATAAGTTAGTAATACTGACAGGTTTTCCTCTACTTGTGACAAAATACCTGAAAATATCAATAAAAAGCATGCTAAGAGTTCACAGTGCAATGGGCATCATTGAAGGGAAGTTCAGGAACACGGTTTAGCCAGGTGCACTTTCCCAAGGGAACTGGCCACGTACAGCTGTGTACAGTCCTCTGCAATTTGCATGTAGCAGAAAAAGTGGGAATGTAAATTGGATGGAGAGTTATTAGTACTAACTAATGCTGCAGGCGAGGATGATTAAAACACGAGAGGTGAAAAGGGGATGGGGATCCCTCGTTTCGGCCACATGCTCAGCCCCGTGTCCCGGCCGCGCACCGGCGGGATCGGAGATGTCCCCGTCCCCGTGCCAGTCCCCGGCGATGCCTCCACACTCAGCAGTGGCCCCTTGCCTTCCTCTGTCGAGAAAATATCAAATAAATATTTCTGCTTTAAAGTGGAATGAAAATTTCAGAAGCGACGTACACATTTGCTATTTCTGTCTCTAACGCTCAGTAGTCCTTTGTTCATCTGCCCCGGCATTCAAGTGTTTGCGATTAATACTCATATTTATGATGACTAATGGACACTGACATTTGTCCGCAGGAGAAAAAAGCAAGAAAAAACAATGAAGAAATATCTTTCTTAGCCATTTCAAATGAATCATGCAAGCCTAGAAATTACTGCTGATAATTCATACATTTTCCAAGAAACTAAGATAATGTGCGCGATTTTCCTGGTGCCGCGTGCCCGACAGAGCTGCCCACGCTGAGCACACACATCTGCTCCAGGGTCACTGCTCCTCCATTGCCAGCCCCGAGCATGACAGGGAGCTGGTCCCGGATGGAGAGGAGCAGGGCAGGAAATCCCAGCAGCAACTCCAGCACTGCAGGGTCTGGAGCGGCACCTTGGCCTCCCCAGACTTGTGACCCCTGCCAGGCAAACTGCCCCAACTTACCTCTTGTTTATAAAATAATGCTTATTTTATTGTATTGATCACCTATTGTATTGCAAATATGTAATGTTCATGCATATGTAGTGTTACTGTATTTATTCTGGGATTAGCTCAGACTCTCCTGTCAAAATGCATCCACCCTGTACATCCACCATCACAAGAACCAAACGCAGAGGAGCATTTCAGTGCCCAGCCCTGCTGCAGGAGCCCACGTGCCTGTGTTTTGGTAAGAGGACGTGCAGATTTTATGTACAGATTTTCTCCATGAGAACTTGGACACTCTTTGCAGACCTGCGAGCTGCACATGGAGCAGAGCCAGTGGCTGCTCACAAGCACTGGGATGCTCGGGAAGGAGCCGGGACAGCCCTGTGCCACATGCTCGCACGTGCAGCGGCACATCCGGAGCACAAGGATCCATTCTGCCTCCCATGAGCAGGCACGGGCATCACCTCACACGGCAAAGCACTCCCAGAGCTCCCAGCCTCTGCTCAAACCTGTCCGGACATGAGGGAAATCTGCCAGGACAGTCCCGACCAGGGGCGCTCTGCCCTTTCCAGAGGACATTTCCCATCCCTCCACACCAGCTACTTCAAAACAAGCCCACTGCCGAAGAAAATGGTTGACATTTCAATTTTCTACTGACAGAAACATAAAAGGTATTCTCCTGGCAATTTTTGAAGATAGATAACAGGACCAAATCCATCCCAGGTGCATTTTCTCCTTTCTTAAGAGATTAATTTTGCCCAGCATTTTGTGTTTCCTAGTTGAGAGACTGTGACCACGAGTCAGAGGTGCTAATGTCTCTAAAAGTATCTTTGAATACCAGAATAACTTAGGGCTAGCAAAGGTCTAGCACCCACAGGAACTGCCTTTGTTGAATTGTCCTCATCAGGGAAGAATCATGCAACTGGGTGTTTTTATTTAAATGTTTTTGACACGTGTTAGTTCTGTCAATATCATCTGAAATGTATCTCAGACTGAGGGTCCTGCCTGCATCAGCTCCTGTTCTCTTCCCCACACGGCTCCGACGCTGCCAGGATCCTATGCCAAGCTCGCCGAGTCTCCGCAGCGTCCCGGCCAGTCCTCCCTTACTGCCCACATTTCTCTGCAAAAAATACAAGGGAATGAGGTTTTTTCACAGCTCCCTGAGGACAAGCAAAGGCACCTTGATGCATTTCTCTTTCCCCAGCAGTTTGAAGTCTATGCAAGTCGAGTATCAGCGCAGGGCTCGTGTTCGTGGCCTTTCCCTAGCCAGTAAGCATCGTGGTGCACATGCAGCATTGCCACGCGCTGTGCAGACACACTGGCCAGGGACCAGAGAGGTGGCAGACACCTGCAGCGAGGAGCAAACATGTGCTCAAGGTTCCCGACTCCACATCAAACCCCGTGGCTGGCTGAAGTGCAAAGCCAGGTTGGGGTCAGACCTGTTCAAAGTGGCTGCTGGAGAGCAGGAAGGTTGTGAGGATGGGCGGGAGGCAGAACTTGAGCAGCTCCCCTGGCGCTGGGGCTGCCGGGGCCGATTCCGGCTCCTCTCAAGCCTGGCCAGACCTCTCCGTAGAGCCGGTCCCGTGAGCCTGGCGGCGTTGGGGCTGCGCTGCGGGACGGGGCAGAGTCAGGGGTTCCCCGCGCCCCGAAGGTTGCCGGACACGAGGTGGCTGCGCTGCCGAGCGCTGGAGCCGCTGCGCGCAGGCAGGCACCGCCACCGCTTCTGTGCACTTTGAGAACTGGGGTTGCGGGCATCAGCAACGGCAAAGAAATTGCTGTTTCCGTCTCAGAAATTGCTTTCCTTCCTGACAACAGGTGTTTCCCAAGATGAATTACTGGAATTCAGTCTATTGGAAAAAAGCCTCCTTTCACGATAGAGCCTTGTAACTCACTTACACTGAAGTGGGTACAGTTCTTTCACCAGGCCCATAGTGCAGATGGTCAATCCACCGAACATCGGTTTAAGGAAGGATGCTCCAGTTTTTGCCTTTTCCTATACATAAAAGGTATACCCGTCTATATAGATACATGCACACATTGATATCTATGTGTGTGGACACGCAAAGGCACAGCAGGTCTGCAGGAGCTGGGGCGGCAGCCGGCGCCGCTCGGGCGGCTCGTGCTCACGCTGGGCGCTGCCTGCCCAACGCCGCGTCCCCGCAACCCGGTGGGCTCTGCAACCAGCCGGCCTGGCCCCTCCGCAGCCAAGCCGCAACCCCAGCACCCGCTGGCCGCCAGCAAGGAGGCCCTGCTGCTCCCGGGGCTGTTCCCAATGGGCAGCCGCATCGTCCGCATCGTCCTGTCCTGGGGCACCGGCTCCTTGGGACGGTGCCACCTAGCACCACTGGGGTGCAGGAACATCAGCAGCATCAGTGAGCAAGTATGGGAAATGATCAATTATTTATCACTGAGGAGCTAATAAATGCTCTGAAATGAAACAGGGGCTTCCTCTTTAGCATGCAAAACATCAAGCAGTTGCCAATTTAAAAATCATACTTAGTGGCAAATACATTTGCTGAGCATGTCTTCAGCTTTTATCCCATAATGCTGGCGAGTGGTGCATCATCATTTAAAACTACTGTTGTATTTGTGGATAGGATTAGAGTCTATTGTGAGCAATTGTGTTAACCTTAATCTTACAAATGTTGTGCAAAAGCAGTAGCTTTTGCCTACTTAAGCAGACGGCAAATAACTGAATCTTTCCAGTGCAGAGCCCTAAGTTCTACTACTGCAGCGCCCAGAGCCGACTCCTGTCCCACACAACACGCAGCAAACCCTGGTGTCCTGTCTCCCAGTTTGACACATGTCAATCACACCTCGACATCCTTGTGGTGACTGGGCATCAGGGACCCGGGGGAGCATGTGAGCAATGGATTGAGCCCTCTGACCACGAGGAAGCCTGCAAAGACAGGAAAATTGTCCTCCCTGCTCTGCCCCATCCAGCAGCAGTTACAGACAATTGTTCTGGTCCTCTGCAGCATAGAGAGGCACCATTGAGGGCGGCCGGGCCGCCCTCCCACGAGACGGCTGCTCCTGCCAGGCTCCAGTGCCCTTTTCCTTAACAAAAATGAACTTGAGTCTGCTTTAAAACCCTACATGTTAACATAAAGTCATTTTGACATATCTGATAAAAAGCTATTTAAGAGAAAATCCTGATGATGTTAAAAACAATTGTCATTAGGGATGTTGGTCAGTGGGATCATGAACCTCATTGCAGAAGGATGTCATTAATATCCAAGGGAGACACAGCACAGAGCAGACTTCCATGAGCTCTCCACTACTTCCCATTCCTGATATACCTGCCAGATGGGCCAAACATGAGTCTTCACAAATGCTTTCCTGGATTTCACCTTGAAAATGACTGCTGTTTTACTTAGGAGATGATAGACTGTCCTGGGATATAACTTGCGGTGGATTGGCTGAGGTGCAGTGTCATCCAGACAGGAAAAGATTGATGGACTTTTGTGCGATTTCTTCCTATTCTCCTCAGAATGGGAAGAAATGCAGCCTGGTCTGTCCTGAATGCTCCCACGTGCAGGAGGAAATGCTCAGCCCTCATCTCTCTGCAGCTGCTTCCCCTGCTCCTTTTGCTTTTGCTTTCCTTTTATATGATGCTTTCCAGGAGAAATAATATTTTTATGTCTTCTCAAAAACCCAGTTCTGCTGTAATAAAAATGCTTTCCGTGCACCAGCTATTTGTTTCTGCCAGCTGTTTTATTATCCATTCTCCCTCACTTGTTCTCTTTACACAAATGGAGGCAACAAAGCCATGTGAACTGCAAGGCTGATGGATACCAGCTCTCCGCGCAGGTCTGGAGCATTGCAAAAGAGAATTGGTCACAGCGAGTGCTGAGGCTGGAGGCAGCTCTCGGGACAGGCTCTCCGTGGCCTCCCACTGCGCCCGGCCTCCTGCTGTCCCACTGCCACGGTGCCAGCTTTGTCCCTTTGTTGATCCTAGGGCTGCTGTGTCCGTGTCCTGCTGTTGTCCCCGTGCTGCTGCTGCTGTCCCCATGCTGGCAGGGACACCTGCACACCTCGGTTTGCCCTGGTGATAAATTCCTGGCAATTGCTGGGCAACAAGAGCAACAGTGCTGTATCTTTTCTGAGGCAGACAGTATTTCAAGCTCTACAGAGACAGGTTTCCAAAGCACAATCACTGCTTCTCTGGGCACTAATGCTGCAAACGGATCACAAGGCTCCGAACTGTAATGGGAAAATCCCGAAGGGCAGGTTGGCAGCAGAGAGCACGAGGGCTGAGCTGCTATATCGGCAGTATCCTCACAGCTCCGGGGGATCTGCGCAAAGCTGTTGGTATTAGGCTGTTTGTGTAGTCCTCCCATCTACCCGATTGCACTGACCTGCAGCACCCGGGCCTATGATCTTGTTAAGCTTTAGCAGCTAATAATCTGTTTACACTTGCGGTCAGAAGTCTTCCTGCCAGCTACTGCTGCTCGCTCGCAAATCCCGGCACCCTGGAGCTGGGCCAGAACCTTGAGTCCCATAAAGAAAGTTCAGTTTGTGTCAGGGAAAAGTAAGCCCAAGAAAGGATCGATTTCTCCAGGAAGACTGGTATGTGACTGGGGCTCTTTGTGCAAATCTCTTTCTCTGCCTCTCCCAATATTCAAGCAGATTGTCATCCAAAGCAGGTTCTTCACAAGATATTCCTCTGCATGGGGAAGGCGCACTGCAGCCTCGCACCACGAGCACCTCTGCACTGGGAATGCCGTGTCTGCCAGTGCTTGCAATATGTAAAGTGAGGCCCAGAAAGTCGTCCCTTGCAAATGGAACAGGGACATACTCTGCTTTTGAGCAGGAGACTATTCACACGGATAATCAGAGCGAGGAGACGTCAGGCTAGGACATGAGACACCTGCAGTACAGTATCTATTTCCTTCCTGCCACAGAAATAAGGATTTTCACAGTTCTTTTCAACGGGGGAAATGTGAACTGCCTGCTCTGAGTAATCCAATTGCTTGCTCCTCTAATCAGATTGCAGGGATAATAATAACACTCAAAAAGGAGCAAAGGCAAAGAGAAAATCCAGACTACCTCTCCTCACTCTCGCACTCCTCACAGTGCAAGCATCACACTTTACACATGTGCGAGTAAATGAAGGAATAAATGTTCCACATATTTCAGGAGGTTCCAGACAGCTCCCCAGTCTGGCCGGACAGACTTGCTGCTGCCAGGACACCCCTCTGCTGCAACAGGGCAGGAATAACGCACCGAGCTGCTGCTTCCTTTCTCCACGAGCAGGGATGTGCGCGAGGCGCCAGTGCGGGGCCACGATGCTACCGCCCGGACAGGCTCGGCGGGCGGGTGAAGCTGGGGGCTGCACCACGCCAGCCAAATAGGCCAGGCACGAGGCGAAGGGAGGGCGAGGGAGCGCGAGGCTCGCGGGCCCGCAGGGTCCGCAGCAGCTGCACAGCCCCGCACGCCTCGGCACAGCCCACGCGGCCCAACCTCCCTGCAGGCATCGCCGCGTAGCGACCCCGGCGCTGCCCACGGCTCAGGCAGGAGTCTGGGCACTGCCAATAGCCCAATCCGCGTTCACCCATCCACACTGACCTGCTGAATGCAGCAGAAAATGGGATGTTGTGACCCAGTCTGGCGCTCCCCGTGGCCTCACCCCAGCACGGGGGCAAGCCCGCGGTGCTGAGCACCCCAGCACTGCTGCTCTCACCGTGCCCAACATCGATAGCACCTGTGGTGCTGAGTGCCCTGGCGCTGCTGCTCTCACCATCGATGGCACCCACGGTGCTGAATGCCCCAGCACTGCTGCTCTCACGCTGCCCAACACCAATGGCACGCACGGGCACGGGCAGAGAAGGGCCACTGAGGCGCAGTAAGATGGAGCAGGAGGGGCTGCCGCATCACCTGAGATTGTTCGGGTTGCACACAAGTGTATTTATCACATAAGTCAAATTAAGATATCATTAGAGTTTATACCTAAAGGGGAATTCTCAGCATGCTTCCGAATTTTCATTATTTGTTGTGACTTAAAACTTGGAAGAAAAAAATAAATTTCCTTCCTCTTCCTTAATGGCCTAGGTCTTTTCCATCTGACAAATATTGATTATTCCCTTCCTTGGTGCGGGGAGGAAAGCCGATACCCATTGCTGCCTGGGAGGAGGTTGGACGCGAGGCCGCGCAGCGCCCGCGGAGCAGAGTGCTGCCCGCTCCACGCACAGTGCCCAGCACCGCCGGCCAGGCTGGCCCCAGTGCAGGGCGCTCGTCCAGGCCCTATGCAGCTCCTATGTGGGCGGCAGCGCAACATCCCCTTTGCCATCTCCTTTGCAGGTGAAAACCCGGCCTGCAGGACGCTCGGCATTTGCACGGAGCACTGACCCGATACCAGGGCTTGCGATTGAACCCGCCCTTTCATCTGCCTCCCTTTGAGACAGCGCGATCCTGTCTGCGTGCCTGCTATGGTGTAACGCTGACTTATAGGGCAGATTTCCAATACTCCTGATGTTATTTCATCCTGTTCCCTCTGCATCCTAATGCCACTTGCTTTTTAGAAAGTAGCTGAATGTCGAGTCTTTCACATTTCCTGGTGATGCAAAGGTCTTTTTTCCGGGTTATTGCAGTTAATTTAGGATCCAGCCAGCAGTATAAATTCTGCAGATTAATTCCTCTGTGCACTTTACCTCACTTTTGTCAAAATTGAATTTTGCCTGTCATCTTGTCACCTACCCCTTCCACCTCCTTCTTGGTCCTTTGAAGCTCCGCAGAGGCACCTCTGGTCTTGACTGACCTAAATAATTTCTTTGTAGTTTGCAATTCTTGCCTCTCTACTTCCTTGCAATGTGTAAGAGTGTGTGTGTGCATGAATGCATAAATTAATGCACACTTCAGTGTCCATGGGGGACACTTAAGCAGGTCACTTCAGCTATGTCCCTCTCTTGCACTTTTTCCTGTAGCTGATTCTTCTTTAGATGCTATTGAAATTGCAAATGTTGCAGCTGGATTTGTGATGTGCTTCTGAAGCAATCCTTCGTTACAGAAGCAATGCTTGCTCCTAGGCTGCGCAATTACCTCCTGCTGCTGGTGAACACTCATTTGTATAATTTCCTGAGCCACAAACAGAGTGTAAATGCCTTGTGTAAGTTGACACAACTTTTCCACTGACTACACAGTGGCGCTTTGTGTCTGTCGCGTCAATGCCCTTTCTGTGCTCTAAAACCACACTGGCCAGGTGAACCTTCGCACCAAAAGCCACCACTGCCTGAGCAACACTTTGCACGCAGCATGTGCACCAGCAACACCACTCTTCAGGAGGTTGCACAGTTCAAAAATCACGTGTGCTAAACGCTCAATTTGTGAGCTAAATCTGCTGCCAGTGACTCCGTCTGTGGCTGAGGGAGGGCAGCAGGACGACCCCGGGACGCAGCCCAGAGCCGGGATGGTGACAAGCAGCATCCCCAGCAGCCAGGCAGCACTGGAGCGGCCGTGGAGCAGCTGAGTCCTCCAGGGAGTCCCTGGAGCCGCCTCCTCTGCGGGACAGGGGCCAGCAGATGTGGCCCCTGGGTGGGCCCCATCACCAGGGGGTCTCTGTGTGTCCCCTCGAGGCTGCACAGGAAGCAGTGCTGCCGGTGCCGACCCCTGCACGCAGAGCCCGGACCTGACAGGTCCGAGCCCTTGCCCACTCTGAATGCATCTTCAGTGGGAAATGGCCTATATATTTAACCCTCAGATTTTAAGCATTTACAGAATAAAATAACAAGTCCAGGAACTAATTTTACAGAAATATTCCAAGGAGTATTGATAAGGAGATTCTCAGCTTTAAAAAAATATGCTTTATTGAAAGGAAATCTATTGTAACACTTTTAGCATAATTGCTGTACCTGATCTCTGAGCCACTGGGATCTCTTTGGGGACAGAGTCTGCTGATAAAGCAGGAGAGTGACAACCTGCCACGTGCTGGGTCTGATGGTGCAGAGGCCTCCGTGCTCGGTGCCTCTGTGCCAGTCAGGGCCGGCAGGACACGGCTGCATCCATCCACACTTGTGTAAATGTCCACACACGGACACATGTAAGACACCACATGTGCAAAATGTCCAGTTTAGAAGGAAACTTCTCCCGAGTTTGCATGTGACACTATTTTCATTGAAACACAATTCCAGGAGATTCAGAACATTCCTTCTTATTAGCAGCATTTTGGGGTTTGTCACTTGATGCCCCTCACACTTCCCAGGGGCTCAGGGATAGGCAGGAGCCCTGCAGCCCTGTCTGTGGGAAGACCCAGTCTAGCAAGGAGCATCGTTGGGAAGCCCAGGACTGCGTGCAGCCTCACATGGCACAGAGGAAGCTGGAGGGACATGAGCTGGGTCTAAACATGAAGTTATCAGGGCTGAGGATTCACAAGACAGATGTGAATATTTGGGGTCTCTTAAAAGAATGTTTGCACTTCAGTTTAGCTTTGCATTCTGCTCAAAGGCTTTGCAAAGCAGGAATATCCTTTATTGATCACTACAATTGATTTTTTTTCTACTTGCAAACAGTGGATCAATGCTGGAGACTTGGAAACCAGCAGATAGTGTCACCAGAAAACAAATATCTTCAGTCAAAAGCTGGGTAGCTCAAATTAAAATTCAGAGCATGTCTTCCAGCACTTGGTTTTTGATTGTTTTTTGTTTGGTTGGTTTGTGGAGTTTTTTGTTGTTGTTTTTTTAATTTATGAACTCTCTGAGCTGTATTCTACTTGACTAGATTGTATAACTATGTTAGCTCTCAAAAATGAGCAGGATGTTAGAAAGAACATATTTATATTCAAGACATATCCTGAAAAATTGTGGGTAGTGAATGCCAGCCTGGAAAATGTGAGATATAAATATAAATGGAATATCTAAAATTAAAATACGTTCATTTTTAACTTGCCTTGCCTTTTATTATTTTGCATATGACATGCATTCTGGACCTCTAAATCGTCTCTTTGTGGCAGAGGAAAAGCATTTTACATCTGCACCTTCCTCCACAAAGTAGAAATGCTGGAGGTAACGAGAAGATGAATACTTCATTCTGAGGATATGCAAGAAAAGGGGAGAGCCCATATTTCAGTGACACAGTGTGCATTTTCTATCACTATCCATGTTTCCAGTAATACCCACCAGTACCGCTAATTTTACCACAGAAGCGCACATTTTAGGATGTTTGGCTTGTAGGAACCAACAAACATCTCCCTGGAGCTGAGTTTCAAGGAAGAGACCAAGAGCACCTGGACAGCAGGTTTCTTCTGTTCTCCAGAGCTTCTCCTGTGGGATCGTCTTCTCCCATCGGCATCCCTGCGGTGCTGCTTGGTTGTAAAAGCACGGTAAGCTTTTACAACCAAGTTGGGGTAAAACACGAGTTTCCTTTAAAAGAACCCACACCTGAAGTGTGTTTCAATGTGGTGTATTTTCCTCTCCGAAGCATGAGCCCCTTGAGTGCTGATGCCGGCGGCAGAGCTGGGCCCTGTTCTGCCCGTGGTGACCAGCAGCAGCGGCACAAGGCCCAGCACCAGCTGCAGCCACGTCGGCCTCTGTACCCGGCTTGGGGAAAAGCTCTGGTGTCCATCCTCACATCCCTCTGTGCACAAACCTTCAACCGAAACCCAACACCACCAGGAGGGCTCCATAGCTCTGCCCTGCTAATTGCCTTCATAACTAATTTTCCTTCAGGGTAAAAATAAAAAATGCAGCATTTACTGGTATCAAAGTAACTGATTAAAGAAATATTTCCCATATTAAACTTGACATTTAATTAGCTCAGCTCTGGTGGGCCGGCACTGTCTGCACTAGAGATGCCTCCAAAGGCTGGGGAGCACTGTTTTGTTAAAGCTTCTCCATGATAAGGCAGGGCGTACCTGCACCGTGCCTGCTGCCCAAGCGGGATCGCAGTGCCATGAGGCGGCACTGAGGACGATGCGGGGGGCACTAGGATGAACATGCACACCCCCATTCCCAAGGGTCACATTGTGACTCCCTCGGAGTCCGGCCCTTCCTGGTGCCCAGGACCCGCGCGGAAGCAGCCGCGCTCTGTGGCACTGTCCCCACACTGCGTGGCCCTGGAGACACCTCCCCACACAGTGTGTGCAGAGTCGTAATGGGGATCGGAAGGAAAAGAGATGAAGTGCCTGAGCCCGCACGGGGATCACGGTCCCACGGGACTCCAGCTCCCTCATCGCAGCCACAGGGCCTCGCTGGGTGCTGGTGCTGACTGTGTCAGTCTGCGGCGCGGAGAAGGCCGAGCAGATAACAGCATGTGAACGTTTGTCACTAGTGGTTCTGCACACGTTAAGCTCTGCCACTAGAACCGCATCTTAAACAGCCTGAGATTAATGCTGTTTGTCGTAAACGTCCTGTCTTCTAAATGTTAACTAAAATCTGCTTTCTAGGTGTGCAGGAAGGGAAGGCTGTGAATGCTCAAAGGTTTCACTGGGCTACTGCCAACCAGTGGGCCCTGATGCGCCAACCTAAGTTCTGATGCGCCAACCTAAGTTCTTCCATGGAGATATTTTCTGAATTTTCTCTGGTATAAAACAGGCCTGCTGAGTTAACGGCAGCCATGACAAGGGCTACAGCTTCCTCCATGACCTCGTGGAGTTGGGCAGCCACTAGGATGTCATCCATGTAATGATACAACAAGACACTGGGCATCGCGGTCCTAACAGGACTGAGTACCTTAGCCACATACCACTGACAAATTGTAGGACTATTCTTCATTCCTTGTGGCAGCCCAACCCACTGGTATCTTTGCAATGGGGCTTGCATGTTGACGCTTGGAACTGAAAAAGCAAATTTAGGAGTATGATCTAGATGCAGTGGGATATTAAAAAAACAGTATTGAGGTCAATAACAGCCAAGTGCCAATTTCAGGGAATCATAGTAGGGGACAGGTGTCCTGGTTGGAGGGCTCCCATATCTTCCATAGTGTCATTGATTTTCCTGAGGTCATGGAGCAGGCGCCACTTGCCAGTCTGTTTCTTAATGACAAAGATGATAGGTGAATTTCAAGGGCTAGTAGAAGGCACAATATGTCCTTTCGTTAACTGCTCCATAACTAACTCTTGGAGGGCGCAAAGCTTTTCCAGCAGTAGGGGCCATTGATCTACCTAAATAGGTGTATCAGTTTTCCATGTTAATTTTAGGGTATCGCACACTTCAATGGCCCCATGCAAAAATGGGTCTGAATGGATATTCCCCACTGCGATAGCACATCGCGCCCCGACAGAACCATAGGAAGAGGTAACACAAAGGGCTTAACAGAGGCTATATGCCCTTCCGGGCCCTTGATTTGGATTAACTCCAAACTTTGGTGGCTACTACCAGTTCCTCCGATTCCAGTCAATGTTTGGGAAACATGAGCCAGGGGCCATTGTGGAGGCCACTTGGCCTGGGATATTACTGTAACGTCAGCTCCAGTATCCATAATTCCATTTAGCACTACTTGCTGCCCTTCACGGATAAGGGTACATTGGTACACAGGTCGTTTCTGGGAAATAGACTGTACCCATAAAATTTGTGGGTTTCCAGTAGATCCAAACCCTCTCTGTCTTTGTTGAGGCGAGTTAGGAACTGGGGAGTCCATCCCTGTGGGAATCAATATCAGTTGTGCTATACAGCTGCCCTTTGGCATGGTGCAGGGAGGAAACGGGGTCCATGCCATGATTTTAATTTTGTCAGTGCTGTCAGAATCAATGACTCCTGGTAGTACAAAAAGCCCTGACAATATGGTAGATGATCTTCCCAAAAAAAGCGCTTGTGTTTTAGGGGGTAAGGGCCCCGAGGTGTTAGTTGACAATAGGTGAACCAAAGAATCGAGTAATGTTACTGTGTGGGCGGTTGTTGGGTCCAGTCCGACGCTCCTGGCTGTTGCCGGGCAAAGACTTGAGGCGCTGCTGCCCCCTTTGGGTGGTTTGAGACGTTGGCCGCGGCACTTGTGTCTGCGCGCGTCGCTGCCCCGCGCTCCACGATCGCTTTCCCTGTATCGACTGGCCCTGGAGATTATACTTGGACCAACATTGATTAGCATAATGATGCCCTTTTTGGCATCTCGGGCAAATCCCAGGGGCCTGGGACTTGGCACCAGCATTGGTAGTCAAACAATTCTTTTTCAGGAGGCCAGATTTGCCGCAACCATAGCAATTTCCGGGCCCCCCTGAGCTATGCATGGCCGCAAAAGCAGCAGCCATGGCTTCATACTTATGATCCATAGTACCATTTCTATTACAAGCTTCCACCATTTCCACTAGTGTGGGGTTCGGGTTCAGGAGAGACTTCAGCAACTTTTTACAATCCACATTAGCATTTTCTACAGTCAATTTTAACAACAAAATCTCCCGCGCTTCCGCATTGTCTATCTGACGCTCCAGAGCTTGCTCCAGCCTATCAATAAACTGCATATAAGGTTCCCGGTGGTCCTGGGTAATCATAGTGAAGGTTTTTGCAGTTTCTGTGAGTCAGGGACCTTAAGAAGGACCTTTTTCGCTTCTTCACGAGTCACTTCAAGAGCTTCCCGTGGGATATCTCGGGCTTGAGCCACCGGATCAGAGTGCTGACCTGTGCCAGTAAGGTGCTCCATAGTCAGCACAGCTAAGGCTGCGTTGCCGTGACCCATGTAAGACATAAGAAGTGCTTGGAGTCCCCCCGCCCAGTGTGACTCCCACAGGGAGTACTGTGTCGGAGTTAGGAGCAATTGTGCCAAAGACTTCCAAACATGCGGAGTCATAACACAAATATCAAAAACAGAAGATAGCAAACTTGCAAAATACAGGGAAGAAAGCCCGTGCTCAGTAACAGTGTGCCCAGAATTACCGAGAAAGGTAAATTACCGAGAAAGGTAAAGCCTCCCATTGAGCCGCTCGACCCTGTGCATGCTGCACGCTGCAAGGTTTCATCCTCACATCTTTATGCAGTGGCTGAACAGCAAAATGCTCGTTCAAAATAGGGTACAATGTGGTGCTTTTTGGTCTTAGAAATCACAAGGCTGCTATGTTTGCTTTCAGGGAGTCCAATGCAGTGTGTTCAACAGCAGAAAAGTTTAACTTCTTCCAAACACTACCTAAAAAGCAAGATGCTTAACTGAAATAATTATATAAAAAGCATACATAGTTACATTCTCTGAGGATCACATTAACCATGGCATTTTAACTCAGCAATTCACCGAGTTGATTAGTGTTTGATTAGTAAACAAATATCTCCTAAGAGGTCAATAATTAATCTTTTACATCAAATCCGTTGATCAGTCTTTCTGGGAGTAGTGCTAGATGCAACAAGCCAGTATGAGACCAGACATCACTTTTTTTGAAGTTGTTGATTAAATGTGACAAATAACATAATTCTAAATGCATTTTTAAAGCTTTGAAGGCATCACATGGTTTAGCAAATGGTTATCTTGATTTTTATTTCAAAATTAATGTCTTTGGTAGTTGTTCTATGTAAAAACATTCCCACAGATATATTTTTTTTAACTGGAGCTAAACAAGAATTAGGCTCCACCTAGAGGCTGTTACATTTGAGACTAAGGAAAGTGCAGAAGGACCCTGAGAACTGGAGCGCGGAGCTGCAGAGCTACGGCTGCCTCTGCGGAGCTCGCACTGGTGCTGCTGGGCCTTGCCGCTGCTGGGCCAGTGTCACCACTGAGAAGCAGCCTCTATGAGCCCCCAAAACCTCCAAATGGCCCTGCATGGCGCGAGGGGGAGGGTTGGGGTGCAACAGCCACATGTGGAGCACATTGGGGTGAAACGCTTGCTGCTTTTGAGCAGGAGACCTCACAGGCCTGTGATTTGACCCTCTGATGGGGCACATGGTAGGTGCTCTGAGATCCACCAGCGACCATATGCCCAAAGACAAGAAAGTGCCCACAGATTTCCTATTTGAAGCTTTGTATCAGATGTGCATGGTCCTATAAAAGCATGGAGAAGGATTTATACTTCACAGTGGAAAGCAAACCCACATCCTGGCCCTGCTCTGCCCATGGACCTGCTGCTCACAGCTCCGTCCTGGCACAAGCACCGCGGGGCAGCCCAGGGACCTGGGGCGAGCGGCAACATAAACCTAGTGGGAAGGAGCACACAAATGAATCCCTATACTCTGTGAAGAGGATGAGTAGAAGAGTCAAACCAAAGGACTGATCCACTAAATGCAGCACCAAGAAAGAGCACTATATAAAGCCAGTTTCTTTTCAACACCTTGATTCAGCAGCAAATTAAAGCCCTACCTACTATGTCTTGAACTTTAAATGTCAAGGCAAAAGGATAATCCTCATTTAAGGGGCAGTTGTTAGCATCTGTCCTCAGACAGCTGAGATTCCTTGTCCCAACAGCATCATTGGTGGATCATTCCAAAATGTGCTTCTCCCTTAAGTGATGTCCCCCAGATCCCATGGATGAAAAGATCCAATAATCCCCCATGACTCTAGTTAAAGAGATTGAGCACCTTCCCCTTTCATTCTCTTCTAATGAGATAGATTCTTCATCTGTTTCTTAATGAGAGTGAAGTCATGCTCTGACTAGTCCTCCTATACGTGCAGTCCAGGGTGACAGCAAGCAGGCAGTGACCGCGTTCCTGGAGCTGCCCCTCACAGCAGTTAAGAACGGGTTTCCAGGCCCTGCCCCTGCCCGGGGGAAATTCGCAAATGGGCATGCAATAAATCTCACCAAATGCTCACCAGTTCAGTCACTTTTTTAAGAAACTTGGAACAGCTTAGCTTTCTTGCAGATCCATCACTACTAACTACAGTGCAGCTAACAGCTTTATACCATTAAACATAAAACAAGAATGGAACTAATGTCACTTATAGGATAATCCAATTTTCCATGCCAATCTGCTATTCAAATTGATTAGGAACAATATAAAGCAGGGAAATGTGTAATGTCATTAACATCTAGCTGGCTAGTTAATTGAAGCCCCACAGCAGAGTTGTAAAACATGAGGTTTACAGTTCTGCACTCCCATCTGGAAGTTCCCACATCACATCCAGCTTGCTTTACATTAAAGATGGATCTCCAGATTCTCTGAGGTGTTCATTTAAAACAAAAATCAGAGTCTCTCATTTTAAATCAAAGGCACACATCACATAAGTCTTCAATTTCAGGACAAAACTGGAATTCTTGACACACCTAAATGAAAATGAAAGCAAAGCACTGGAGGTGCTGAACAGCATCTTCACTAGCTGAGTGGTGATGTTGCCTCCAGTCTGCAAATGGGTGACTCATTAGTCTCTTGCCTCATAATTTATCTTTATCTACCACCAGGCCACTTCTGATATGGTCAGTAAGAGTCCTGAGGGACACACAGAAAAGTTCACACCTGGCTTCAGTTGGAAAGTTAACAGAAACTCCTGGCAATTGACAGAAAGTGGCTATAAAAATGGTACTCCTGCAAACAAGGTATATTTAATCAACAGGCAGAGAAGTGTGTCTTTAGGTCTTGCATGTAAATTTTACAGTTTCTTTGGTAGTAAAGAAGGCATCGGGAAATGTGAAAGTCCTTAAATTTGAAGCTTCAGAGTGCTAGTTTGGGTAGGAATTTGGTAAGAGAAACACCCTAGCCTGGATATCGGTTGTGTGGGCGCAGGCTCGGGAGCAATCTGCATTAAGACGCTTGGAGAAGGAGTCTCATTGATATTCATGCCAAGAGTAATTGCTGGCTGTGTTCCCCAACATATAACTGTATTTTCATCTTCCTGCTTCAACTGAAGTCTTGAAAAGACTTCATGACAGGATGAAGGCATGTTTTTTTCCAGTTGCTGCACCTGAGAGCCGTTCTGGATAGAACAAACATTTTATAGTGTGGTTCTTTGGACAGGCTAATGCATTGCAACAAACTGCCAGCAGTTCCACAGTGCTTTGGTGTAACTCACAGCTTGTAGGAAGGCTGAAACCCCCATTTCACAAGGCCACTGTCCAGAGCGGTTATCAGCAAATTGAGCCCTAATAAATGGATTATCTGAATATTTCTGAATACACCAAATAAATAATAACTAAAATACAGACCAATTTTGGCTGGAGGACCTCTGTTCAAGTCCCACTGCAGGAATTTGCATCCCTTCCTGCACCAGATGGCAGCTTGTGCTGCTCAGAGCAGGGTGGCAGCTGCTGCTCCTCCCAGCTCCTAAGCCAGGCCTGGGGCCTTGGGACACTGCTGGCCAGCAGGCAGGGGACAGGACGAAGCTTCTCGATGCCCTCTGGAAGCATTCTGCTTACACGTGAGCCCTATGAGCAGTAGTAAGACAAAAATAACACTAATTGAAGAAAAATAGCAATTAAAAAGAAAGCACAAAGCAGCAATGAGAACTTACACAGCCAAGTAGCTGCTCATGAAACGCAGGCCCCTCTTGCAGAGCTGACAAGCAGATCATGCATCCAAGGTGCTGCATTCTGTGTGAAAACCTGTGTGCGTTTTCTCCCTCGGAGTGTTCCACTGCTTGGCTTTTTGAGCTGTTTAATCTTCTTTTAAAGTGTGGAAGAAAGGCCCAATCAAATCCCTCTTGTTGGCAGCTGAGTGCTACCCAAAGAAATAATGGGTTTTGAACGGGCTCCAAGCAGCATGTCACTGCATTACACATGGTTTCATTCTGGAAACGCAAGTTTTTTCAGGCACTATTTACTTTTCCAGCCTACAGTAAAAGAATACACTTCCCAGTTGCAAATAAAAAAATGTTTCTTTTTCCCTGAGACTCACACATCTGTCACTTTGCAATACTCGTATGAAAAATGAACGTGTACTCTCATCAACCCCGTAATGTTGCTGACACAAAGCTGATAACCCAGCAATTAGAATGCAGCTTTGTCAAAAGAACGCTCTGGCTGTGCTGTGAGTCCCGAGCCGGGTGCTCCGCAGGAGCAGGGACGTCCATCCCTGCCCACGGGCGGCTTTAGGGGTGCCTGAGCTGCCGGCTCCCTGCAACGCCCAGACGCGTGGTGCCCAGCAAGGGGGGCAGCAGAGGGGCTGGGGAGTTGCCGGTGGGGGAAGCTGCTGCAGGGTTGCTCCAGGTTCCCATTCGGTTCCTGCTGTGAGCCCAGCCCCTTGTTCAGCTCCCCGTGCAACGCGGCAGGAGTGTCCACCCCCCTGTCCATGTGTCCCTCTCTGTGCTCTCCTGGGTGTCCCGATCCCCCTGTCTGGGTGTTCAGACCCCCCGTCGAGGTGTCCCAAACCTCCATGTCCATATGTCCTGCTCTGCACTGCCCTTCAGCTGCTGTGCAGCAACCAGCTTTGCTCCTGTTGTCTCCTTTGTGCCCAATGCGTCAGGCCAGAGCCAAGGCCGGCTCTGTGGCCTGCCCCAGGTCCCAGGGGAGCCAGGGGAGCTCCTCAATGGGGCCGAACAGCAGGGCAAGCTGTAAATAGTCCGTGCTCTTTGTTCCTTGTAGGCTCTGGCTCTGTGGGGCTCCCTGAGCGCCTTTCTCCGGAGTCAGAGCTGAAGGACAAACGTCCCCCGCAGAGTGTCAGGAACACGGACAAGCTCTGTCACATCTCTCTGACACCTCAGCTCCCTGCATCCCTGTCTGACTGCGTTTCTTGCAACAGCTGCAGGACATTTCCTCACGGAGCGCCTGAAAGAGCAGGAAGATGCCCATGCATGGAAATAGCTCCTGTAGAGGCTTCGGGAGAGACATTCCCGCTAAGGATCTAACTTTAAGATTGTTCCTGGTTTAATAACTGTTTCATTGGATCCTCTGACTAGCATGAGCATCCTACAGCTGGCCCATGAAAACCTGCACCTCGATGGTTCAGAAATGCCACAGGAGCCCGTGACGTCTGGATAGGGCCCCTTGGCTTGTCTCTGCTCTCATTGCCATGAGTTCATTGGCAGTGACCAAACATTCAAAAATTAATCAGGCATTATATTTCTTATGCTTAATAAAACTGAAGCAAAGACCTGTTTTAGAAAACACAGTCTTACTCTCTTATTTGAAGAGCCAAAAAGATTATTCCAACTTATCTAAAAATAAATGCTTAAAATGTGTAATGTAATTGAAATTCAGTCTGATTGAGTAAATGTTCTGAAACTCAGCAGGCTGAGTGTTGCTTTCCCTGTTTTTCCTCTATATTAAGGACTCAAGACTGTTATGCTTACTTATTTGAGTAATTAGTCATTCAAGAAGTCATTCTGATTTAATCTACTCTCTCTAATTGACCTCATTGAGACTGTTCATATCAACTGTGTTCAGGATCTCCTTTCCAATCCGATGCTCCATCTTTCTGGTTTTGTTGGGGTTGTTTTGCCTTATTCGGTATTCTCAGGGACCAGCAGGGTTTTCCCCTGCGCAGATGGGACACAGAGCAGGGCTGGCAGGTTGGCCCCCAGCACTCAGACGGGCAGTTCACCCCAGTCCTGGCTCCAAGCGAGGCTGTGCTCCCCAGGACAGGGCCAAGCCTCGAGCCGCCGGCAGCGCCACGTGCGGCGAGCGGAGCCTTTGTCTGCGTTCCCCCCCAAGGGGGGACGGGGTCCTCGACACCTCCCCAAGAGCCTTTTGGTGCCACCTCGCACAGAGCTGCGCTGAGGGGACACGGCTTCTCCTGAGCAGGGCCACTCTGCCCCCCAGGAGAGCGGGGCTGTAAAAATCCCTCACAGTCAGGTCCCCGGGTGAAAGAGGGACGATGACACTGGGTGCAGCTGGAGCCTTCCAGGCTCCGAGGCTTTTCAGAGCAAGTTCACAATGACTCTTCTATTAGCAGAAAGTTTAAGTAATCTTCTGCCTTCAGCTCTCAAAAGACACACAGAAAAATGAGGACAAGTCTTTAGGATAGAAAGCAAAAAGTGGAAGTTTCAGTAACAACTTAAATTGAGCCTGAAAATGAAAAAGATAATTCTCACTTGCTAGAAACTTTCCTGCTGCATTTGCAGAAATAATATGGTTCTTCCAGATGAAGTGCATGTCTTCCAGACTGAGCTACTGTCATGTGCTCAGCATCAACTCTGCCTTCAGCCAGTTACTTTCGTATTCCTAAAGCCTTATACATCAGACGCTGTGCTCTCTTTTGGCTTGCTTTTCTTCCTTTGGAAGTGGATGTGTTTTAGTCTTTGCAAGTTCCTGTGAAGCTCTAATTCCTTTGGATCCCTCGCCGAGGTGCGCTCCAGGGCACGGAGCTCTGCTCCGCGTCCGTGTCCGCACGAGTCCGGTGTTCATGGTTCTCACCACTGCTCAGCAGAGGCTTTCGGTGCTGCTCAGAGGACGGTCAAGACCTTGCGAGGCTGTCACAGCATCTCTGGTCTGCCCTGGGCACAGGAATGTCACATTCTTGTCCTGGCACCTTTGCAGGGTTATAAATCTGTCACTGCTCTGTGTGCACATCTCCTTAAAGGTTACATTTTACTTTCAAGCAAAAGGCCAGTGGTTACTTTAATAATAAATACAATAAATAAATGTAGAATCTAGAAATCTGATTCTAGGCAGAAGCATAGATGAAAACCCCACAGGAATACATTTATGGGAGAGCCTGGAAGTCTGGCTAGGAAACTTGCAGGCCAACAGCAGGAATCTGAAATGCAAAGCAAGCGCTGTGAGCAGGATGCTGTCTGATGTGAGCAACTTTGCTTGGGAACAGACCAGAGCCAAGCAAACGTGTTCTGGAGAGCCGGCCCCTGCACATCCCAATGGCTGCGGCTCCCGGCCGGGAGCAGAGCCCATCTCCCAGGGTTCAGGCCTTCACTGCCTCTGGGTGCTGAGCTAGCATGAAGCTGCACACTCTCCAACATGGGGTTCTTCGTCATTCAATACAGCTTAATGCTTCCTGAAGAGTAAGCAAAGTTTGAAAGGCTAAATGCAAATTTGTCACAGAGGCACCAAATTCTGTGGGCACAACTTTTACTATCTTTGAATTTTTAGCTTCTTCAGTCTTCTTTTGTGTGCTGCATCTCATCAATGTAGAGTGAATTAATGACACTTAAAATACATGTTGTTCCACTGAATTCACTTTTGTTTAATATTTAACCTATAGGAGGATACTCCTCTCTGGGCTTCTGGTTGCAAAGTGTCTTCCTCTGCAATAGCAAACAGAATTTGATGTCTTCCCCATAGGATAAATATTTATCTTTTCATAGCATAATTTTTGGATTTACTTTTTTTAAAATGACACTTAATTTGGTATCGGGACTTTCTAGATGCTAGAAAACACAGTTATTCTAGGAACGCTGATATTCTTTTCTTCTTTTTTTTTTTTTGTTTGAATCAACTGAATGTTCTGGTGTACTGTGATGCTGCTTATTTGGGCTCCCACCAAACTCCTCCTTAATTAATTCATGTTTTAAGTTGCAGAGATACTTTGATAATTGGTAACTTAAAGTAATGACATGAAGTGCTGTTAAAGATGAGTAATGAGCAGAAATTAAGTCAAAGTTATCTAATACAGTTTAATCTCTTTAGATAAATAATTAGTGTCCGCCTGCCGGGGGTCCTGTGAGTGCCACAGCTGAGAGGTTGCTGCCTAATTGCTCACTCCTTCTACCTGTTCCGTGCCCATTTGCTGCACTCAGCTGGGAACCGCGGGGCGGCTCCGTGTTCCAGGGGGATGACAGTCCGTCTGACACAGGCGCAGGGTCCGGATCCTCCACACACGAGGACTTCCTTGGCATCCTCACGTCTGCTCCACACTCCTGCCGCTTTCCAGGAATGCAGCGTGTTTCTCCTCAGGAATCAAAGCAGCAGCACATCTGCATGCTCATACTGCGGCAGACAGGAAATTACTTTGAAGGTTTTCATGCAAATTGTTCCATTTCTTTCTGCCCCCTCACCTTCCTGATCTACTTCTGCTCCTAAATTCATTTTATTGTTTTCTAGTGGCTCTGTAGCAATAACAGGCAGATGGGATATGTAAAAAGGTGAATAATCCTACAGAGCAGTGATTTCAAGTGTGTCCTGTGCTGTTTGACTTTCAAAAACGTAAATGTTGGGACCAGTTGAGGAGCAGAATGATTAGACAATGAACTGCCTTACGATGAAGCAGGGGTGAGTTACTCCCCCAGGAGGGAGATGAGGCAGCGGAGGAGGCTGCAGGAAGGATAAACCTAGAGCCGGGCGGCAGGCACGTTCAGGAATCCATGTGCTGCTGCTGCCAGCCCTCCAGAGCCGCGCGGTGCAGCCCGGCAAACCCACAGGGCGGATGGCGCTCGTGCTGCTGCCACGTATGGCCAGACACTCATTGCGCACGGGCATCCCCAGGGTCACCCGGCATCCCCGGTGTCACCCCGTGGTGCCCCCGCTCAGGCGCTCCGGCAGCAGTGCCGAGCGGAGCCAGCTGCAGGGCGGTGCTGGAGCTGCTGGTGCATCGACCCCCCAAGGAGGGCAGGAGGGCTGCCCGGCACCGCAGTGGCAGCGACGTGGGGCTGTCGGGGAGGGCAGTCACCCGGTGGCGTGCTCACTGCACCAGCGTGGCCTGCACTCGGCATCAATAGCAACTCTGTCCCAACAGCGTCGTACCTGGTCAGAGCACAGCGGCCTCAAACCGCGCATCTGCCTACCTCCCCGGGAGTGACGGAGCCTCCTTTGCTCCCTTCATGATGCTCTACCAGACGGCGGCGCCAGCAGGGCTCCTCTCCAGGAGGCACTTCACCTCTCCCTGCTGTCCCACGTGCTCCCAGGGCTGCCCCAGCTCTGCTTGCAGGCAGGGCCGGGCTCCCCACACAACCCCCAGAACCACCTTTTCACCCCACTGTTTCCTTCCCGTTGTTCGCACCTGTGAAGTTTTCACCTGCTGGGTGAATAGTCTGACACTTTCCCAGCTGCCCAAGGTTTTGCCCAGAGCACTATCGCAGCCTGTGATCGTTTCCCTGCCGGTCTCTGCCTGCACATGCCCCCTGAGGACACTTTAGAGAGCTGGAAAGGCTGCTGCCAGGCTGTCTGTCCTCGGGGACCAACACGGTCCTTTTCTTGCTGGGAGCACAAAGCGTTTGCTCACTTTTCTCAAGCAGCTTTCAGCCAATGGGGCAAAAAGAGCCACTTCAATCACCCCAGCGAATCATAGTGAGGCCTTGGAGGAAAAGCAATAGCTGCTTCTTCCTTGCTAGGCTGCAATTGTGGTCTGCTCAACAGTTGCAGGATTCAAATTTAAATCTATATCCATATTCCTTTATAAAAAGTGGACAGCATCTGCATGAGAAAAAAAAGAAAAAAGAATATTCTGTAAAAGTCTAGTAGAATTTAATAGGAAGTGACAGTGTTATGAGGGAGTTTTATGTTAGAAGAGTACAGATGTTAACAGCTTATTATGCCTGTGTGCTGTAAATCCTAACAGAGATGTGAAGGAAGAGGATCTTCCTTTCTCCATACCTAGCGGCCAGCTGGCCACCCGGCTCCTCCTTGTCCCTCCGTGGCTGCTGGCCTTGCGGGGGGCCTGAGGGACACGGCTACGTGAGCACGATTCTGGGCTCAAAAGAGGCTTAAAAACAATCATTTCCCTTCAATTATGCCCCAAAGGCTAGCCTGGCTAAAAGGAATAAGTAAGTTCTCATTATGAACAAAATGAGAAATATGTTTTTATAATTTAGTTCAATTTTCCAGTGAGTTACATCTTTCTACAGATATTACGTCCACTCATCTTACTGATATTTATTTCAGGACTGTTTTATCCCATATAAGATTTTCTTGATCATTCATCTGCACAAACAATAAGTATTGAAGAAAAAACTACATTCTTAGCAAACTGCAGGTTCGTGTGGTGTTTATACTATGGCACTTAGGGGTTTTTTTTAGAATGATTTTGTAACAATTCAGATGTTACAAACCTACTTTCATATGACTTCCTCACTACAGTAATTGTTTTTCTCTACATCATCATTTCTTTTACAATGCAGCTATTCTCAATGTTATATGTCTTTTTATCCCTTACTCAATTTTAGCAGTTTTTTACTCCTCCTCTGTTTTCTGAAGTGCCATAAAGACTATTTAACCTGTCCTTCAGGAGACAGCCCTCCAAACTGCGCATTTCAGTGCGGCCACCCTAGTCCTGGCTTAGCAGCAGCACAAGTCTGGTGCTGAGGTCCCCAGGGGCACGACTTAGTGCTCCGCTGCACTGAGCAGCCACCTCGGGAAGGCCAAACAGCTAATTAGCTTTCAAGAGCTTCTTTTTCCAAAGGAGGGGGATCTATTGCAAGGCTATTGAGCTCTGTGAATGCCATGCTAAAAACTTTAAGACAAGATGTGTGTTTCTAACAAGGGAATTCAGTTGTTTGTTGCTTTTCTTTTCTTTTTGTTTTGTTTTGCATTTTTGCGATAATATAGACAGTGGTAAGTACCAGGGAAACTATACTGATGCACATGAATGTGAAGCTAAATAACCATACAAAAGAAAATCCAGGGTGGAAATTTCTTCCGTTCATACTTTGCCAAGAAATTTTGATTAATTCCATATTTGAGAATCAGTGCAGGGCTCAATTTTACTCCAAGCTATGGCATTTCCAGGGCGCGCGAGCAGAGCGGCGCTTCCAGCTCTAGGAGCAGCCACGCGGGTCTGGCCTGAGCGCGGGGGATGCCGCCTTCCCAGTGCAGCACAGGCAGTTGAGCTAGGACTAACTGGTGCAGCCAATAAGCTCGACACAGAGCTGGCTGAAGCTGCTTTTCACACTGAGGGGTTTGCACACATGCTGCAAGCAGCATTCATGGATTCCAGTTAAACTAAGCGGCCGTTTCTGCATGTCTCTCTGTGTCAAACCAAGATCAGATCCCCTGGGCCATCCTACCCCAAATTCAGGCACTTCCAAATCCTCCCTGTCCTCTGTGAGCTGTGCCGAGGGAAACACCTTCAGTCACGACACCTACCCAACGTTCAGCATTCACGATTGACACTGTTCAGCATTCCTTGTCACCTGTGGCTGTGCAGTTCATTATTCTTAGCCAGACAAGTAACTCTGCATTTGCATTTGACCTTATGGAATTTTATCTTGCACTGCTGCAGGACCTCCCAGCTTGACAAATTGTGGCAATTTGCTGTATGCACTTGTGGTTTCCCATAACACTCTGAAGATCACAGACTTATTTAATTCCTCTGGGACCTTCACAGATATTCTCCAAGTGCTCAAAAAAAGCTGAAATCAGCCCTGATGTTGCCTTGATTATGCCTGGAAGATGTCAGAGAGATTCTGTAATCACCTGCTGATTTGAAAAACATCTATTTTTCATAAGTAGTCCCTAGCCTGTTCTTCTACTTCAGTCTTCATCCTTATCCCTTTTTGTTGCTGACTTTGTGCTAGCCATCTGAATCCATTTAACATTTTTAGTGAATAATGAAGCAAAAAAAGGTTTTATGGACTTTACTAGCTTCAAGCAATTCTACTACAGAACAATTATGAATCACTGAGGCATACAAAGTAAATCAACAGAGACTCCCAGCCTGCAGTGAGGCTCATACAGCTTTGAAATCTGAGCTTTGAAAATACAGTGAGAATCACTCCAAGCTGCAAAAGTCTGCATTTGAATAAAACAGTTTGAGAACATGTGCAAGCAGACGAGAATCAGTTGCTATAAAGGTTTACAAGAAAATCTCAGGTCAATCACACCATTAGAAGTGTCCTTGTCTGCACTTCCAAGGGGTGAGAACACATTAATGGAGTATCTGGTGCTGAGCTTCTATGCTCAGACTTTTTCTTTTGTTTTGTATGTATCTCCCAGGGATTCAGAAAGTCAGCCATGTGCAGAATGGGTGTCTCCATGCCATGGAGAGCATGGAAATTTTTGGCATTGAGCGCAGACAGAAAATGAGGGAAGATCACAGTGTGGTGCAGCTTTCCCCAAGTGCGCAAACATGCATCCGAAGGACTTGGAAAGATCTCTGACTTACCCTGGGAAAAGAGCACAGCTGAATATGGATCTAGAAGCGCCCATGGTGGCAGGCTGACCACACTGCCCTAAGGAATCAAAGTTTGCAAAGAAATCTCACATCACAAGTCCGTAATCAAGAGGACATTAATGTTGTTCACTGTAATCCAAAAGGTTATGGCAGAACAAGGATAAGAATCAGAGTCAAATTTGTTCAGCAGTTCACAGTGCTGAGGGGCTTAAGTTGTTCCAACTTCTTCTGCATTATGGGAATGCAAGATATGTCTGCAATAAACACCAGCACTAACCTACAGTGAAGGACACGTGAAATGAAGGGAGGACACGGCCAACACACACTAGAGAAAGTACTGTAGCTACGTGACATTTAACCAGTCAGTACTATGTAGTTATAATGACAAAAGCCCCTAGAACTAGCAAATGGGGGAGGCATGAACGGCAAAGCGATCTAGAAGAAAACACTATAAAATTCTTCCTTTTTATTAATACGCTACATGTCGTTACTATAGCGACTCAGAGACAAGTTAGTGAGTGCATCTCAGCAATATAGCGGGCGGTGCTGGTGACAGGAATTGCGGGGTGTTGTGACAGGCGGGATGCAGACACGGCAGGAGCAGGGGCAGCCCGATCCCAGCAGGCACCCGGCGGCAGCGAACCGGCCATGCACGGCGCCCCGCATCCCTTCGAGCCACGGTGCCACAGAGGCCACCGCGGAAACTGCTCACCACGGGTGGCCCAACACGAGGACTCGGTGGAAAATCACTTCCTGCTTTTCTTTCTCAATATCGTCTTTTATTTTTTGCTGACTCATCAGAAGAATTGTAGAATAATCTTAAAAATTCATTTATCCGTTTGCTGATCTTGCAGTCCAACTTTTTATGTCTTAAAAACCGACCTACTTTATAGACTGGTTTTAGGAATACTGTTATCAGACATGATTCTGTAACATACTTTTATGTGTATAATGATGCAAAATGTGAAAAATCTCAGGAACCAATTCCCAGTTGTAGCTAGAGTTTTGAGTCTTGAGATGGCTTTTTCTCTGTTTCAACAGTAATATGTGCCAAGGTTTGTTATACTGTTCCAGAGAGCCCCATGGAAGCCCCTCGGAGAGCCAGGCCACTCGTGCATCAACACCACACACGACCAGGAGTCCCAAGAAGCAGAGAACAGTGCACGATCATGGCAAGGCGTGATAGGCACGGGTGTTAAAGAAAGAGAGCGCGCTATGTTTACTTACCTCAAATCTGTTGTGGAAGGGAGGATCTCTTAACCTCGAGGAGTATCCTTGAGAGGCGTCCCTGCCCAAGGGGAGATCCTGCTGTGCAGCCCGCTGCCATGCCAGGAGAGTTCAAGGGGCTCTCGGGCTGTCTGCATATTTATAGGATAAGATGATTGACTTATAGTCATTCTTTCATTTCAGAGGAT
>JAUBOD010000086.1:0-38571 GCA_032353885.1 Nothura maculosa | reverse complement strand
CCCAAGATAATCGTGTATTATCTTGTGCCTCCATGCAGTGAATAATAAGTGATCTTGCCGTAGAATCTCGTGAAATCGTTGTTATACTAATACGTTAGCCTATGCAAGTGGGAAATGCAGGTGAGCATAAGAAGGAAACAGGGGATGCATAAGAAAATGTGACAGCTGATGCAGATTCCGTAGGAATCCGTAAAATCGTGAATGATCTGGAGATCAGTATTTTTCCTTGTTCAGGAATAAGATCAAGATAATCACAAAGTACCTGTAAAATGTGCAAAAAGATGTACATGTAATTTTTTCACATGGGTATTACTGATGCACAGGTATAATTGAGTCATGAAGCATGCTGCCAGATGAGAGAGAGGCCAGAATTAAAACGTGTCTAGATAAGCGAGACACATGGAGGAGGAGCCCTACCGGCTGTGAGTGCGGATCCAAGCATAATCCTCCCTGCAGGAAAGTGCTCAGCTGCCAAAATCAAGCGCCAGGGAAGCCGGGCAGCACAGGAGCGAGTGTCTCGCTTTGCTCGCCCACCTTCCTCCTTTTGGGCTTTGTATGGGTGGCCTGAACTGCTGCTGAGCCAGGCCAGGGGTGGCACTGAGGAGACAGCCGGGAGTCAGGAGCAGTGCACGGGAACTGATCTGGAGG
Organism: Nothura maculosa; assembly: GCA_032353885.1. Taxonomy (NCBI): domain Eukaryota; kingdom Metazoa; phylum Chordata; class Aves; order Tinamiformes; family Tinamidae; genus Nothura; species Nothura maculosa. The sequence continues at coordinate 37,923 of JAUBOD010000086.1, read as the reverse complement.
GGAACAGCATTAGGCTCAGTGTGCGTGGGGGAGCATTACCAAAGCGACCAGGAACACACGCTGTCCCTGGGGAGCACTGGGGGTCTCCCAAGCGGTCTTCTAGGGGCCCGGTCAGACATGTGAGGACATGGGGCTCACAGCCTCAGCGGGGCCTCCTGGTCCAGTCTGCCAGGGGCTCCCAGCAGCCTGCTGGCTGGTGCATGGGAAGGCAGGGGAAATCACAGAATCTTCATGGTTGGAAGGGACCTCTAGAGATCATCTGGTCCAACCTTCCCAGTATACCTGAAGCCCTTAGAAGGTCTGTGGATTTGGTGACTGAGGGGAAGTGCAGAGGTAGGTCCCAGAAAGATGTTCCCAAAGAAGGCATGGCAGGAGCTGCAAGAGCAGGGAACGCGCACACAGATCCCACCAGCACAGGATGCAGGCACAGAGAAATGTCCCCGGAGCTACTGGCTTGTGCAGAGCACGTGGGACATGAGTGACGTTTGGCAGCCGAACATCTAGTGATACAAAGGGCGAGAAGCGTTTGGCTGCAGATCAGGGATCGGGGTGACAGCAGTAGGACCAGGAGCTGAAATACCAATCATTCAGTGACTTTCATCTATCTTTTATTTCCACGTGATATGGGGAAACTTAGAGGGTGACTCCCAGACAAAGGTTGCAGTGCTCACCGAGCCACAAGACATTTGACCTTGAAGTAGCTCTGTCAAAGCGCTTCAAAAACGTGTCTGGCTGTACCGTGCACTTAAAGACATAGAGAATTTCACAGACAGGGCCCAGATACTTTCCAGAACTTGCATAGCCAAGAGCTTGTGCATATAAGATGTGTGCAAAAGACTTCCTCAGATTGAAAGGCCTCTATGGGTGCAGGAAGTGCGATGCCCTGAGAGCTGGACAGAGCGGCCACAAGTGCCCCGGCCTCCTTCATGAGAGCAGCTCCCCGAGGGGCAGCACTGTGCCCGGCTGCTGGCAAGTCAGCTTTGGGACTGCCCCGAATGCGCCCTGTTTGCTGCCCGAGCTCCATCAGGTGGCATACGGTGTCCTGCAGCTGGATATTGGGAAGTGCCTGTTCCTGCCTGGCATCACAAAGCTCTCCTTCCCATCCGACCCTCTGCTCTGCTTGCAGGGCACTGCTAAAGCAAGCCTGTTTGGCTCTTTCTCCTGCCAGACCCTTTCATTAAATGCACTTGCAAGGAGAGAATCACAGGCCCACACTGGTGGAAACATTGCCAGGCAACATGGAACTTCACAGTGGTGTTTCAGTTCCTTCTGATGAAGACAGCAAGAAAGATGACAAGATCGGGATATCAGTGAGTTTCTACATTTCTTTTTATATTTACTTTTTATTGGCGCCTGCAGTGTGAGAGAAACGAGGCCAAGAGAAATTCTGGAACATGGCAAGGAGGAGATGGACAGTAAAAACACTCTGTGAAGAAATAATGAGAACAGCAAAAAGTGCCACAACAGAGGCCAAGAGGCAGAGCAGCAACAACTGCACTGAAGCAGTGACTGAAAGATCTGAGCATGATGCGGTGTCTACATAGAAGTCAACATCCCACAAAAAGAAAAGACAAACAAAACACACAAACACAGCAATAACAAAGCCAAGCTCAGTAACAGATTATTTGGAAGGAAATTATGCATCCCAAAGGAAAAAGTATTAAAACCTGGGAGGAGCATCAGCAGGGACTGGCAATGTTCCTGTGCTGCACATCCTTCAGCTACATGAGCCTGCCCGTGTGTTTGGGAGGTGCTGGCCCTAGGATCCAATGACTGATGTTGCTTTATGCAGCACTGTGGTGAAAGACCCAGCACTGTCCCCGCTGCCCCCGTGTCACAGGTGGCAAACGTTCCCCACACATCCCGGCTCCAGGTGGTCAACCCTCTGCTGGCGTCCCTCATGCAGACGCCAGGCCCGCGCCGCCCCTGGCCCGTGGCCATGCACCCGGGTGACGTCCACGCGTGCGGACCATCCTGCATGGCAGCAGCCTCCATCTCGCCCACCTCCGCACCCCTTGGGGCGCTCCAGGGAGCAGGAAGCGTTTCCAGAAGAGGCAACTCAAGCAGGGTAAGAGCAGAACAAGACAGCTGAGCACAGCTCTTCAGGACAGTTATTTATCACAGCAAAGATAAGGTGAATTGGACAGGCAGAGAGCGCCATAAACCGAAAACCCAAAGCTCTGTGCTGTAGCGAGTTGCCAGGGCAATTCATTTGCTGTCAGATCATGTCAGACCAGAGGCAAGCTCCTGCTGACAGCTATGAAAATGCTTCTCCTACGTTTGTTCAGAGCCTGTTTTTGAAGGGGCTGGAGCGGTGTCTGTGCTCGGCAGGAGCCGCGGGGCTCTCCCCTTGGCTGGCCCAGCGCGGTTCCCTGGCCTCGCGCAGCCACGGAGCACCCACTCACGAGGGCCTCCTGCACCACGAGCTCCTTGCAGAAGGGCCGGGCCCAGCTCCTCTACACAGTGTTCCTAGGAAAAGGAAAATGACTGCAAACGTCTGAGAAAAAAAAAAAAAGCATAATCCCCAAATATCTTAATTTTTCCCTGTCTCGACTTGCAAGCAAGCCCATTTTCCATGATTATCAGGCATTAACCCTTTCTTGGTCGCTTCCAACTCACTGTTTATTTTCTCTTGGTCCATTAAAGTTATTTGCTAAGAGCTTCAGTCTCCTTCCAGCCACGCAAGCCCCTTCCAAGTGCTCAGATAGCAGAAGAGTTTCTGAGTTCCTAGTGCTAAATTCTGCAGTTCCAGGCTTGAATGTTGTGCCAGAAAAGCGCTTTAGGCCAAGGAGGCCTTTTTGGCATCTCCAGGGCTCCCATGGGAAGAGAAGCTGGAGGACAGGGCTCAAAGGAATGTCAAGTTGGCATGCAAGCAAAAAGGCAGGCGATCTGCTTGTGCCAAGGCCTCAGTGGCAGCAACAATGCATGCAATAAATCAAATGCATGTGAGTATCCAACACTGACCTGCCTTCTGGAGCGTCCTGGAGATCTGCGCATGACAGAAGAGACCGGCCGTGGTGCTTCACACAGAGAGAACAAGGGCAGAAACTTGTTCAATCTGACAGGACTTGACTGCCAGATTCGGTGTGGGAGCTGCAGGCAGCTCTGCACGGCTGGGCAGACCCTGCTGCTGCTGGGGGGGGTCACACGGGCCCAGCCCCCAGGGCTCTCCAGGGAGGCCATGGGTGCCAGGAGCGACCTCAGCAGAGCGGGAGCCAGGGAAGCTCTGGAGCTGCTGGAGAAGCTCTGCAGTCACCAGGGAAGCTCTGGAGCCACTGGGGAAGCTCTGGAGCTGCCGGGCAAGTTCTGTAGCCACTGGGGAAGCTCTGGAGCTGCCAGGGAAGCTCTGCAGCAACGAGGAAAGCTCTGGAGCCACTAGGGAAGCCCTGCAGCTGCACTGTGCCCAGCCCTGCTCCTGCTCGGCCTGCAGGAAAACGGGCAATGGCACTTGCTGAAAAATGAGAAATGAGCGGAGCTCTCATCTGAAGCAGCGCCAGAATTTCAAAAGAGTGTGACACAACAATTTGAGCTTTTACTCTGCAAAACATTAAATAAGATACAAAAAATACTTTAAAAATTGTACAAAATGAAACTTTTTTTTTTAAAGTTACAACTGGAAAACTTCCTGAATACACAATCCTGTCCTAGAGCCGATGTCGAGTCACAGCATCTCTCTCTAAGATGAAGTGTCGGGTTCATCCATTTCAAACACCTTTATTGGCTGGTAGAACTTATCACAATCTCATATAAAAGCCCTATTTCTGCCCTAGAGAGGCACCCTTTGGGGCACATTTTGGTGCTTTTCAACATCTCTATTCTATGTTGCAACATTCAATTAAAATTGCTAGGATGTTTTAGGACAATGTTTTTTCATCATTCTGTGGATCAAATGAGAAGTAATTACTGTCACAGATCCTTATGGAATAGCAACAGGATCAAAGGTCAAAGTACACGACACAAACTAGAGGATATTGCAGGGGTATAAAGCTACTATTCCCATAGTATAGTGTCCATAGTGTCCATAGGACACAGTAGGGCCTGTGTAATTGCTGAGACTGCAGGGACTCGGCAGCTGCAGTCACAGACACAAGTCCAGGAAAGCATCATTTCAGTTGTACTTGGCTTGGTTGTATTGCCCATATTCATCAATATCGCATTTTGCACCTGGGCCTGAAAATCCTCCCACCTGTGCTTGTTGCTGCACCACAGAGTCATTTGGCAGCTCATGCAGGTGAGGACGCCCTGCTCCTTCTTGCCCTGCTGCTCCCCTGCACCCACTGCAGCCCCCATCTCAGCTGCTCAGAAACCACAGCGTATGGTGCTGCTGAAGACAAAAAAGCTTTCTCTTTCTTTTAACACAAGGCATTGGGTTCAGGAAACATAGCACACTGATTTCTTAAATATTCAGGTTTATTCTGAACCCCAATATATTCTGAGAAATATTTTCCCTAGCTACTATTAAATCCCGCTGAGAGAAATATCAGGATTCCTCCCTTTTTGTCACGCATGATCAGCCCACACATGCAAACTTCTGCTGGAACAATCTGCTTCCCTTGAAGAATCCGATTGTGCCACCACTTTGTGCATTAATTGGGTAATAAGCAACGCCCCGGAGCAGGGCAGCACCCCCGTCCCTGAGCCCTTCTGCTGCCCCTGCGCCCGCCCTGCCCCTGCTCGTGCCGGCCCTGTCGCCGGCCACGCGCTAAACCTGGGAACAGGGAACAGGGCTGCTCGATGCATGCCGGGCCCCAAGGCAGGGCCGGCTCTTCCATCTCCTTCTTGATTCTGAGCTGCAGCAGGTGGATTTAAATGCCTAGTGTTGCATTTCAGCCTCATTGTTTGTTTTGTGTTAGTGAATACCTTCTTCTTCCTGTTCTGTATAGAGGGTAAAGAAGATAACACTCATGTAGGCAGTGTGGTATTTGCATATATCAACAAAAATAATTCATTTTGTAGGCTCAATATTAATTAAACAAATATCCTGAATATAGATAACATACATAAATGAATAAATTATAAATGCATATAGTTGTCATTGGTAACAATAAGGATGTTTGTCTATGAATATTTATGCAGTATCATTAGATATAGTGAGAATAATGCAGAGGTTAAGCTATGAATGTTAATGTTGCGGCTTAATAACTAGTTTCTAAGGACTTTATAAATGTGAAATTAACCTTGAAATTTCATCATACCTATAATGCTTAATATGATCATTCATATTTTTACTTATACAACATAATATGGATTGTGAGCTAATCACTATTTCCTAGAGCACCCAGTGACATTTAATAAAGGAGGATTTAAATTATATAATTAATTAAATGCTGACTATTGAAACATCTCAATTGCAAGTAGCATTTCTATGAGATAGTTACTGCACCATGTTCAAAAATATGTATCTTTTTGCATTTTGCTTGTAAATCAATCCACTCCAGCTGATTCTAATGCTGTCTGTTTTCCTCTTTATTTCATGAGCAATAATGAGGCATTAACTTTGTGATGCTCACACTTAGTGACGAGCTGCATGTGTCGGTGTCAGGCAGCTATGCCCGGTGCAGTGCCCAGGCTGCACCGTCGCCACAAACAGCTGATTCCTACAACTGAAAGACAGAGCTCCCTGGGGACACAGGTTGTCCATCGCCAGGTGTGTCCTAGGAAAAGAGGGCCACAGAAATATCCTGTTCCTGAATTACAAGTTTGGGGCATAGCGTAACTTTGGAGGTAACTGCTGTGTTCCTGAAGCTTAGCTTCTGCGCTGTAACAAACACACATGGTAATGCACATAAGTCCTAGCAAATCTGCTCTTCAATTGTAGGTATTTAGGAGTAAAAAAAAAATGTATTTATACAAGAAGGTTGAGCCAAAATAGAAATAAGCCAGGGCAACCAGACTTAAGTTGATGAATTTGTACCTTGGCACAATAGTTGGAAGCTGAGGTACACATACCTTTAGGAAAAAAATCATTTGTTTTCCTGAAGTTCAGTGATTTCCAACTGAGAAGCTCTTTCTTAAGTGAGCAGTGACAACATCAAATTATTTGCTTCAGAATGACAAGTTGCCCAGAAATCCAATCAGAGATCTCTGCAGCAGAGAACGCTGAAATAATTCAGCAGAAAAGCTGTCACCGTGTCCCACTGCAGCATTCTTCAATGTCCCTATTGGACTTGGAAGGACTTCTAAAATTGTTCTGCCTGAAGTTGTCCCTAAAACGACCACAGCTCGTTTGCAAATGCAAACACAGTTTTCACATGTCAGGCAAATCATGTTTGTAGTCTGTATTACTTCTAGCCAAATGAAAAAAGAAAATCTGTATCCCAGAAATACCATATCTAAAAACTGTGATAGTTTCTTAGTTCAGAGCGTTTTGCATTTTCTCTAACAAACAGTTTTATGCATTGAGCAGTTATTACAATGTGTATTTTGCTTTATGAAAGTTGTTATACAGAGATGCAAAACAGGCAGTACAGGAGGATTATCCTCACTGAGATTTTTCATCAGTTTTTAGATTGTCTATGGCTAAATGCGTGCATATGAACATAGCTGATAATTTTCTGAATAGTTTTCTTAATACAGAGTAAACTTTTCTGTTTCGATATGAGCAATTCACAATTTCATAGTGCAGCAAAGTATCTACAATTCCAGAACACGAATGTCAGCTCTACACATTTCCGATACTCTCCTGTGTTTTCGCGGGTGCTGTTCATGGGTGGTCTCCAAAACCTCAGCCCAGCTCCCTGCTCCTGTTAGCAGCGTTAGCAGCGATGCAGGAACACGCGGGCGCTCCCGATGCCTCTCCGTGCAGCCAGCCCTGGGCAAGGGAGCCCCCCCCAGCCTCCTCTGCTGCCCCTGCCCTGCGCTGGCTGCCTGGCCCTCGGCCTCCCTAGCACAACTTGGGCCTCAGCCCCTGCCTCTGGGGGGACTGTGCGACAACCTCCTTTAGCTGCACACTCCTTTTCCAGAGAGTGTATATTTAAACGGATGCAGATGTGGAGGGCAGACACTCTTCTCTCCTGCAGCAACCATAGCAATCAGGTTTAAATTTGGGCGCCAGGGCAGGACGGTCTCTGTGACCAGAGGTTAGTGTGCATGTCTTAAAATGAAAAGTCCTACCTCATTATTTCTTCTGTTTGTGTGACCAAGCATGGACATGTTCTGACACTGGAGGATGCTCAAGCAGACAGGACATGATCCATTTCCAGTACTCCTGGAACAGACAGATTTTGCAACATTTTGAGACAAAGTACTTGAAAAGAAGAAATCGCATGTTCTTTAAAAATGTTCCCTGCTTGACAAGGGGGTTGGACTAGGTGATCGCTGGAGGTCTCTTCCAACTTCAACCATTCTGTGATTCTGTGCAAATACTTTTACTGGTGTTTTATTCGTTATATGAAGCCCCAGGTGTTCAAAGAACTTACACTTCATTATTAGGTATACTATGGTAAAGTTCTGCATCTGTCTTGCCATCACACCCCTCTGACATCTTGTAATACATTATACCTCTGAACTGCAGATGAGATTTTGTGTATTCAAAGACATACTGAGCACCTGTGACCAGTGCAATGGGATCCCAGTCCATGTTTGCTTGCTCCCATAATGACATATATGTTTGAGAGGTGCAGAGGAATAGTGGGAGAGAGGGGCGGCTTTTGTGGCTCTGCTTCTGTGGGATTTCCTTTGATAATATGTGACAATTTCCATTATGGGAACAGCTAGTCTTCAGAGACCTCCTCCCAGGCATATGGAATCACTTCACAAGAGGACAGAAGGGAGAATCACTGCCATGGTTTTATACAGGCTCAGATAATGAAAAGACCAGCAAGATAAATTTCAAAATGACTAGCTCAGATATGCAAATAAGAAAAGGAATCAGCTTTTGAGACATTTATGAAAAATTTCATACTTGGAATATACTCAGGCATGTACTGATTTCCAATTCTGTAGATACATGTCTCGAGCATTACTAAAATTCATTGAACCTTGGCATTGTTATCTTCTGAGCATTTCTAAAGATTCAGCAACAGCTAGGAGAGGAAGGAAAATAATGGAAGCATTGCAAGAATACACCTTCATTTACTGCTGTCTCGCAGTCCCATCAGTGCGCGGCACACAAAGCTGTCTGCAGGATTTCCCACCACAATCACTGAGCTCAGCAATTAGAGCAAACACAGAGTAAATCATTTCCAGCAGCCTCTCAGATTGTTAAAATTGAATAAAGGATGATGAACAAGTGTATACACAGGATAAAATTTAAACAGTCATATTCCATCTGCCAAGGACACAGTGGAAAATAATTGCATGGCTGTATTGTACAACCTAAGTATGTATGGAAGCAGATCAAAATGTTCAGCACTGATAGCAAAAGACAACAACTGTTTCTCTAACTAGCAAAGAGAATAACAACAAGATCTTTTTTCTTAATAGAGAAATATCTCTATTGGAGTGGGAATGTGTGCGCTGTGCACACACAGGGAAAGCAGGAAGGCTCCTCACCAGCGCCCCTCACTTGGGAGGACCACAGCAGCCACCACTGATCCTCCACATTCGGCAGATCTCCAGCTGAATGTCTCAAACAAACCACAAATTCTGGGCCAGTTCTGGCCTTTTGAGAGTCAGTCAGTTATAATATTTAGAAACCTCTGCACTGACATGGAAAATTCCCTGATCTGGACCTCAAACACTGCCAAGGTAGGAGACTTTCACTTCACCAGATGTCTCCAGAGACACATGCTGTGCATCCCCTTCCCTCTAAATTCCTCCCTAATACCTAAAGAGAACAGGGATCTAGGTATTTTACCATGTTTTTGTCTGTGTGATTGTGACAATCCAAATACTGCATAGTAGGGACTACAATGAAGAATGAAATAAATGTGACATAAAGGGGAGACGGCAGCAAAGTTGCTCTGGAGAGAAATTTACTTCACAAACCTGTCAATTGTGGGAAAGTGCCAACACCTGAAGATAAGAAGATACAAATACTGAAGACTTTCAAAATCCCTTTTTAAAAAATATCCAGGAGCTTCAGAAGGAGCTAAGGAAAGCACTTAAGGATTAGTAGATGACAGGAGCCGAAGAGCAGTTTGCTAACCTTCCTACAGGAGAAGGTTGCTGTGGGAAATGGGAAGGATCTGTGCTGGTGCTCTGCTCTCAACCTGTTCAGAGATAATTGGGAAGGCGAATGAACAGAAATGTGCTGAAAACTCCAAATCATCCACAACAGTCATACATGAAGTTTCTGAATCTTTCCATAATCAAGATTTCATGACAGTGATGGATAACTAAATCTGAAAAGAAATTCAGGGTTGATAAATGCAAAGTAATTCCAGTAGAGAAAAACAGCTATATGGAGATGGTGTTAGGCTCTTAATGTGGCCACTCAGAAGTTTAATTATTGTGGGTATTATTTGGAAAATTACTGCTTTGGGACTACCAGTAGTCCCAAGGGGGGAATAAAAAGCAAATCAGAAAGCAAACTCTGCATGAATTTAAAGGGCACCTATAGATTAAATGCCATGTAAATTTTCTTTCAAAATCATTTGAAAGTGATGCTGAAGATGTGAAAAAAATATACGAAAGAGCAACATGAATGACGTAAGGTATGAAATCCTTTTGGCAAGAAAGGACGTTAAGTGATTCCTTCTTCTGAGAAAAAAATCAATTGAGGAAAGATCATATAGAGGACTATAGAATCCTGAATGACAGGCGGAAAGCCATTCAGTTTTCACAATATAGTAAGTAGGATTACTGAATGAAATTTCAGATTTAAAGGCAATCGAAGAAGCTGATTTTTCAAAATTTTACTCAACACTTTGTGAAACTCATTGCCACGGGGGAAGTTGTGGATATCAAAAATGATAGGCCAGCTCAAGGAAACAGATGGAATTATGAAAGAAAAAACCCATCAGGGGCTATGATGTGCACATCTACCACTTCTGGTTCAGTGTATCCCAAGCTGAAGCTTCCTCAAAGTCACAGATACAGGGGGAAGCCTCTTTCTATGAATTCCCTGCCGATGAGGCCACCTCCGGCCTCCAATGGAAAAGGACACGGAAGCTGGCACACCTAGTGTGGCCCAGGTGATTCCTGTCGCAGCCCTTCCCAAGGGGATGCCGCGAACACTGGACCTGCGCTGAGTGGAGAGGCCTTGGGCTTTCACGGTGATGCCCCAGCGTGGATCCCACCCCTTCATGGATACACATGGATAGACATGGATAGACATGGATAGGCTCACGGCAAAAGTGCAAACATGCAGCTACCTGCAAGGTCTAATTCCTGGCTGCTCCAGGTGGACCATGTCCTGCTGCTCCTTGCATTCCCCAGGAACACGGCCTTCCCCTTGCCAGGACTCCTGTAGAGAGGCTTAAGTAGCTTGTTGCCAACTTGAAATTCATTTCAAATATATTTATTATTAAATAGCTCATTTGCTTTGCAATATAGCTCTCAAAGTCTGTGTTCAACTCAATTTCTTTCAGTTGAGATCTGAAGGGCAAATCCTGTTTCTCAGTTCATGTAATTCTGTGTCTCTTCTGAGATTTTTATAAAAGTCAGCAATAATAAATAATGAAACTATGGCACAGAACTATGCAGACAGATCCCTAGCTGTTACTTCAAAGCCAAGCTACGTCATATTTTATTAGACTTCTGTCAATCTACAGTATTTTTGTTTTAAATTTAAAACCTTAGTAATGCACTCGGCCCTTTTTTTTCTAGCTCATATGTAATGTCAAAAAAGAAAGTAACTGCAGGGTTATTGGCAGTCAGGAATATGAAGACTGAGCAGAAGTGGAATGCAAAGTCCTGGTGAGGTCGGCAGTAGATGAGGACCTCCCTGGTGTACAGGGAGTACACCCTGGTGTACACTCTGATGTAAAACCTTTTCTTCAGCCAACTCCTTCTTTTTGAGAAACTGATTTTCTTTTCTTTTTTTTTTAATACAGATATTTCCTGCCTTATTTTTGTTTATTTTGTGTTCACTTCTACAATTCTATTTAATAGAATTCTATAATTCTGTATTTTATAAATGTTTCCCATATAGTACCTTGCTTCTTACCAAGATAACCCATGGCTGTAACTGAGCTGGTAGCTCTGCAAACTGTGACATGGAGACACTTGTGTTTCATCATTACATTTGATAAATAAGAAACATTCTTATTTTTACTATTTTGGACAAAAATTAAATACGCTTCCTCCCCTGCTTGAAATCCTGATGAATCTCTTGCATGTTTCAAAGTGCCCAATACTTTGTTCACTGGCTCTTTTCCGAACTTGCTCTGTCAGTGACAGCTGTCGTGGGGCTCAATCCGATGCAGGTGCCGCCTCTTGTGCTGACTTGACTGAACATCAAGGAATAAACCAAGGACCAGGTGCCGCAGGGCTCGGAGCCCATGCAGGCTCCCGCTGCAGGTGCCACCAGGAACCTGCCGAGGGTCCCTTGGTCCCACCACGCGGCTCCTCCAGGAGGATGCTGAGCACTGCTGGCCCCTCTAAATACCCTGCCTAAACCAAGGGCCTCCCTGGACCTGATTCAACCCAGCTGCTGGCAGTAGATCCTGCTGCTCATGCTAATTCTGCTCCTAAAAAAGGAGAGACTTGTGTCACAGCGTCAGGGTAACAAGTAGCATATAAATGTCTGTCTGAGAAGCTGTTAGGTAACAATTCAACAGCGGTTAATTAAGGACATGGTTACTTGTTCTGTGGAGTAATCCAAGCCGATAAAATGCTCCCAACCGGGTAATGTTATATTCAGTAGTATCATTAAATATTAGTACTTGCTTCAACAGTAATTTTTACAAGAATTTCTTGTAAGCCTTTGAAAGTGCATGCATTTAAAGTAACAGAAAATGAGCTTGTTTTAACAGGATTATGGTGTACTTTGAGTCTAGATTATCAGTTTTGGTTACATAAAACATCCTGCACTGATTTATTTACATACTTGCAATTAACAAAGGATGAAAAAAGGTGCAAAATAGAACTAAGATTCCTTGATTTATTCTCCCAAATAAATCCCACTTTAATGCCATTCCAAGAGAGGAGTTCACTGTGCAGGTGCTCCTGCTTTCCCGCTGTCCCGTGCTGTGGGGATGACTGGCAGCTTTCTTGGAGTCGTAGTGCCAGGGCTGGATATCTCACGTTGGGCTGATGCAGTTGGGCAGCTGTGCAGGGGCTGCAAGAGGGGCAGAGGGGCAGCACGGGAATGCAGGGGCTACCTTACTCCCACCCTGTGTCCTGATGAACACTGCTAATGTGCAAACTTGTACTGCGGCAATGGCTCCTTCTGTCCAGGACCATGGAGACCTGCAGTGCCGCAGCAGTGGGACCCAAATGCTGAGAGGTCCGGGTCGGGCTCCGCACAGCGCCCAGCTGGGGCGCAGAACCCTGCACACAGATCTGAAATCTGGATGAATCTGAAATCGGGCATGATCAAACACTGACATCAACTTCAGGGAGAAGGGCTAGATCCCTTCTATTGATGTCTGCAAATTAGAGAATAATTATGTTTAACCAAGAACATCTTGCAGAAACACAAACACAGAGTAACAAAGTTAGCTCTAAGGGACCTATACAATTACAGAGACCAAACAAGATACCCTGATGGTTGCTTCAGAATTTGCGCTAAGTTAACTGCTTTCTGAAGCACTATAGAAGAGCTGTTCATGGCTACATGATTACTTCAGAAACTTTTGTGTATGAAAAATGTAGTATATTATTCCATGCATTTATTTTCTGCATGTTGAAAATATGCAAAAATAATCAAGTAAATTTACTAGAACTGAACTGAGCGCACACTGAGGAAATGTATTACCAGATTTAAGGAACGCAGATGGATAGTTCAGGTCTTAAGAACCAATAGGCAGATTAGAGCACAGACCAAGAGCAGAGCCCGCTCAGAGCCCTGCGTTTGGTCTTGGCTCTTTGGAGGTGGAAGAGGAAGGAGGAGGCGCCTGCAGCAGCAATAGCTCCAGTTCCCATCCCTGGATGGTAGAAAAACACAACTGTAGGAAGGGGCAGAGGGACATAAATAGTGCAATGCTTGTGGACACCACTTCCACATAACCCAGAATCACCCTCCTGATGCAGGGAAGGGCTCTGCTCCGGCAGTGCCTCCCATAGCTCTGACATCAGCTGGTGCTCACCAGCTTGTAATCATGTTAGTGAAGATTTGAGCCATGTAGACACAAAGGCTCTTTTAGGAAATAGAGCTTATTCTTTAGATTTATCAACATAGATAATATTATGTTAATTTGTCCATGCTAAAGTATCTCACATGGTGAAAAAATTCTCCACTGAAAACTTCTCCATTGAAAAATTCTCCACTGAAAACACTGGTATGAGCTTAGGAAATGTTTATGATGCATCTTATCTGTACAATGCCATTCTGTACTTAACTAGCACATATCCTGTATATGTTACTCATATTACCAGAAACTATTTTTTATATCTTTCGGATAGATTTTCAAAATCGTCCTATGACTAATTTTCATATTCTCATGCTGAAGACCGTGGGATGGAAAGTGTCTTTTGTAAATGTATTGTTTTACATTTTATAACGCAAAAACAAACAAAAAGACAATACAGCATACTGCCATTTGCATGTATTTAATTACTCCCATGATAGCGGTACAAGATCAAAAGGATGCAAATTATTCAGTGAAGATTTTAGGCTGCTAGTTAAGAGAATTTTTCAGAATATCTGAGCAGTGAAGTGTCAGAGCATCCTGTGAAGTGAAGCAGTGAACCAAGAATTGCAATGGTTTTGCACTTTTACAAAGGCATGATCCTTGAGTTAGAAAACAAAACGAGTTACGTAAGATTTGTGGTGATTAATATTCTGGTGGCTTTAAGTGCGTTCTGGCCGGGCAGCCGCCGACCCGTGTGCCCGGGGGCAGCCTGGTCGCTGGGCTCCAGCAGGCCTGGGCTACGCAGGGAAAGCTGGCGCTCATCCTCCTTCCCAGGGCTGGTCTTCTCAGGACTTCTGGGCTTGTTTCGCCTCCTGCTGACAGCTGCTCGGGCTGATGCTAAATAAAGGTACTCTTTAATTAAAAGTGTGGCAGAAAACCATGTGGCTAAGCCACACTCACAAATACGTTTTTCTTTTCAAAGCATTTCCTCTCCTCAGTTTATAAAAGGAAATACTTGAATTAAAACAAAGTTGCCATGTTCTGCCTTTCCTTCCCTTGCACCTTGCTGCTCTTCAGTAAGGTCAGTTCCTGCTAGGACATTCCCTATGGAAGGGTCCCGGTGAATGAACCAGCACCGTATGGTGCTGCTCACTGCTGTCTTTGGGTCCTGAGCATCCCCAGCAGCTGCCAGGGCTGGGGTGCTGCCCGCTGGGGAGCTGCCCGCGCGTGTTCATAGCTGGGGAGCCACCACAGTGGCTGGGACACCGGGGAGCCGCCCCGAGCCCGTCCTGCCACCCCGCAGAGTCGGCAGCAGAGGCTCCTGTGGGACAGCAAGAGGCTGCTCATGCTCAAAGACTGTCAAATAATGTTTCTTTCATGAAAAATCTCTGCTTTAAATGCAAAACGAGTACAGGCTGAATGTGTGTATTGCCAAAGTGAAAACCTCTTAAATGCTTTCTGTTTCAAATATGCATTAGCTGGGTTTTTTTCACTTCCTATACTAAGATCACCCACACTCATAATGATGCTGCGGCCATGGAACTGAGCTGACCGAGACCAACGTGGCCTGAACTCAGAGCAGGGCCAGAGTCACGTTCACCTCCCGGCCCTCAGGGCCTGCTGTGCAATTGAATTAGCAGAACCGGAGAGGCCAAGCTTTTCCTACAAAATAAACAAAAAATTTTGAGGCTCTCTGGGAATTATTCAAGACTTAAAGGCAAATTCTTACATGTCTGTATTTATGCAGCACTTATCATAACCTGATAAAAATTCTTATTAATGGATTTATTTCCTAAACACTATGATTTTCTGGTAAAGAAAGAATAAGATACTCTTAAAAATCCTCAGAATATTGAAAATACGCAAGACTAGCTAAACATTCTGATGCAGCTTCCAAAAGCAGATCCAGAGACAGATTGGTAGCTGCTGAGATTTGGGGCCCTGACAATCCTGCAATGCTTGTTGCAGTGTCATGCAGGTAGCTAGAGGGCCAGGAGGGGTTTGGTCGGTATATATTTATTATATATGAGTATATATTTATTATATATTACATATTATGTATCATATATTGTAGAAAGAGAGACATCCTGGGGCTAGGGTACCCTCAGCAGTAAAGGCTCATCTGTAACAAAGTGATGATCCCATGCTGCATGGTGATATTCAAAATCAAAGAAACAC
The DNA here is from genome assembly GCA_032353885.1 of Nothura maculosa. Lineage (NCBI taxonomy): Eukaryota > Metazoa > Chordata > Aves > Tinamiformes > Tinamidae > Nothura > Nothura maculosa. Next base: position 22,627 of record JAUBOD010000086.1, on the reverse strand, counting down.
ACAGCTGGCTAGAGCTCTAGTTACTGCTACACATCATTTTAACTAGCACAAGTCTTATGACAGACCAAGAAAGAGGAATAACATCTTTTCATGCATTTACTGGCCTCAGCCTCCCTAACATGTCCTGGGGGTCTCCGAAAAGAGGCAGAGTCCTGTACAGGCCGTGGGAGCCCCAGCTCCGGCCAGGAGGACCCCCGTCCTCTGCTCTGAGCTGGCGGGATTGCTGCACAGGCCGCAGCAGCTCCGAGGAGCACCTCGGGCTAGCGCGCTCGGGCACACACCTCTATGGAGCAGCTCCCAGACTTCCATGGAGCAGCGCACGCACTTCTATGGAGTAGCACCCAGGCTTCCATGCAGCAGTCCCCAGGCTTCCATGGAGCAGCGCACGCACTTCCACAGAGCAACGTAGGCTCCAAGGGAGCAGCCTAGGAAGGCTTCAGCACCACAAGTCCCAGGGCTGACACAGACCCCAGCACCTGCAAGGGCCCTTCTGTGCTCCCATCAGCCCTGGCCTTGGTACTCAGTGCACAAGGGGAAATAAAGGTTTAAAAAAATTTCTGGTGTAGACAAATACATCATTGCAGTACTTAATCAACTCCCTTTACTGAAAACAAAATGCCAGCTAATCAATATATCCAAGTTTCCCATGGACATATGCACAGGGTAATTGTCTGTGTATCTTAGTTAATAGCTACGTTCCACTTCTGCAAACTATTAAGCATTGAGGAGCACGTTTGTTCCAGGCGCTGCATTGCAAAAGCAGCGTGATGAACAGCGGTGATACGTCTTGGACCTTTCACAGTAAAGAAAGGCACCAACTCACAGGTAAATCTGCCTTCTGTACAATAATACAGTATCATCTGGCACATATATTAGAGCCTAAACACAGCCAGAGAAAGCACTGTTCTCATTAAGGAAAACACCCTGCTGATGGGTGAATAAGGAGGCCATTCCAGCTCCATGGCACCATCTTTTACAGACTTGTAATTGCAAGTCCAGGAAGCATCTGTGCCTTCTTAATGCTCCTGGGCATTTTTCATTCTAGTACCTTTTTAACTTTGTTGTATTTCCTTAATGTGCAGCAAGGGCAAGGCTAAGGGAGAACCCGGTCGTGTCTGTCCACGGCAGCAGTGGCAGCAGCCCCTGTGCTGGCTCTGCACTCGCGGGGTGCCCAGCAGGGACAGGGGGCACGTTCGGTGCCCTGGGGACGTCCTGGGCAGGGACAGGGACATCGATGGGACATAAGTGGCCAGTTGCAGGGAGCGCAGTGTGCACAGGGCACGAAGAGATCACAGCAGCAAGAGTCCTTGGCTCATGTTATATAAAGAGCCCAGCACAGTCAAGCTGAGAAGGGCTATTTCTCCTTGCAGTTTGCAAGCAGAGAGGAATTCTCACTGTAATCCCTTCTCAGGGAAAGCCCTGTATGCTGCTTAGAACTGATCAGGGCTTCCTTCATTTGCCTGCTCTGTGCCGACCTGCTCTGCATGAGGCAAAGGTGCCTCTGCTCGCTCGGAAGCTGAAAGAGCCGCTGGGTGCCAGGTCCTCCCTGGGCTGCAGGACCGGGGATCTGTCCGTACCGAGCAGCACGTGGCCCTGGTGGCCTCTCGACCCAGCTGCCCAAGGCTCACGGACCCCACAGCAGTAAGAATTTTTAATGAATTTTTGAATCTAGAGAAACAGCAGAGAACAGAAAGCCTGCAGAAACAATCCAAATATTGAGGAGAGGCAAAGGATGATCTCGAAATTAAAGAGTGGCCGGCATGATGACAGGTTAGAATAATAGAATAACAGAACTACAATAACAATGATCTTATCACTGCAATCCCCAGCCTCCTTTTCTGTGGGAAGAGCACAGATGAGCTGCTCTGCTGGCGCCGGCCACGCGGCCCCTCGGGAGCTGCGGGGCCAAGATCCACTGCGGTCCTGTTGTCATAGAGGGGTGAAGGTGCCTCATCCCCTGCGACGTTCCTGCTCTCCATCAATGCTCAAACGTAACTCCTGATATTCCTCTGCCATTCCCGCAGTATAAAAATCACTAGGCACAGTTGAGGATGGCCTCATGCATTAGCCCAGTGATGCAAAGAGCATCTCCTGGAAGTATATAGGTTCAGATTAGCCTCAGAAAGGACCTTATCATAATGCAGAAACTAAAGTAGAACTTTAACAGAAGCACCTGCCCAGGGGAAGATTTCCAGCTTCAGTCAATCATCAGAACTCAGCTAAGGTTAGAAAACATGCACTTAGTACCAGTTTGAGGATTTCTTTCTTTGCTCAGTGTTGAGTACAGAGATATGAGAAAAGTCTCATATAAATTAATTTCTTCAAAACCTAAGTCAAATGTTGTCTTAAGAAGTTTACCTCCATTCTTTCCTTCCATTTCTGTTCCTTTTGCCCTTGCCAGAGCTAGACACTTGTACCCTTGTTTGATCCATGCTGCTGGTTTTTCTGCTTGGTGTGAATGTAATGGAATTCCCTTGCCCATGGCCCTGACAAGCGAGGTGCATCACTCACACTGGCAGCTGGATACTAAGGAGATGCCACTTCCGCAGCCATGCTCTGAGCAAACAGGAACACATCTCTCAAGGAGCCCAGAATTTACTGTTATTTGATCAAAGTCTGAACAGCCTGATCAAAATGCAGCATTAAGCACACAAACAACTGAGCTATGCCAGAGTTATTCAAAGAGTGATAGTAATTCTTTCTTTCCATCTCCGATGAATAGATCTCTGTTTTCATGTTCTTTCACTATATTCATTGGAAATACTTTGAAAAATAGATGGCATTTGTAATGAGAGCCATTTGTCCTGTGGCAAAGGGACAGTGTGACATTTTGCAGAGCGAATGAGCAGTGAATGTCCACGCGCCAAGGGGAGCCGGGGCACTGCCCTCATCCTGCAGCAGGTGACTTGGGCTCTTCCTGGTTTCCCTTTGTCAAGTGCGAGTCCAGCAGCAACTTTTCAAATCCAAATGTCAATATGATAATGAAACTGTGAAGTTATGGGCATTTCTGTACATTAGCGGCAGCAGAGCTTTTCAAATGCTGCTCTTCAACATTGCAAGGTTGGCTTGTTCAAGCCCAGGTCAGTGGTTTGTGGAGCAGATGGAGGGGTGGAAAAGAGTACTTACCTTTACGAAGAAAATAAATCATGCTTGCACAACATTTAGATTACTTGAAATAACTGTTTTGAAAGCAACACTTTAACTGCCATTCATTCTTCAATGCATTTCAATATTTTTCTATTCTGATGACTATAGGTAAAGTTATATATGTGCTCTCTAAAATACCTCATATTATTTTGAAAATGAAATTCCTTCAGCTCAAGTGTACACTTTTGTTTCAGTTAATACTGAAAGATAAAAAGTGGTATCTCATTTATGTCACCCAGCTCAGCTAAATCATAACTAAACTACGTTTTTTATAACCAGAAATGCTCTCTGTGAAAAATAATCATCTTGGGTGAATTAATTTATGGGAAGACAAGAAAACAGAGAACACAATGTAGAAAATACAGGTGAATAAACTTTAGCAAAACATGGAAATGATCCACACTTTCAAATGAAAATTCTGAAATGAAGTTAAATAGCTTCCAAATAATTGTTTGTTCTTATAATAGCTGGTAAACTGCTAATTCATTTTGGCTAATGTAGAGTCCAATACATTATTTCAGAAATAGGTACTTTGAGCCATGATTTTCATATTTATTTTACTCAAGGCAATCTCATTTAAACAGTAAAACACCTCACAGTGTTTGCAAGGAAGCTATACCATAATGTTTGCAGTCAGGTTGCCAAATTTGCTGTTTCTTAGATGGCCTCAGAAGCGGTTTGGGCATCGCACTGCTCTTGGGGGCCTGGACGTGTGCCGATGGTGAGTATCGCTAGCAGGTACCACTGGAACAGTCCTGCCACTGTCACAATCCTGTTGCAATCAAGGAAAACCACCAGGAAGGTTACTCAGTGCATAAACAGCAATGTTCTCAGGGGGCTTCTTTGGGACTTTTTTGAGACTTTGTCCATTTACAAAGGTGAGATTGCTCTTCTGGCTGCAGAATACAAGGTGACCAGGGCCATGGGCAGTGAATGCAAACACAAAGCTGGGTTCTGGGAAGATGCAGCTCCCCTCATCTAGGGCTCCCCTGTGCGTGCGGTCAGACCGCCCTGCCCTTCCCAGAGCCCTGGGTGGTCTGGGTGAGGGCCCTGGCAGAAGTCCTGCAGTGCTGAAACAGCCCCAGAGCTACCAACGCTGAGCAGAGCCCTCCCGGGCTCTGCCCTGGAGTCACAGCTGCCAAACATATCCATAACGTGGAACAGCAGCCCATCTCCTAAGGCATCCATCTTTGGGGTTTTTCCTCAAGATTTTAAAACACTGAACTTTTAAAAAGCAATTCTCTCTCCAAAACACCTTCACTAATCAGGGCCTCACAGTCATAGGCTGCTGCTGAGGATGTCCATGCAGAAATCTGATTTGAACCTAAGACTTAACACTTAAATGAATTGAGGGCTCTCAGGAGTAGAGGTTAGGACATCTGCAGGTCAGATGCTTCACTGCTCCGGCTTCCCTGATCAGCACATTCCTAAAGCTCCGTTCTCGTGCCACCTGGCTAGTGACGCACCCTGGAATTACTGCAGAGCATCAGTCAGGACAGAAGCAGAGGGACCAGCTCCTGAGCCTCCTTTTTGACAACAGGAATGAGATCAAACTTGGCCCCACACATTCCTTACTATGAGATGCCTGCTACTGATCAGCTGCTTTTTTCCCTTTGGCAGTTGGTTGTTTTCTTTTAATCATTATGACCTAAATTCCTTCCAGCATCTCTGCTTCCCAGAGAGAGATCTCTCTCCTGACCTTTTAGCCTTAATTCTTTGCATTTAGCTGTCTCATTTGACTATACTAATATCAGTCACTTGCCTTTACAAAGCTTTACAAGTTATCCAAATTGCTCTGTATATAGCAATTTCTCTCTTCAATCTCTGGTTTCTGGCTAACATAGAATGTAAAAAAATACTGATTTTGCATTCTTGTGCATTGGATAAATAACAATAAAGACAAGTATAAAGTGAAGAGTTTTGCAGTGATGGTTCCCTGTTTAGCTGGTTGCTAATCCAGGCAATGTCTGCCCTGCTGTTCCTGCACTGTTGTTATTTTTCAGTCAAGGCATTGTATGCTTGCCGGCCTTCAGGGGTGATTCTTGCATCTTCAACTCTTTTTTTTTTTTTTTTTCTTGTGAGAAGAAGCTACTATTCATCATGTAATAACATAATCACAAGCTATTTTGCTACCAAGCACAAATGCCTGATTTAATAAAGCTCTTTGAATGTGGCAATAAGTCACATGGCAAAAGAGACAGGAATCCTGCTGGCCTGTGTATTACTATGGTTTTTTTATACTGCCAAAAGCCAGACACTGACCCAAGATTTATCTGATATGTACAACAAGCACAAAAACAAAAAAGAGGAAGAAAGTAAAATCCAAGGTTATACATACATTTGAAAGGGAAATTAATTCAAAAACCTGTTGATGAAACTTACATCATTAAATGTGATACGTGGTTAGCAGAAAATCTGAATATATTAGAATAGATTCTGCTATTTATATTGCAATGAAAATGGCACTGGACCTAGTTTATAATCCAAGACATATTTTTCTAAGATGTATAAAATTAAACCACATACAGTCCTCTCCATTCCACAAATATAATTTTATAGCACAAGACCAAGACCAATTTTAAATTAGAGAATACCATTTTATAGCTAGCTATGTAATTAATAAAGAAATTTTACCATAAGGGACTCAAAATCCCATAGAGTTGTTCCTGTGTTTTACTAACCAGGATACTAGTCATTATTTCCTTTTTGTAGGATTAAATCTTCATCTGTTAATATGTCAGTTTCTCCTTTAAGGAGTAATGCTAGCAACGATGATCACACCTCTGTCTGAAGGTCTATTTGCATTTTGGGTACTTACCATTTCTACACAGTGGCATTTATTAGCAAGGGGCTGCTGGGCAGTCTACACAGGTGTGAAGTCAGCCACTTCAGGGCCAGAAGTAGTTGCTGCCTTTTTGCCTTCTGTCGTGTTTCTGTGAATAAAAGGTGCATAAACAGAGGCATAAAATGCAAAGGACCCACAAAGGTTTGTACAAGGTGACACCCTGCAGATGGTGAGGCTGCATAGCAGCAGGACCCCAGAGCTCAGTGCATCGATAGCACAGCTCTCCCACTGCTTCAGCTCCCAGCATGATGAGTTTAATGCCCTAACTGCCTACACCTGCCTTGGCTCCCAAGCAGGAGGCTCCTTGGAGGTCATGGTCAGCTCTAATCCCCCATGCCATTCCAGAGGGGTCCTCCTCCAGCTCAACATCCCCGGGCTCCATGGGCACAGCCTCTGTGCTCGGCTCCCTTGTTTTCATTCAGAAGTGCTTCTGTGTCCCTGATCTACAAAGTCTCTCTAGCTGCACAGCATGAGCACCTCCCTCCCAGCTCCGCCAGGAATGCAAAGGGAAAGGCTGCAAAAGCAACTTCCCTTTTTTATCCTCATCTGGTTTCTCTCTAGAAGAGTATGCTATCATCAAACTGGCATTTACAAACTCTGAAAATCCATAATTCATAGGGTTGGTACAAATTTTTAGAAGGAAAAAAAAGATAATTTATTCTGGATTTTGGGAGACAGATTTTTGACTACTCTCACCCAAATACTGGTGTTAGGACATGATTCCTCAGTTCCTTCAACAAACAAGCAGCAAGAATCTCCTATTTTCCACTCTTATTTTTCCGGTTCAGGACAGTTATGGAGGCCAGAAAGTAATACTACAGACAAGTTCAGAATAAACAGTAATAATTATGACATTAAAATGTTATTTTATATGAATCTCATTTCATTTTTTCCATTGAAACATTCACTCCGCAGGCAGTCACCCTGTCATCAACTTTAAGTGGAGACCACATAGGACAGTCTGCACCAAGTTCATAGAGAAATCAGTGCAGAAATTAGTTGCAGTTTTTTACATAGCAAAGTGAGAAGCATTTCAGGATATGGACTGAGTATTTTAAACAGGCTGTAAGAAAAAGAACTTAGAAATGAATATACAGCAAGCAGCCAGCAGATGTTGATGGTAGGTCCCAAGGTTCACTATTGGAACCTTTCTTTCTTGTAATGCATATAAATTACCTACACAGAGAGACCATCTATAAAGTGCAAAATCTGCAGATGGGGTAGAGCTGGGAGGTTGGTAAGTGCACAGCAAGCAACAAAGGAAGTTGTGGACCATTAAGATCGGTTGCATAATTAGGTTCAATTCAGACTTGCAGAGGACTTCATGCCAAAAGGAAAGTGAGAAGAGCACAGAAATGAATTAAATAGGAAGTTTTAGAAATTTGTCTCTTTAATAAGTTGAAGACACTGTTAAATTTAATAAGACTATTGTAAAATAGCAGAATACAAAACAGATTACCTGAAAGAGCAGTGACTACATTTATTCTCTACTCAAAAGCAGCAAGAAATCCAGAAAGTCTCTGAGTGCAGGTGGTGGCCAGTTTAAATCATTTAATCATTATTTACAGCTGCCCCCATCATTTAATCAGGATTTACAGCTGCCCCTGTCAGATGCTTTCTGCAGTTTGACTGGTCCTATGTGTACGTTGGTATCTTGCAGGAAGAACCTGGGCTGCTTCAGATGTTGGTTGGACCCAGGTGCTCAGACACTGCACAGGTGAAAAGTCTCCCTGATCAATGGAGAAACAGTTGTCGAGTCATTTTCCTGACTCCCTAGCACCTCCTAGAAGTGTGTAAGTGTGGAAACACATGTTTACCACACAGAAGACCAGATTCTTCAGTTTTTGAGGCTTCATCTCTTTATTTGGGATTTTGATGCAACCATTGAGTTGTATGAGATACAAAATAGACAGAAAAATGAATTAAAGATTACTGCTGAGCCAACGTGGAGGTGTGTTTGTTGTCATGTAGGCACTGGATCCACAATATTTAATTCATGTACTCTATCATTTCAAATGGGAAGGGATTAAGATGCAAGTTTCTCAGTCACACATTCAACTCGTGTCTCATAAAAGTAATATAAACTATGCCTCATTTTTCACGCCGTAATTTAATGGAATACAAAGTTATTCTGAGTTTGAAACTTTTGCTTGCTTGCTTGCTTTGAAAACTAGATATATGTTTAAAGCTGTCTTTTGTGGCAATGATGTGCTTAAGAATCATAAATTCATTATGGTTGGAAAAGACCTTCAAGATCACTAAGTCCAAAAGCACACAAAGCAGCAACCACTGTGCTCACAGAATAAATCTGGGCAGCTGGAGAACTTGTTTGCAAAGGAACACATTTCTGTTATTACATTATTTCATTATAGCATAAGAATAGCTTTATACTTAAATGCATACTTGTCTTCAGTAAATAATCTGGTTGAAATGATATCATGAGTTAAAAGATTCTGCAGCAATAACTAACATCATAAGTACTTAAAATATAACTTCAAAGATACATCACATTTGCAAAGAAGACTGGTCATTCCTGAAGGAGCATAGCACAGAAGGAAAGATTTACTTCTTCACTATTTGCTTGAACGGCAGAGCTGAGACAGTGAAATGCACCAGAGGTGAAGAACACAAAGAGCTTGACCTTGTGCTGCCAAGATGCTCAGTGGCTTCTAAGTGACAAGCTAAGCCTGGCCTCAGCGAGCACAAGGGCTGTGGTTTATGCAACTTGTTCTGCAGTGTGTGGTCTCTTGACCATGACTATCCCAAAGACCGTCTTCAGAAAGGGCAGGATATGACTTTAAATCCAGAAAACATCTACATTCTAATTCTGCTTCTAAATGCCTATTTGTGCTTGTTCTATTACATTTGCACACAACTTCCCAAGGCACAAATTCAGTGGGTGACACAAACACAAGCTTACAGTGACCTCTCCCAGGAAGTTGTGAGTCAATTAACATCTGAAAAAAAGGAAGTTTCTAATAATTCAGCCTGCTAGAAACACAGTGCCAAGCACTCCACAGCAGAGCAGCCGCAGAGATTTGGAAGTACAGGCTGTGCCCCACAGCAATGTTCTCAATTTCCCTTAACTCCACAGGAGACAGCTATTATACGATAGCTCTTCTCATTTCAGTGTAATGACTGTGTACTTGTTGATAGCACCATATTCTTCCACAATTCTACCATTTAAAGTTTCCCTTGAACAGATTCTTGCATGTCAGTACTATAATAAAAATGCTTTTAATACCAAGTTTATTCTAACAGCTTGCAAATGACAGCAAGAAATCTAGTTTGTCATCATATCAATAACATAATGGAAGGCAGCAGAGCAAGTTGGGAATCTTGGTGAAGCTTTCATATCAAATTTGATTGTTCAAAAATTCTTGAAAAGTATCCACCTCAAAAAAAGAACTTGAACTTTATATTTCTCTTACAAAGTTCACATTTCTCAGTTTTTCAGAAAATGCCTTTACCTTCAGAAAAAAATGATGTAGTTTTGGTATTATTCTGCTTCAACAACTAAAACAACTAAGCTCATCATATTTATGTATATTAGTATGTAACATTTATCAAAACATATTTTACTATGCCTGATACACTTCTTCAATAGTTTTTTGTGTGTTTTTTTTTTTTTTTACTGCAGGTAGATGTTTTTGGAGGTAGTATATAATTATGTGATGTAGTGGGAGCAGCATTGGATAAATGGGAGATTATGGAAAAAGTTTAAGATGAACAAGAAAGAAATAGTACGAAGGAGATAGCACCAGGGAAAAGTAAATTACTGAGCTGAAAGAAGAATACCGTGCAGTTTGACAAGAATTCATCTGAAGGGAAAACTCATTTGAGATTTTAATAGGTAATTTTGTCAGAAATTATTGACGTTAGGAGCAGTGTGCTGATGACACAAACCCAGGGACACACACGTTTCTGGTAAGAGAAGCGGGCGCAGCGTCCCCGGGACAGCCTTGCTCTGTGTGCGGGCGCAGCGTGCGCAGCGGGCGCCCCGCGGCCGGGCCGGGCCCAGCACCCGCAGCAGCACCCACAGCAGCTCCCTGCCGGGCCACCCCAGCCCCGGGGCCACCAAGGGTTCTCTGGGCGTGTGCAGACACACAGGGAGAGCTCTAATTATATGGAATTCTGGAGTTTTCCTTCTATCTACTTGTGTGTGTATGCGTCCCTATGTGAACATACACACTTTGGTGCTCTCCAGCACTGCACAGCACATGCAGATCTGCTGCAGGTCTGTGCCTGCTCTGGCAGCAGCAGCTGTGTGAGGCTAAGGGGAAGGTGCTGTTTCGCCTGCAGCTTCTCAGCCTGCAGGCAGGCGCCGAAGGCTCTGGGGTGACTGATGCCTTCTCAGCACAGGGCCCCATGGCAGAGGTGCCTGTGCCGGGCGCAGGAATGCACATTGGAGCAGAGAGGATTCATTGCACCACAACAAGAACATAAGAGAAAACCTCGCTGCGTGGCCTGATGGCTACTACATCATGACACTTCTCAATGTGAACATACTGTGGGGTTTTATCCAACAGCCTTTAGTTAAAGAACAGTATACAGCTTCAGCACAAAACAGAGGTATTGGAACCACTTGTTTTAAAGGGTGATCAGAGATTATAAGAATCAAGCTGTGACACACAGGAACAAAACACACAAAGAGCACAAATTTGCACTGATCCTCTTTGTTGCTGATGCAGATTGAGACCAAGCCCAAAAGCACAAACCACTGAAGCTGCAAATTAAGAAGGCAAATCAAATCCAGCACTATGCAGCCACAAAGATAAAACAGCTCATTACCTGGCTAGCACCTGCAGTTCCCTGCCTTTGAACAAGGATAAAATGAGGCCGATGAAGTGGCAGTTATTGATGAGCAACCTCTGAGAGGCCTTTTCGCTGAAAGGAGAACCCAGAGACCAAGGAAACGGGAGAAGCTGCAGCCTGTGAATAAAAAGATTTGTTCTGCCATTGGGAACTAAGCATTGTCCTCCTAGGAACAAATAGAAACAGCACAAGGAGGTGACAGGACATCAACTACTCACTATGCTAAAGAGGGAACCCATTAGTGCATCTGATCCCCTGGAAGAACTTGGCATCATTTTGTGGAGTCTCCTTCTCTGAAGGTCTTCAAAACCAACCTGGATGCCACCCTCTGCCACCTGCTCTAGGTGTGCATACTGGAGCGGGAAGGTTGGACCAGATGATCTCTACAGGTCCCTTCCAACCTTGTAGATTCTGTGATTCTGTGATCATCTAGGAGCCTGAATGTGGCATAGGAAGGGCCAGGGCAGGGAGGAACCATGAGTCACTTACTCCGTCCCACATCCTGAAATCAGTGACAAAGCATCTGTCCCGCTTCAGGTGTTTTATTCCAGTGCACACTGTCCTTATGCCTGAATTTCTTTTCTTAAACGGAATGTCCCTTGCTGCAGTTCAGCTTGTTACCTTTAGCCTAACTTAAGAGTAATTATGAATTATTACTTTCTTTTTTTTAGCGATGGTAAAAAAAAAAAAGGTTGAGGTTGGACGTGCAGCCAGCGCAGCCGCAGCCTCTGCTCCAACAGGGACACCCAGAGCACGGGGCACTCGAGTGCATCCAGGTGCCTTGGGAAGATCCAGAGCAGGAGCCTCCGCAGCCTCCCTGGGCAGCCTGGGCCAGGGCTCGGGCACCTCCCACCAAACAAGTTCTTCCTCACGGGCACATGTTGCTGCCTGGACTGCAGCTTGTCCCCATTGCCCCTTGTCCTGGCACTGGTCACCACTGAGAAGAGCTTGGCCCCTTCCTCCCTACATTTCTTTCATGTACTTACACGTATTGATCAGATCCCCTCTCAACCTTTTCTTCTCTAGGCTAATACTAGACACTGCTTAGCAAGTTAATCATTAATCTTCTTAGATATGGAAGGAATGTTATCTGCTTCTGTAGCCTTCCTGAGGTGATATCCTATGGATCTCTAGTCAGCTTGTTTAATTTCCCCATAACTCTCCAGACAGTCAATTCCCCTCACGGTGCATTGTCCAAGATGATGGGTCAGTGCCATGAAGATGGGAAGAATGGCTTGTCAAAACTTGCAGAAAACACCATGTTTACAGGTATAAGCTTGTTTTCTTTGGAGGGAAAGAAAAAGACCTATTAGTTGTTAATATTCGGTTTACAAATCATTAGAATTCCAAATCCTTTTCTGGAGTATTGCTCTTCAGCAGGCCTTATGAGACAAATACTGGGTAGGCAGTAACTCCAGTCCTCTGAAATATAATATAAGCACCTGCTGATAAACTCTTCACTTAAATTAAGAAAAACTTAATGAAAGTTTAAGTGAATGAAATAAGAAATGAGGAATGGAGCTGCCCTTGGGAGTTTATTCTCACGTTAGCTTCAGTTTCATTTCTGCCGCTTTTCCAAAAGTAGGTGCAGTTTGTGTGATGCAAACACTGCAAGGGTGCCATACGGCACCAGCAGAGCTGCTCCACTCTCGTCAGCTCCGTATGGATGCACAAGCAGTTGACACTTGCCTGGGACACCTTGTACAGCAGCTCTCTGCAGCACTGGGACCAAGAGACAACAGACAGGTAGGGAACATCGCAGCTGCTATTCCGTGCTTCCATGTGTCCCTCCCTGCTATTCCGGAGCTTACATGTGTCCCTCCCTGGCCCTCCATAAAACTCATTGCTCCTCTGGCTCGCAAGAGCACCCCCGGCCCTGGCTTGCTGGAAGGCTAGGAGGTCACATCCACCCTACACACTGCAGCACAGAGCTCTCGAGCCTGCAGAGCTTCGCAGAGGCCCTGCATTGCAGGGCCCGGCACTTGCAGTTCCCACACAGTACCCTAGCAGGAACCTGCCCTACGGCTTGGGGCTCGAGAACCACAGCAGCCTGGCTGGTAAGGCTTTTTTGTAGACAGCATTTTCTCTTGCTGCCAAAACAAATGGTCATTTTTTATAGAAAGATCTAATTTAGACCAAACCAATAAAATAGAACAATAAATGTGAAAGTCATTACAATTTTCAAATTTAAATAAATACATAAAGAACTCAATTGGTTTGCTGCACCTGAAATCAATACTAAAATCCCAGAATCCTCATTTTGAGACTTAATCATTTAAGGAATTCATTTTTTCTATAATGTTACTCAAGCTGTATACGATAGCTTGGAAGAGGAATAATCCGGTTCAGATGCAATGCCAAAAGAGAGCACTAATCAGAGTGATGGGTACTGCTACTGGCACAGATGCTTAAGGTGGGAAAACAGAGAATTTGTGGAAGCAGATGGCCCTGCCTGCTCGAGCGAGGGCTCCCGGCACAGCGAGTGCACACTGCAAGCGTGCCGGCACTTGCACATCTCTTACCTCTGTTTCTGATCACCTCCAAAATCAAAGGGTTCTGGGAGAACTACATCCCCAATCCCTATACGAAGTTGATGAGACTATTTAAAAGAGAGATACCAGAACCCAGTGCTGGATGCATTTGGATTTTGAGTTTCCTTGCCTCAGAAGAAGTTGAGGAAAAAGAAATAACTAATAAGCAAGTCAGAACCCACAACTGGACTTTGCCTGATCTTGCTGCATGCAGGTGCCCATAGGTGTTCGTGAACAGCGCACTCGGGGACAGCCACGGGCTGGTGGGAACAGCGAGCTCAGGGACAGCCACGAGCTGTTGGGAACAGTGTGCTCGGGGACAGCCATGGGCTGGTGGGAACAGTGTGCTCGGGGACAGCCACGAGATGTTGGGAACAGTGTGCTCGTGGACAGCCACGGGCCCATGGGAACAGCGTGCTCCGGGACAGCCATGAGCTATTGGGAACAGCGTGCTTGGGGACAGCCATGGGCTGGTGGGAACAGTGTGCTCGGGGACACCCATGGGCCAGTGAGAACAGTGTGCACGAGGAAAGCCACAGGCCCGTGGGAACAGCGTGCTCGGGGACAGCCACGGGCTGCCCGCAGCGGCACAGAGCCCTGCACAGGCTCCAGGGCTGCGCACTAGCCAGCCGACCCCAGGGGCCGCGACGCTACCTTTGCTGCAGCTCAGAGTCGTCCCGCGGAGCCTGGCAGCGCGGCCAGCCCGCGGCGAGGGGATGGTGTCATGAAGCCAATGCCAGCACAAGCCTGGCCACTCCTGCTCGAGGCTTTCATATGTGAAGCGACACCAGAACACGGCACAGAACACAGGAGGCAGCACTGACTTCACTTCTTGTCTCCTTCCTGCCATCGTCCTCTTAGCATCCATTGCTCTGCACTGCCTGTCCCGTCACGTTCTACGTGGCTACCTCTATTTTCCTGACCATGCCACAGTTAGTTATCGGCACAGAAACACAACACAGGTGTCTGCCTAGCTTGTAGGTGCTTGAAACAGGATGACGTTCAGCCTTTCTTACTAATTGCATCCTCTGTGGCTGTACTCGAAGGTGCACAGATCAAAGGAGCAGCAGCCCAGGCTTTAAGGCTTAACTTAAAGAGGTTGCCGGTTTTTGGATTTGATTTTATTTTGAAATTACTTGAAATTAATTTCAGAGAGCTTCTGTGGGATCCAAACCTGACAGACTGTTGACAGCATTAATAAGATGGAATTTTATTTCAGATTTGGATTTCCACCTTTTCTAACATGTTTTCTTTATGTGGCTTTTTGTTCCTAGGATTAAGGAACATTCAGCTTCCATGCAGAGGAGACTGTTAATTCCCAAAAGGTCCACAAGAAGATTACTTGTATTATTGGCTATTGTGCTTTGTACATTGGCAGTTTTGGAAAGGAAATCAAACAAAGTCTTCCCTACGGTTGCCAAGGTGGGCGAGCATGGGCCAGCACGCAGAGGTCGGGATCCACAAACAGCATCTGCTTTTCCTGGAATCCCACAAACACGATGTGGTAGCATCAGAAATACAGAGATCCGCATCCCCTCGCCACATCGGTGCCTTTGTGCCCAGATCCAAATGCTCCCAACAAGGAGCTCCGGGCTGCGGCACGGGACGCGCCCAGGGAAGCTCTGCCGAGCAAGAAGAAGAGGGAAAACCGTCTGGGGGGATCATTCCTGCTCTCAGTTGCCTGAAAGGGCACCATGGAGAGGACAGAGCTGGGCCCATCTCAGCGGAGCAGAGCAGGACAAGGGACAGCGGCACTTGCCATGACAAGGAAATCCCAGGAGAACAAAGCAGAGAATGATCTTCCATTGACAGAGGTGCAGCGCTGGGATGGGGCTCCTAGATTTCCAGCCTTGCAGGTTGTCAATACATCTCTGGCACGGGACATTAGTGGGGCTGACAAGGCCCCACTTTGAGCAGGGGTTTGGATTAGAGCCTTCCAGATGTCCCTAGTGGCCCATTATGGGCAGCTCTAAGCTTTCCTACGGCTCCTGTCTTCAGCAAGGGGAGACCTTTGCAGCAGTGTTGCAGAGGTTCCTGCTGCCCATGCTGCTCTGGCCCTTCTGGTCACCCACTAGGCACCAAAGAGATTCGGCCTGGCAGCATGGTTGAACCGAGAGTGCAGCAGGTCCAGGGACAAGCTGGCAGCACATGCCCCAAGCCTTGCCCCGCCCCTCCATCCACCACTACCTCTCGCACAGCCCACACGAGCGCTAGTCCCAGCAGGAGGCTAAAGAAGCCACAACCGTTCAGTTGTATAATTCTGAAAACCTGTTGCACTCCCCTTTCTTCACCAACAGGCAGCTATTAAATTCAGATCATTAGTAGCATTACTGCTTAAATAACGAATTGCTTTGCATCTTTGCATCTTGATGAGAAAATGGTTATTTGCACAGCCTCAGCTTGGGCCACCATGCAGGGTTACGTGATGCGCTCAGTGGCAACACCAGCAGCATTCGATTGTGCCACGTAACATTGAGCACCGGGCTGGCTTTCCAGGTGAGACACCAAGTGACAGCGCCCCGGGGCTCCCCAGGACAAATGAGCCATTCCCTTCTAATCTGAGAGTGATCCATTTCCCTGCCAAGACATAAGCACTTGGTATCTGTCACAGCCTTTGCTTCTGCAAGTTGATAGATTTTCACAATGCATCATAATGATATTTTAAAATGCTGTTTTGAGATAGTAAAAGGGATCTGGGACCCATAAGTCTGCACTGCGTCTCATCAAATGGGTATGCACTGGAAGATCTTCCAATCAGTCCTGAGGAAATTCGTGAGGACTGCATGAAAGTTTCATGAAGCCAAATCCAATTTCCGCACTCTAATAGTAAGAAGTTGATACAAAAGTTGTTATAGAAGTAAACCAGTGCTTACAAGTGCACTTTTAGTTTTGATCTATTCTGAATTTCTGACAGCATACAAGAAACAAGCAGAAAATCTGAACTGCAGCTGCTCAAATTGTCTCAGCACGTGCTGTGCAAAAATCACAAGAGATTCACAAGGTCTCAGGGGAAAATTAACTCCTGCAGGTTTTTCCACTTAATTAAACCTGTGATCCCTTAGGCTACAGATGGATCTGCAGCTGCGCAGCAGGGCAGGGCCGCACTCCACGTTATTCTGGCTGTGCAGCGCGCATGTGGGGCAACGATGCGGTCCCGCAGCCCCCTCAGCGCCTGTTTTAGCCGCTGGACCCATGTGTGGCAGCCCTGTCGCCAGCGCTGCCCAGTTCAGCCCACAGGGCCGCGGAGCAGCCCTTGCCCGCGGCCGCACCCACTGAGCATTGCGCCCGCTCGGCCTCTGCCGCGGCCTGCGGCACCACGAGCAGGCAGGCAGCGGCAAGGGGGAGCGAGGGGCAGGTGAGGGGGCAGGGAAGGGCAGGGAGGGGGCAGAGAGGGGACAGAGAGGGACAGGTGAGGGACAGTGAGGCAGCAGACAGGGGGCAGAGAGAGGCAGGCGAGAGGCAGCCAAGGGGCTCCCCCATGAACCGGCTCCGCTTCAGCACTTTATGAATGAAAAGGGATGATGAGCTTAAAACGGGATCCCCAAAAGTTGTGAAAGCAGGAAAGGGAAGAAGAAAAGAATGAAAGGAAAAATAACTGTAGGGGCCTTAATTAATTTCCTATTTGGAAAATCAAATTTAAAAAAGAAACTAAATGCAACCATGGTTAAACAATAGAAAAAGAATGCTAGCACAAAGACTGGCATGGCAGCCAAAACGTTGGTTTCCAGAGGACAGGGAAAATCATATTGTTAGTAAATGGTCCGATTCAATACAGTAATTTTTAAGTCCCAATATCCCTGCCACGGCCCATCTCTACCCAGATGCTCCTTGCCAGCTTTGGTTACAGATGTCAAGACGTATCAGACAAGGCCAAGTCATGAGATTCATTTGACACTCACCAGCCTCTCACAGAAGTCTCCAGGTGAGAGCACCCTATGTCCACAGCTGCCAAATGGGAAAGATCAAAATGGGAAAAGTGTTAGAACTGAAGCTTCTGAAAAATAGTCTTGAAATTGAAACACAAGTTACAAAACAAGTGGATTTGCTTCATTATTCAGGTAAGACTTAAATTAGTTTCTTAAAATAAATGAAGACATTTAAAATACAAGCCTTAAGTGTCCCAAACTCAGCAACATAAAGCAGATGAAGAGGTAGTTGCACAGCCACACAACAGGAGTAATGAATGTCAGACATAGGGATAATCAGATTTGCAGTGTCACTGAGGGCTGTGTGGCCTTTGCCTGCCAGCTGCCAAAGAGCAAGATCAAGAGCCTCCCGGGCACTCCTGAGGTTTTGCTGAGGCTCTCTCCCAGTCCCTCCAGCACAAATGGTGGCAGAAAGAAAAAGTAGGGGTATCAGGTATGGACAGAGGCTTCTAGCAGGAGAATGAGGGCAAGTGCTTCAGTAGAAGCATCCTTCAAAACGCTTCTAGTCCTGCTCATGGGACCATAAACCCAGGGTGCAGCAGAGGAAGTCAGGTAGGAAAGAGAGATTTCAGTTTACTGGAAGCAGGGAAACCTTTGGAACGAGAGGGTAACTGAGCTACTGGCCAAGGGCACTGTGAGGAAATAGGAGGAACATTTTTCCATATAGTTCATAAGGTCAGCAGGTGATAGAAGTGCAAAAACAGTGCTCAGAGGATACAGCAACAGATTAACAGCTTAAGGAACAATATGCAGTTTCCCCAAACCATGCCTCCATGAAAATCAGCCACTTCACAGTCACAGCTCAGCTTTTAATCGGTTTTCCCTGCTCCCCAAAAGCTCAGAAAAGCAGAAGGAGCCACAGGGTATCTCGCTGCTTCCTCATGAAGCACTGTAAGGAAACTGCCAGAAAATCATGGTGCATATTTTTGTTTGGACGCAAACACACAAGCCTTTTTTCTAACAACTGGACTGCAACCATGGAATTCATTGAAGCGTCCCTCCCTCAAATGCTCCATGAATCATCTTTGCATTAATATCAGCTCCCAAGGCACCATAATCAATGTAAAATCTTCTAATACAACATGCAGGAGACCAAGAAACAGCACAGGTGTGTTCAGCAAACTGCCAACCACTCCGGGCAATCCAGAGAAGCTGGGAAGTGCAGCTCATGCACGCAGTACCACCTCAGAGAAAAAGAGAAACCTCAGAGAAGAAGAGATCCTGCAGCACCAAGGATATTTAGCTCTGATCCATGGAAAGGGACTCCGCCTTCAAATGAACCACTTGAACAAATGTGCAAATTAACCTAATAGAGCAAAGAAAACCCCTGCCAATCTCACCTACTGAGCTGCTCCTCGTTATCCCCTGCCAGGGCTCTGCAGGAGAGTATTTTGTAGCTACGGAAGAATCAGAAAATCATGTCTAGCGTGTGAATAATTCCCCAGCCTTCACATGGATATACATTTAGCCAAACTAATTAGCAAAAGAAACTTACTCTGCATCTGGCAACACCAATAGAATATCATACTTCACTGCAACAACAAACGTGAAATTTGCTAACAAGCAACAAGCTGAGGCCCCTGTAATAAATCCCTCTAATGGTAGAGGCGCTAAGAAAAGCTCCGTGTTCCATAACAAAATGTCAAAAGCAAGCAATAAAGCACACAAGCATCCAGTTACAGTGGGAAAACATTTTTTCACAAAATAATTGCTTCATCACCATTCTCTCAGCCTTTATCTTCCAAGGAAAGCTCTAAACTGTCTTCAAAATGTGTATTTGAGGATAAATAATTTATTTCCACTGATACAATGACATGGCCTCGATAGAAGCTGATCTTACGTCATATCATAACTTTCTTCAGTTCTTCAACTCAAACTATTCAAGTATTCACATGTGCAAACTACATACCTTTTATGCTTCTATTCCACAGATGTCTGCCACTTTTTCCTCAAATTATCTAATTAATTAACATAATTGGGTCAAATTCAGAATAATAGCCTTGAACTGTACTTTGCTTGTAATTTACCACTTGTATGTCAGAAATACGGCTTATGTGTCTGAAAACTTGAGCTTTTTTTTTTAGTTGCTATCACTTGTACTATTGAAAGAGATTACTGCTCTTTAAAAAAAGCTTTGCATTGTAATAAAGGAGTCATGTAAATCTCTAACGGTCGTGTAAAAAAAGGCATTTCATTCATTTTATCTCATGGGACAAAACAATGCTCAAGGTATATCAGAGAGCTCTTTTTTTGATGAGTTTGGAATGTGGAAGCACGAATGTGGCCACCACAAGCTGGTCATCGCTACATGCTGCAGGCGAGCAGCGCTCAGCTGCTCCAGGCTGACCGCTCTGTCATACTGAAGATCACTCATGAGGCCAGGACTCACAGCAAAGCAGGCCCAGTGACTGAGCACTGCCCTTATTTCCTTCTGACTGTTTTAAAAGTGTGCTATAATTTAAAAATTAAAACAATATAATTGTATATGGAATAAAACTAAATAATGGAATTGTATATGGAATAAAACTAAAGTTTTTATTAACAATAATTAATTTATTAGAATTTTCCAAATACAGAGGGTTTTTTTTTCCTTTTTTTTCTACGAAGTCAGGGATAACAAGAAAAAATATTGTTCCTCTTAATTTCCTGAGTACAACTTTAACTCATCCAGGTGTTTACCATGACCTCTGTTACCTACATTTAATGTAAATATGAGTCCCATGGAAGAAGCTCTTGTAAGTCTCCCTCAATGAATGTATATGAGCACTCCAGAACTCAACATGTAGCGCCCACGCCTGCTGTTAGACAGGACAAGCTCCACAGCTAAGCATTACATGCGGGCTGCTCCTTGGCGCAATTTCTTAAGTAGGAAAGGCACCACACGGAGCATGGGCTTCCCTGGAGCCTGAGAGGAATCAGCCTGGAATGAGAGCACCTTGGTCCCAGAATACCACAGCTGGCTCTAAGGACGCACTTATCACTGTCCCAGCTAGTCACAAACACAGCAAGCCACCATGGCCCTTCCAAGGTCCCAAACAAGAACTTTGTGACAGCCTTCCTGGAAAGCAGATCACACAGCCTGCTGAAGACAGGCACCAGTGACAGAACAGAAGAGACAGGATGTTTTCTCTTAACTAGCTCGATGGTTAGTTTTTAAGCAGCACAAACGAAGCTCATATCCGTAGCAGTGGAGAACCAAAATACATGAGAAACCAAGATCAATAATTAAAGCAAATCAGCTCAAACTGTAACACAGACATTCTGGAAACCAAGGAAAATTCCAGGATAATAATATTAAAAAAAGCAAGAAAAAAGCAAGAAAGCACTAGTGCCACAGTGACCCGCTTTTCAGACGTTCACCAAAACACTCATGCCACTACTTTGTGAATCCGTTCCACAGACGCGAGCTGCTCCACTTGGTGAGTCACAGGAAGGCCTGATCCCTGGGGCTGGCACTCCCACTCCCCGCCCATGACCTACCTACTAGGGCTCTTCTCTCCAAGCTGCACTTGAGTTCCCTGGCAAATCTAAACAAAGGATGTTTTCCTCCCGCCGAGCAACAAGCCTTCAGCAAAAACACAGTTCCAAGGGATGCAGTTAATTCTTCACCTATGACAGCAACCATCCTACAGGATTTCTTCCCAGCTGACAAATGTAACCTAAAGCCATTCATCTTTATAAATCTAAAGCAGCTCCCAGGTGTGGATAGCATTTTTCTCTGCTTGGCTTCTCCCAGGCTGCCACCCCCAGGGGAGTGTGGACGCAGCACTGCAGCTGCCCCAGACCCCTATCCAGCTGATGGTGCCATGGCCAGATGTCACCGCCCACCTTGTCCTCGCACAGATCCAGGGCTAGTGCACATGCAGCACTTGGAAATTAGTGGGATTACAACTTTAGCTTCTATGTAGCTGTAATAAACACAAAGTCATTCTGGCCACAGAAGAGCCAAACTCTCCTAGGCATGAGGAAACCTTTCTCAGTTCCAGGATGGATTATTCAATGGGAGAAAACTATTCTAGCTAAATTTTATTTATTTATGATGTAAACATCAGCTCAAAGGGTACTTGGAATTTTTGCAGTGTCAGGCATGATAAAGAACTTTATTTGTTTTCTATGTGAGCATTTGCTTCTTTAAAATTATTTATACTTCAGAGCTAAAACACAGAGCCTAAAAAGGCATGGGCCTGAAAAAAATTCAGAGCTGAGAGGTTTGTCCTCTGCTATTGCTATTGATTGTTTATCAAACAATCTTTTTTCATAAACTAATCAAATTACTCATTTAATGCTTTTTCTCATTTTGTACAGTTTTGAGACATATACTTAGAACTTCAGCTACAAGATATTTTTAGATGATAAAATTTGACCATCTGTGTTGTACAGACACTTAATTTTACTAGTAACTCAGCACGTGTCTTGATATATCCCGTGACACACAGCTTGGTACTTGGCTGCTATAAAAGGACATAGTTTTCTAATTGTTCTTGCCTTGCCATTCTCCAGGCTCTGCCTTGCCTGCCGCCAGGTCCATGTTGACAGAACCTCCCCCCGGCTGCCGGCCCCAGGCCACACAGACATCCTGGGGATATTCAGGGACACCCACTGCTTGGGGGCTCTCCAGTGACAGCCACCACGAGGACACATGGTTGCTTATTTTATGGATTGTATAGGCCTAACAGTGCAATTAAAAAAAAAAAAGAGAGAGATTACAAATACATTGAGAATATCTAAGTTATTCCATCTGTTATGTCATCATAAATACGTTTATCCAAGGACCCATAAATTCATAGAATCCAAACGGTTGAGGTTGGAAGGGATGTCTAGAGATCTAGTTCCACCTCCTGCTCCAGCAGGGACACCCAGAGCACGGGGCACCCAGGTGCATCCAGGTGGGTTTGAAAGACCTCCAGAGAAAGAGACTCCGCAACCTCCCTGGGCAGCCTGTTCCAGGGCTCTGGCACCCTCACAGTGCAGAAGTTCTTTCTCATATGGAGATGGAACTGCCTGAGTTTCAACTTGGACCTATTTCCCCTTGTCCCGTCACTGGCCATCACTGAGAAGAGCTTGGCCCCTTCCTCCCTACATTCCTCCTTCAGGTATTTGTACACACTGACCAGGTCCCCTCTCAGTCTTCTCCAGGTGAAACAGGCCCAACTCATTCGGTCTTTCCTCATACAATAGATGCCCCATTCACTTAATCATCTTGGTTGCCCTCCGCTGGACCCTCTCTAGAAGCTCCACATCCCTGTTGTCCTGGGGAGCCCAGAGCTGTCCCCAGTGCTCCAGGTTTGGCCTCACCAGAGCTGAGTAGAGGGGCAGAATCACCTCCCTCGACCTGCTGGCAACGCTCCTCCTGATGCAGCCAG
>JAUBOD010000084.1:1112083-1122118 GCA_032353885.1 Nothura maculosa | reverse complement strand
TATTGATATTTTTTCTCATTGTGGGGAACACGAACCAAATCAGATAGGGAAGATTTAGACCACAACATTTGAAGGCTGGATATATGCATTAATGTTCAGCTACCTGATTTTTTAACTGTGCTACTAGCTTACAATTTTGTGATGGAGAAAACAGAAAAAAAAAGAGGAGTTTAACAAACCCATCTCTCTATTTCAGAAAACAAATACTTATTTTTAAACTCTAAAATGGGATTGGAATCCCTGGAAATAATTTGGTTGCAGTCTGCTCTGCTTTTCACATTTCTTAGCTTGACATTTTATATTTGATACAGTCATTACACAAATAGGTTGCACATGTTTATTCATTTTATCCTGTGAACACAGTGCCACGGCTGATAGGAAGGCATCCAGGTATTGACGTGAAATCAGCTCACCCAGCATTTCATCTTATTCAGAGGCTGAGTCGAGTAATCCAATTAATTGCACTCTTTTAAAGTAAGTACTACCTACCAGTCACACTGCTCAGTGGGGGACAGAAAAGGGCTGTGATGTGTGTATTTCGAGAAACAGAGCTAAGCATATTACAAGGTAATAAGATATAAGTAGTATTGCTGATACTGGTTGTGGCATTGCTTAAATTGGTGATTTTTTAATAATTTTGAGGTATAAAAGCTGAATAAAAGCTGGAGTGTCTAAAGCCAAAATATTAATATGTTGTTTTTTTCATACAAAGCTGTTTTGACCATTTTTGTTCTGCTTTTCTTTTTTTTTCAGGTTTTTTTTTTCTGTTTTACATGGACGTTTTTAGATGTTCTTCGTGCTGTGCTTCTGACTAAAGCTAAAAGTTTATAGTTAAGTGATACCTTTAACATGCAGCATTTACTTCTCTCGTGTGATGCACATAAAAGGATCAGCCTCCCATTTTCATTAATTCTGGTTACCCAATTATTTCCACCTGTTAATTAACCAGGGTGATGAAGTGGTTTCTGTGACATGACTTCAAGGCATCGATCAGCATGGGTTTGACCTCGGAAGCCACCCCTTAGGTGCGTGCAGATGTAATTGGCTCCCTCGGAGATAATCTCTGTAATCGGGCACATCAGGAACAAGATGTCAACAGAAACAGAATACGATCAGCCTAGTTAGCTCTTCACTCAACCGAGGGAAATAAAAAACCCACCAGCACACAAGGGGAGAAGAAACATATTCCAGAGATGGGTTTCTAGAAGGCAAGTCCTGGGAACATTTTTCCTCCCACCTGTGCTAAGTGCTTTTATCACCAGGCAAAAAAATGAAGCCTCAGATTCTGACTCATTTGCTGCTACTGTGCTTGTAGCTTATTCCTTACTACGTTCAAGCTGCTCAGTAGCTTTAAGCAGATAGAAAGGTTGCAGAAGAGTTTTGTGTGGTCCAGAAGCCTCCTGTGACCCTCCGGGCTGCATGCTGTGCTCATAGATCCTGGGGTATGGATCAGACTCCAAAGGCTTGCATGGGGTTTTGGGGTGGAGTGGCTAAGAGGACAAAATCAGTCAGCATTTGCAGGGTCTGAAGAGGGTGTTTTGTGTGATTTAGGTAGCATTTCCCTCATCATCCCACCTGGCAACGGGACTGTGAAATTACAGCTTCCTTCTCTCAAGGGTAACAGAGAAAGAGCTGACACTGGAGCCAAAACTCCAGTTTCTTCATAGATATGTATCATAATTATGATATCGTGATTTGTATGGTCATTAGGACAGATTGCACCAGAGTTTCATTTTTTTATAAAATAAGCATTCAGTGATGAAAAAACTTATGTCTTAAAAGTATTGCATTTGCTTTCAGTAAAGCTGGATGTAGCAGCTCCAGAAATGTCATATACTGCAGCTTGTTGAAGATGCTTCTTTTGTTTTTCTCTTTGAAACTGGCAGCCACATGTTGGGAACCAGCTGCTGGCTGCAGGTAGATCATTTTTGAAGTAGTTTAAAAAAGCTAGAGAATAATTCTAAGTTTCTATAGTGCAAGCCCAGATAATTCCCTGAGTATTCTCAGCAAGAAAATTGCACAGCTTCTTGATGTGGTACTAGCAGACATGATTCACTTTTTGTCCATGAGACGTTGCACTGCAGAATTAAAGGAAGTGCAATGAATTCTGAGTGTGGGCACCGTAATCGTCACAGGAAAGAAAAAATAATGTCCTGGGATATGCTCAGAAGCACTCCGAGGAAACGACGAGTCCTTGTTGGTTTATGTCTCTCCACAAAGGCTTTATATTATATTCCAGCCAGCCTTCATGGTGATAAAGCACATTCTCTGCAACCGCGGGCAAGTTCTCTTGGTGTGTTGAGCAAATCCCCCGGAGCCTCTGCTTTATAGATATAATTGTATTTATCTACCTGAAAGGTTGCTCCGAGACTTTGAGGTGCCTGTGTAAAAGTCACTGTTGTATAAATCCCAAATATCATTAGGCAGCCTAGAATGTGATGGACAAAGCCCAGCTTCCCATGTCCCTGACTGGTATTACTGCAGAAAATTGTACCCGGGTGAATGGCACGCAGCTGATGTGAGTACAGTTGAGCTGACAGATAGCACCCAAGCTCCCAGCTTCCCAACTTGAGAAGGTTTTGGCACAGCCAAGTGCCAAGTTGTGCTCCCATCGCGTTAGCTGAGCAGCGAGGCTGCACCTGCATTTCACCCTGGATCGAGCCAGCGTGTACAGTACCGAGTGTTTCAAACAGCAGCTGCTTACTCCTCGCACGATTGCATTAAAAGAGGGTATCCCTAACTTTGTTGGAGGCACATTCCAGGGGTTTTTGCTCCATAGTTAAAAGTAAATGGATGCACAGTGGATACTAGGGTAGAAAAATGAACAGTGCAGCTCTATCCACCTGCTAACTGCTTGTTACCCTGGATGGGCGGTCATCGCTGTCTGCTCTTGAGCAATTGATTTGAGCACAACTGTGGCCATTTCTATTATATTGTCTGTGCCCAGAGTTCTTTAGAATTAAGATTATTAACAATATTGATAATAAAAATCAATAGCAATTACTGATGTCAGAATGAGACCGAATAGAAAAGATATGTGCGATAAAATGAATCTGACTTTGCAGTTAGCCTGGGGCAGGCTGCTCGCTGCACGCACCCATCACGGTCGCCTCCTGCCAAGGGATGTGCTCCCAAATCCATGGCAGATAGAAAAAAAACCCAAAAAAACAGGGGAAATGACATCCAAAATGGATGAGTATGAATGAAAATCAATTGAGAAATGGGAGTGCGGGCTGGCCAGTGCTAGCGTGTCAGTCCCGGTTCATCTTTAGGCAGTGTCTGAAAAACCTGTCTTTTTGCTTCAAATCTGCCAGCTCAAAATAGAGCTTGGAGAAATCTAAACTTTCTGCCACTTCTGGTGTAGTTCACATTGCTCTGTTGCTGCTCCTTTGCCCCTGCACTGCAGGTTCCTCCTAATGCAGACAGGAGGCTTCACACTTAAAAGCAGGAGAAGTAAAAAATGACACGTGGAGGAGCTCGCAGAATTTCCAGTTCACTGCAGCCACTTCTGCCTCCCGACCTTATTCATCTCAAAGTTACCTTCAAAATCAGGTATGAGTTTTAAGCTTAACTGAGACCTAAAGTATCTCTTAGATATGAGACTTCTTGTTGTTCTGCTGTTCTCACACGGGTCGGATGCTGCACTGACTAGTCCTTTGGAAATCCCACTGCTTCTCCAGGAGGGTGACTGTCCCAACCTGTGTCAGGAGTACTCGGGCACTGGCCAATTCAAAACACTGTGATATTTTACTCCATGTGGCTCAAGTTTTTAGAATGGTGTGATACAGTGTTTGCAGGGGCAGCTGAGATGGCTTTTTGTGCCCCCTACCCTTAAAATTGAAGGGTCTGCCTGCAATCAGATAGGAAGCGAATTGGTGCTGTTCATTCCCAGATTCATTCCTAACTTTATTGCTAAAAGTTTCTATAGTTAGATAGGCTTTTTGGCTGAAGCCTAATGTTTATACATGACTGAGACATCGTATCCTCAGAATTTAGTATAAAAATAGTTCAGTGTTGTGAAAGAATAAATTACAAACTACAGTATAGTATAAAAAAGTAGTCTTCATTTGCATGTGCTAATTAATTTCTACTTTATCCCATCAACATTTGGGACTAGTGGCCTTATTAGCCAAAATGAATTTGCTTATAGTCTGAAACTAAATACTGAACAAACTCAATGAAGGTCACAATTCTTCCTTTCAATTATCAAGGTTAATTATAAAATTAATTAGGTCAATTTGTAACTTTGATTAGGAGAGTATACCTTCTTTTGGCTCTGACACAGAATCTGGATTTGCAGTGGCAGGTACCGCCTTATGTTCTGTGCTCAGTCATTTTGCAGTGCTCTAAAATATTTTCAGGTCTTCAGAACTCACATGATGTAGGGTTGTGGAGCTCAGATGAGAAGCTCTGCGTTTGTTTTATCTCATTATTATTCTTTTCTTGATCTAATGTAATAATGGAATTTGATTTTATAAAATAGTTCCACAGTTTAAGAGGATGGAGAATAAAAGTTAAATGCTTTGTTTTCTTTTAATGTACCCACAGTTGCAATTATGATCTAGTGCATCTGAATCAGACCTTGGTGGAATGATGCTTTCAGGTTATGTCTCACCTTTTCACACAATTTTCCTAAGTCTTGTGCTTTAGCTCTTACAAATGAACTGAGAAGTAGGTGAAAACATCTATATTGCTTCCATTTCCCACTGTTGTTTGTCACATAGTGAAAACATGAGCACGGGCAGATCCAAGATGACTTTAGGGCCCCATCATCCTCATAACATAAACAGTGCACAGACCTAAGCACAGACATTCTTCTCAAGACCTTGCAGTTTAAGTAAACATAGGTTAATTGATAGGTACTAAAAGGGCTGGTAAATAAATAATTAGCCCATTAACAGATGGGTAGCAGGAATCTTAATTGATTTGCTCTCTGTGACAAATCTGTGATTGCATCAAGAATTTATTCCCAATCTGAAATTCACTGCCTCTACAAAAGGAACATCTTATTTTGGCTGTAATATGACCCTTTGCTAATTAAAAGCACTGAGAAGGCATTAGTAGTTAACTTGTACAACCTTATGTCTCTTAGCAATTAGCAGGAGGACTAATTGTGCAACACAGGTAAGTCTATCTGGATGGCAGCAGACCTATCTCTCCTTTCCTAGTCAAGGATATTGAGACTTGAGATTTTTTTTAAATACTGCATCTGCTAAAAGATGAGAAATTATACATTTAAGTGCTGGGTCAAACGGGCAAGGACTGGTACTGGGTTACAGCAAGGTAATGAAGTGGCTGGACTCCATGAGCTGGATGGAGTATTGACCTGGCCTCTGGCAACTAGAAAGGCATCCCAAGCATCACTGGGAATTCTGGTTGGTGTCCTCTGATTCTCAGTTCACTGCATTTCTTTAGACGCATACTACTTCTTTTCATCATTATTTAAGATATAATCTGCCTTTATTTTTCAGTATTTTCAAAACTTTGAAGTTGTCTCCTAAAGCAATGATTCAACAGGGCAGATGCTATAGCTCATCATTTCCCTCTGCTGTGCAAGTCTGGTCTATGAGCTTGTATCAGTGCTTCACGATGGTCATGTCCAGATGGAAGATGCAAGTCACCTCTCCCCTGGACCTGATTTACCCCCTAAATCTGAGAGAAATTGACTCTTTCTTCTCCTAACATGAGAGCACCTAAGCCTGCGCCCACCTCCCTCATCTTCTGCATAGGCTTTTTCAGGCACTGCCTTGAAGAATCTCTTCTTTCATGTAATCTGTCTTATTCCATCTAGAAGTATGAGAACTTCTTTCCTTTTAGCCTGACTGACAAGCAGCTTGTATGCTCATCAACCTCAATCAGCTCGGTGCTTCTGTATGGAGACCCATTTGACAGAAATGATGAACTTCTTTCAGTGTAAGAAAAGACACTAAAATATTTAAAGCTCTCTGTTAAGCAGGGGAGGTAGTCTAGACAGCATCAACATTTATTCTGGCTTATTTGAGTAACTGGAGATAGAGTCAAGTAAATGTAGTCATTTTTCTTATCTTGAGGCTATCATGATGGGGATTTTCAGTTATTCTTAATACTGTATGAGGCATTTTTGCATCTTAAAATATGAAATTTATATAAAAAGGGAAAAATGTTTAAACGCTTGGATTTTTTCTTCCCTTTCCTCCTCAACTTTTGTTACATGCAGACTTCTTTTTTTCTTGAATTAGAGGATCATCAAAGTGTTTTTTTTCCCCACTCATTAAATTATCATATCTTGGCTGATCCTTAGCTGTTTTTCCTCCATCTGCTAGCATGCTCCTTCTCATTATTTGCTGCTTTCACATCATCACTCCATATTTGCGCTCCTCCTGTGCTTTCCTGCAGTTTCTCGACTGTCAGGTCTTCAGCACATGAAAGTCCAGAGGCATCCGCTCTGCCTATTAGAAACTACATACACTGTTCCCTTTCCGTGCAAGAAATATGAATGTAATCAAATTTAAATACTTGTTATTTCAGTTGCGATGAGGACCAAATAAATACCTCTGTAAATACACGCATACGTTTTGTCGCCTGTGGCTGTGGATGGTAGTGAATGGCAGAGCAAGCTGTTTTCTTCTGCATGCAATAGTCAAAAATGGCAGGGCCAGTAAAACACAGTAAACTGACAGGGGCTTCCTTGAAATCTCATTGGGGAGCATCTCAGACCTCCCTTTCCTTATATTATTGGTACTGCTAAATGTCCTGCTGTCCCTAAAACCCAGATAATCCGCAGGTGTCACCTGAAATGCTCAAGGTGAGGAGGCTGCGCGCTGTTCTGGGGCTGATGGTTCTGGTGACCTATTTCCTTCTGATGGTGGCAATTAGAGTACACTGGTGCACCATGTAACCACGGGAGTTTCTCTGTGCAGAACACATCGCAGAAAGGACGCTTACATTTCCTTTTAATGAGAGAGGCTTGTTTAAGCATGTACATCCCCGACTTGTCAGCTCCCTGCTGCTGGAGCTTAGTGTTTCATCCTGCCTTGTCCTCACACGAGCCTTGAAGGTCACTGCTTATGTGCCAAGCAAACGCTCTGTGATGCTCAACAGAATGCTAAAGCACTGTGCAGGACCTAAATGCACCTTGGAGTGACTAAATAATAATAATCTCAGTCTTTGCTGTATCACTCTGAACATTTAGCAGGAGATTTGAGGCTTGGAACAGGCTGGGATAGTCACTTCTCGCTGTGTTCCAAGTGCTTCCAAATGGAGTAGGCAGCCTGCTTAAGACAGCATCCTAGGAAGAGATAAGAAATGAAAACGTGCTGTTACTTATGCAATTCCCTTGGGCATATTCCATTTTTCCCACCTAAGCAAGGCATGATTGCAGGTATACAGTTATGGATCACATATGGGGGTGTTGACAAGAGAAGTAAGCCTGCACCATCATCTTGCACAGGGTGCAGATGAGGATTTGGCTGGACGTAAATGAAGATAAGACAATGTGGCTTTGTTTATCCATCGCCACTCACTAGGGCTCGCTCCGCACCATTGCTGACTCTGCAAATATTTCTGGTTTACTAGTTTCCTCTTACGATCAATGGGATGTAGTGGGACATGGGACTACCCTGTGAGTGAATACAGTGAGCATATTGTATTCAGTGTCCCTTTCAAAGCCAAATTATAATATTTTCTGTAATTAAAGCCTTTTTTATGGTTTATTAACTCACATTGAAAGGTGCTTATGAAGGGAAGACAAACAGACAACCAATTTGCACCTAAATTGCTGCAGATTTTTTTTTCTATACAACTCAAGGTAATTTTAAAAATAATTGGTGACTTCTCACTGAAAAATAAATCACCATGTTCGTGATGTTGGTATCTTGAGCAGAAGTAACAGATTTGTTCATTCATGCTTTCATTCTGGGATGCTGCAGCTTAGTATACAAAAAACAGCCACAATCAATACAGAAACTTGAGCAGCTATCATGATATTCATTATACTTCTTATGAATAAGGCTGATTTCTATCTGCTGCGAGTGGCCTGAAGGAATAGCCTGCTAAATTTCCTTTGCTCTGGTTGCAAATTCTCAATCCCTGTAGCACAGAGGAGGAGTGAGGGCTGCCCCAGGTATCCTGCATTCAGTGCTTCGGGCGGCTTGAGGCTCGTATTTCCTCCAAGATACTGAAGCACTGGCAGCAAATACTGAGCTAAAACATTGCAACATCCCTCCTCCATAAATGCAGCCAGCCATTTCCTCTGCTCCTGGAGCTTATTGAGAAATGATCATTCATGAACTCATGATTATCTGTTATTATCTATAGTGCTTCAGCAAAAGGCTTTCCTCCGTGCAATGAATACTTTCCAGTTCTTCAGATTTTTTTTCTTTTTTTTTTTAAGAAAAATTAATAGGGATCTTTATAGTGTATTCCACAAATTATCATGTCTTAAAACCTGTAAGCATCATTTCTGCATCTGAGATATATTGGAAAAAATATAGACATTCACATGACATTCAGTGTCCTTTTTACTATCTCCTCTTGTCTGGCTGCCTTTAGCTACTTTTCTTTATGACTAGCAGAAGGTTCAAACCTTTTATCGCTTCACTCCCAATTTAAGATCTATTTTTTTTCTTTTTTTTTTTTTTTTCTTCTGTGCAGAGTAATTGCATGAAAACTGCTTTCTGTCTGCTGGTACAGAAAGAAAGAGCTATGTGCCCGTGGAAAACAGGGGCTCTGAGTAGTGTGGTCTAGACGTGCTGCTTGACCCATTCTGTGCATCTGTTAACAAGTTTGGGGGAATAAAAGTCAATCTGCTTAGTCTAAAGATCATGAACTCTCGTCTCTTAAGGAGGAGAACTAGATGCCTACAGGAGGAAAGAGAAACATCCCCAAAGTATTTAACAGACACACTGAGAGAGGAATTATAAAAGCTTTCCAATCAACTCATCAGTATATTTGGAAGAATTTGTATTCTGCAGCAGAGTAAGGGCGTTTTGTGCTACTTTCTTGTAATAAAACACCATAAAGGAACAAATGGTAATTATGTGCACTTCCTTTATATGCGGCTGAGAGATACCTTTAGGTACTCTGACAGCTTGCTAATGTACCACTGTATTTGAATAAATACCTGAAGTAAATAGGTTTATGAAACCTCTTATAAACTGCCAGGTGGATAAGGGGCTATTATGAAAGTACCATAACTTACTCACTTTCCTCCTTGTACAAGCTGTTCCCAAATAGGTTTATAGGGGGAATAGATGCAGATACAAGTATGATGCTGCATTTTAAGGAAAAGGTCAGTTACTTTTATTCAGTTAATTCACAAAGACTGTATCAGAATACCCCACATCCCAAAGTAAATAGCTGCTAGTTGCTTTTTGGCTTCCAGTGGTTTATCTTGGGCTCCTAAAACTCTAATCTATCTTATCTCTTATCTTGGAGGTCACTTGGAGGCCAATCTGAACCACTGCCTGCTGCTAACACAAGCACCAGAGTCTTACCATGTGGTTTTACATAATGATATATTTAAAGAGATATTCTCATCAATTACAGGATAAGTTTTATAATTAAAAGAGAAATCCCACAAGGAAAGCCTGTGTCTTGTATTTCAAAAGGTGTGTGCTAAATCAGAGGGCAAATAGCCTGGCAGCCACATGCTTTGTTTTCCTCTCTCAAAGTAATGTCAGCACGGAACTTCTTAGCACTTGTATGGTATTAGTTAGTCAGAAATTCCAGAATAAACTTTGACTATATTTATTCTTTTCTTCCAGGAGATGATAGCCCTTTTAAAGAGGAGGACTCTTCCCCCAGTTCACAGAGGGTTGGGATGCAGGTGGTTTCCAAGCTGAGCTGTGTAGAGGGCAGTACCTGGAGCTCACTGGGATGCAGGCAGGCAGTGCTATTGCCAAGTGCTGCTTGAAGAGCAATGCTGTATTCCTAGAAAGCCTTTCTAGGTTTCTTCACACCATGAAGCAGTGCTGTTCATTGAAACATGAAAAAAAAATTTGCTCTATGGAGACAAATATTCTAACAGGGACTTCAAAGTTGTGCCACTTCTCACAG
>JAUBOD010000084.1:1061397-1073923 GCA_032353885.1 Nothura maculosa | reverse complement strand
CAAATTGTCATGCTCTACATGTAAGAATCTCACTGAAAGTAGAGATGAGTTTGCATGTTGGAGGAGGGTATTACTCCCTACATATCAAGGCCTAGCATAGGTAATATACAGGCCGTCTTTTTAAAAGCCATGTTTATGGAGCTAATTCCTCACATTCAGCACAGACTGCAATAATCCTTTTGGCAAATGAGTAAAAAGAGAGTGATGCTGAATGCAGAATGCATAAAATGCACAGATCTAGGATGTGTAGATGAGCAAGGATTAATAGTCACAATTAGAAATGTGAAAGTAGACTGTAAATTGTGAAAATAATTAGCAGATTGTGAAAAGGATTTCCAGCCCCACAAAAATGTTTCAGTGCGGGATGCATTTCCAATGGAAACCATAAAAGAAGCTCAGTAATGCTCCTCCCTGAATGGCACTTTTGGGATTGTCAGGGGTTGTTGGCTCCTCAGCACAGTCAGCTCAGCGGGTGCAGGCGGAGCTCGTGTCCTGTGGCTCCCCTGGGCTCCCCCAGGCAGGTTTTACTTCTATCCCCACCTATGGGGGCTGTGACAGCTCCTGCTCCCCCCAGCTCCTCCCCACGCCTCTGCCTATCGTCTGGTGCCTACTCACCAGACAATACTCACCAGAGTATTGAGGAACCAGAGGAATCACACTCACCAGACAATAGCAAATTAGTCTAATTTGCCTTTCTTTTTCCCATTTGAAGGCAATAGGTGAATGCAGCAGTTTTAAGAAGCAGCACTCTGCAATTTATCTTTCCAGAAACTTCTTCTCTTTAGGCTGTCTTTTCATGGTTTCCAGAAGATTGAAATAGGTACTTTGAGAAACACAGTTAAGAAAATCCATGGTGGGTTTTAGATGATGATCTCATCATAAAATGATGCCTCGATGCCAGTAACTTCATTTGGGAAAACCTTATTTTTGTCCAGAAGATGGGCAAAGATCTGTCAGCTATGCACAGAGGTGACTGGCTTTGCAAAGCCTGCAAGCTAATGTATAATGATCAAAAATAACAAAATGATAATAATACCATCTAGGCAATCGATAAGAACACACTCTGCCTGAGGAACATCCTTATAGATAGCTAGATCTATAGATAAATCTATATCTTATAGATATAGCATATCTATATCTATATCTGGCTATCTGTATATCTCTATCTATAGAGATACTATCTTATAGATAGAGTTATATAGATAGCCAGATATATATTTGGCTGATGCAGAAGGGAGGGAAAGGGTTAATAGCTTTTCATGTGGTTGAGGAGAAAGATTAATAGATGATGGGAAATTACCTGGAATGCTTGATCACAGAGATGAAAAGACTTTGTGTGTGTGTGTGTAAATAAGGCTTTAAGAAATCCTGTAAAAAATCCTATTATTCCAATACAATTCCCATTGTTGCTGTCAGTACAGAGCATCTCACTGCCAAATGCATCTAACACAGCTGTGCCCAAGGACTCCAATTAAATCACTCTGCCCTCGTCCTCTGGTACCAATCAACTTCTCTTGTCTTAATGAAGAAACACAGGCTGGTTTATAGGGAGTCTGGTTGACTGGGTGATATGGAAACATACGGTGGCAAGCAGCCCTTATCAGATGGAGACCCCTCCCTTGACACCTCTGTGCCCTATGGAGACAACCAGGGCTTCCCATAACGACTTCCTAGATACTACATTGCAATGGCAGTATAACTTCCTCAGTGGGTAATCATAGTTTTTAACAAGTTAAGGCTATTGCTGCATTCTTTATAAGGCTTTGCAAGTTTAACTGCAGTTTTTCTGGGTTGACTTTTTTTTTTTAATCTATTTTTGTTTGTTGGTGGGGACTGCCAAAGCTTGTGTAGATATTAAAGCCCAAGACAGCTTCTTAGCGTAGCCATCTGTGAAAACAAAAGCCTGGTAAAAAATATAGCTTTGAATAAATGAAGCACTGAGGGAATTTCATACTCTATATAAATAATTGCAGCTACAGCTTGTTGCTATGCAGCTAGCAAAAATGTTCTCCTAGTCTGGATAAAGGCTCCTTCCTTTACAAGGTTTCACTTACGAATGTGAAGATAGTGAATCCAGAGTATTTTTCCACCCTCCATTCATAGAAGGAGGTGTGACAGCCCAGGACAGCATTGATGAGGAGGAGGGTCCAGTGTCCCTTTGCTGGAGCTCCATCTCATCGCTGTGGCCAGAGCATCCAGATGATAGATCCATAAACCCAACAACTGCTCTGCTCATATACCTTGCGTTCCTCATTCACGGGGCTTGGGTTTCTCCAGTGCAAGTGCAGGAGGGCCCGTTGTGCTCGTGGCTTTGGACCTGCTCCGTGACACTGTCCATGGGATTTCACTAGGATCTGCCATGCTCTTGAGCTCCCTGCCTGTGTGGCTAGAGCATGTTTACTTGGGAGAGCATCTACAAACAGGCGTAGGAGAACAGGAGAACCAAAACATTTCTTCATCTCCAAGAAAAGCACAACATTTCTTTTTTACTCTCCTGTTTGTCATATTTCCCTGAGGGAAAAAAAAAAACAACAAACCCACACTTTCTTGGCTGAAATCTGTCATCTTCAATGAAAAGCTGATTATATAGTGGAAGTAAATAATAAAAGCATGACTATATCTAGTTGCCTGGGCTAAATTCACTAAAATATTCAGCTTGTGTGTGATAATTTCTTCACAAAACGCAATGTTTTCTTAAGGAAATAGTGGCAATTTGCCTTGGATCAAACTAGTGAAGACATAATATGTCTTCACCATTGAAGATGTCAAATTTGCATACAGAGGATTGGTGGTGTCACGCAGCTTTAATGAGAGTTTGCAGCAAAAATACCAGGAGAACAGGCACCTGCTCTGTGGTTTCTGTGGGTTACTAGCTTATTATTATTGGTTTCGACCTCCTAATTGCCTCTTTATTTTCTGCTCTTGGCTGCATGGGGAATAACAGGAGAGCGCTTTCAACTCCTACGTTTTCTCCATGCCTTCCCGTCTCCTGTCTCTCTCCAGGAAAAACAAACAGAAACCATTTTAATGACTAACTGGCTTGTATTCTCCAACGAGCTGCTGCAGCTTTCGTAAAAAACCCTCAAGCTTTGAACATCTTTTCAAAGAGGAGCCCATGTTTCCCTCCGCTCGCCCTTGCCTTAGTGAGTGCGCTGGCGAGGGGCTTTCCAATTGGGACGGTGTCGACGTCGCAGCCCGTGCGCCACCGTGCAAAGGGACACAGGGACACCTGGGGACCCCCACTGGGACCCTGGCCCTGGGGACAGCAGCTCTTGGCGGAGCAGTGCTGCGTGTGATGCGTTTTGCTGCAGCACTGCTGTAATTAATACCCGTAGCCATACGATGTCAGTGTCGTCCTGCGCCGAGGCAGAGAAGGGCTAATCTGGCAGACACGCCAGACAGGCTTCATGTGGCTCCCGCTTCCTTCACTCCCTCAAAACTGCGGCAATTGAGTCCTGGGTGCTTCTCTGGCCTGCCAGAGTCATGTTCAACAATTTTTCCTACCACTTAAATTTGGAGATTATCATCTACATAGTTATAATTGTAAAGTTACTGCAGTTATAAATAGCTCTGTGCTGGCCCAGCCAAAGGCGGCAGAGATACAGATGAAGAACACAAGCCTTGAAAGCAGAGGCTTGCTGAGGCACATAAATGTGCCTTGCAAGGTTAATAGCTGTTTAGGCAACCAGGCAATAAAATACATTTTCAAAGTTCAGATGAATCCTTGTTTTAGCCATTAACACCTCTGGAACATGCTTAGATCAAAGTTTAATGCCCTCTATTTATTACAGCAGATACTGCTACCTGAAAATGCCCACTTTTAAAATCTTATTACAGTCAAATTCTTTCTTTAGAGCAGTGATTTGACATTCTTGCATGAGCGAGCATTAAAGATTTTGCCTTTTTAACCTCCTAATCCTGGCGCATACATCATTTATAGCAGAATCCCTTCTGTGTGTCTTCTTGCTGTTATTGGGTTCTTATTTTTCATTCCAGTCTAGGTTTGTGATTTAATATTTTAAAATCTTTGGTCTGTCTTTGCTTTCCAACTGGAGGTACTGAAGCAATGGAAGGGCATAAAGCTCCAAAGGGAGCATGAGTGCTCAGAGGCCCTGCGTGGCCCAGCCTCTACCCTCCATATGGGCAGGACAGACTGGCAGATTAATGTTCAAAAGGCCAGTCAGACCCTTCAAGTGGGCACATCCAAGATGCCTGTGGGCATGGGTGAACTCCCAACAAGAGCAGGATCACACTCTGAATTAAAAATTCATCTCGTACTGGATGAG
Source organism: Nothura maculosa (assembly GCA_032353885.1). Classification (NCBI taxonomy): domain Eukaryota; kingdom Metazoa; phylum Chordata; class Aves; order Tinamiformes; family Tinamidae; genus Nothura; species Nothura maculosa. The sequence continues at coordinate 1,069,637 of JAUBOD010000084.1, read as the reverse complement.
ACGGTTGCTACTGGCCACCGTGAGAGAGGCGATTAAAAATGCATACTTATTGAATGAAGATGAAAGGTATTGAATAGAGAGATTTTATCTCTACTTAATGAAATCAATTGACTTTAAATAATAATAATAAAAAAAAAGTGTATTATTCATGCCTGAAGTATATCTGCAATTACGAGCATTTGAAAAACAACTATCCTTCTAGCACGGTCCCAGAGGGACTGTCTAAATGTTTATGCACATTGTGTATACATGTTTGAAATGCATATACACGTTATTCAGACTGAGCTGATTTGGGCCCCCCTGCTCGTGGGGACAGTTGTGTCCTGGGGCTCCCAAACGGGACGTGCCCTGAGTCCCCCCTGCCATCCCGTCGGAGAAAAAGATCTGTCCCCTCTCTGCAGCCATCCCAGATGACAAAGCTCTGACCCATCCCCGATGTAATTAATCGCTGGTTCAATTGCCAATTACTGCGGATGCCCTTCTGCAGACAAGAGGGGATTTTTATTCCTCCCCGTTTACTCTTCTGCAACTTCCTGGTCTGGAAATCCGAGGTTTTCTTGTCCACACTTCAGCACATTTGAGGTCTTCTCCTTGAGCCCTGCTCAAACCCCATTCTTCCAGCAAAGCGGCCCAGACCAGGCTCCCCGTGCAGGGCAGCTTACCAGTAACCCTGCTAGATGAACATCAGCCTGCAAAAACCATCCTCGCCATTTCTCACAGTATCTGAGGGCTGTTCAGCCAGGAATTGTCGGCAATAATTAGCATGAGAATATCGCCTTGATGACATTCATAAAACGCATAAAAGGGCCTGCGTCTCCGCCATCAAAGTGCATATTTATGAACCCAATCTCTGAAAGACGGTTCCTTTGATAGTATTATTTTAATATTTTTTTTTGGCATATGATTTAGAAGTCAAAACTTCAAGAAACCCTAAAAGAAAACTCGATTAGGTTTCTGTGAGTCACCTCAGTAAACATGAGCACCTATGCAGGAATCATTGCTTAGATGTGAAAGTGAGAGGTGATAAATGGAAAGGAATAAATTTGCTTTGGATCTGTGGCGATCCAGTGTGTGGTGACTGCAAAGCCCAAGCTCGGATGCGGGAGGCACAACATAGCATTTTCCTCATCTGCACTTATTTCCTGACCCTGACTGCATAGTATTTTGAGTCAAACTAAAAAATACTCTGCTTTTTATATAAGTCTGCATATGGAGATTGTAGATGGGTGTTAGAGGGGAGCAATGGGCCACCGAGCTGATGTCGAAGGACTCCAGGCCCCTTTTCTCTCACCACCCTGCTGGTGACATGGGAGTTATTCAAATCCCAAGATGTCCATATTAGGCAATTACAATTCTGGTAGCTATAACCTTTTCTTCTGTTAAACAGCCAACAATATTAATGTTGCATATTTCCAAGCTTTTTTTTTTCATTAAGACAAATCCACTGACATTTAGCATGTATCTCTAAAGCTCCATTTCTAATGTAACTTCCATCTTCCATTACTGAAAAATAAATGATTTGCATATATTTCATGAATATATGTAGCAGTACTTTTTATGCACCAAGAAAATAATGAGTAGCACATCTTTTATTCTTAGGTATGAGAATTGTCTGGATGGGTACAGGCTAAGTTTCCTTACTAATGAAAATAACTAGTATTTATTATGCAAATAATAACTCAAGGTATCTCAATTTTTCAGAAATATGGAAAGAATACTCTGAATAAAGCAAAGCTAGGGAAAAAAATCTATCGATATTCTTAAAATTCCTAGAAATTTAGCCATTCTGTCTGGTGCACATATTATTTTCTTACAATAGTAAAACTATAAATGATTTGCTTGCAGGAATATTAAAAATACTATCTCTCGTCTTTCAGATGTTATTGTATATCCTCTTAGGATGCAAGCTTTTGGTTCCGAGCTTGCCCTTTTAATGGCCAAATAAGCTTTTGCTCAGAGCCTCTGAGTATTACATTAATTAAAATAATATTCAAAAACATACTATCTTTACACTTTGCAAAAAGTCCTCCTATTATGGAGGACGATTTTCTCCAATTCAGTTACAAATGTTTTTGAGATTCTCAGTGAAGAATGATTCATTTGTCTTATGATCCCACACTAGCTGATAGAAGACGTGGCAAAAAAACAGTATCTTCAACATCAACAGCTGTTCAGAGCTACTCAGATCTTCTCCTGACAAAATATACACTTCAAAAATCTAAGTATTTGAACAAATAAGTTTTGGAAAGTGTACTTAAACAGAATTTGAGCCGCAGAAATATGTTAAAAGACAATTATTTTAATGTGTCTATTTTGAGGGCCACTGAGAGTTTTAAATAACATTTTCTAATTCTGCCATTATTCTGCGTTTCAATAAAACATGCTACCACTAACTCGAAATAATCTTCCTAATAACACTGTAACTGCTTGGTCTGAATCCCAGCGGAGCTTCTGGAAGCTGCTGTGACATGAAAGGATGTTCCCAAGGAGCAGCCCAGGGCACCACTGCTGCATATTCTTCACCCTGCCCTCTTTGCAAAACAAGCTTATAAGGTTATCAGAACAAAACTTCATACCCATGAAAGCAGAAAAATAAATCCTATTTAAAAATCACAGTGAAAAAAAAAAGATCACAGTTGTTTCAGTCATCATGCTTATAATTCAGCTTGTAACCACAGGAGATGAAGGAGAATCTGTCCTACTTTTCCCGTTGTGATTTGACAGCTCATCTATGGAGGAGCTTCCCCAGGAAAAGTGCTGTTTGCCTCGCTTTCCCTGCTGTGTTTTGGGGCTGTCCACAGCACAAAAGGAGACAAGAAAACTGAAAAGCAGTGGGGGTCAGCACAAGGAAAACATTTCAGGCAATTATAGCACTCTGTGTGCCCAGTACCAGCTTTTCCCTTGCTTGGAACTCCTTAATGGCTTACCTGTAAAGCCACCAGCTGACAGTGTATTTTTCAGGTAAAAGAAGCTGTCTGCTCTTCTTAATGCCCAGAGGAGAAGTCTGCTGTTTCCTGATGGAGTGATCGCTTGGGTCGTTGCGTTGGTTGTTTGGGTGGTTGTGTTGGTTGCTTGGGTGGTTGTTGGTTGCTTGGGTGGTTGGTTTTCCAGATCTTGACATATTATTTAAAGCCTTCTGAAAAGATGTGTCACCCACCTGGATGCTGGTCTCTCCCACTTCCATCCAAATAACAGATGCCACCATTTATTGGCTGGAGCACGCGATCCATCATCCCTGCAGCACCACGGGTGTGCGGGCTATACCAGATGGTAGCTCGTTACACGCAAACAGCCCCTTTGTGTGTGCTCTCAGTGAAGACTGTTTATTAGCCAGGACCTAGTGCCACGTACTGATAGGCTTTAGACAGGTCAAGTTTTGTCATCTTCTCCCCACCTGTCATTTTGAAAGTCATGTCTTCGACTTGGCTTAGGCCCAGTCATCAGGGCTTTATGGCCTGCATATGTCAAGAATCCAGCTTCTACCCCAGCTGCCGTAATAAAAATTACAAATAAAAGTTAGTGGACTCAATAAGAATTTCCTGTATAGACTCCAGGATGCTCTGATACATACTCTTTCTTCTTCAACTCACTTTGAGTGAGCTGCAGGAAGCTCTTCCTCTTCCTATCACCCTTAATAGATATAATCATGAGGGAAACCTGTTAGACTGAAGTGCCCCAAAAAGCAACAATAGCGGATCTGATTTTTTCCCATTTGGGATTTTCAACATGCAAATTGTTTTTAAACTATTTTTATGTTTCTTTAAGCACTATAAAATAAGTAAAGGAGCAGTGCATGTTCTTTCTGCTTTTCTTTTGCAGTCATCCATTTCTCCTCTACTTCTTTAAAATAAAAATAAAATTGGCATGAATGATCATTTATTATTCCAAGACAGTCTATATGTTCATGATTTAACCATGTTTCATGATTTAAGCATGTGTCTCTGTGGTTTAGTTACCGATCATAGTTCTACCAAAGAGGGAAGCAAGAATGAGCTCTGCTGAAAATATGAAGGGATTTAAAGCAAACGAAATTGCTTTATTAAGGGATTTCTCCTCTCTTAGCCACTGAAACCTACTGGAACTATTAACTTTATGTCCACTTTTATATTGGAGACCTACATCAGCATCTTTAAAGCGTTTTAAAGTTCAGACATTAAAGATGAGTAATTGCCTCACAATTTTGATGCGTGATGGAGTAAAACATGACCATGCATGTCTGCTGGTGACATTCACAGCTGCACCTATGCACGAGACGTGCAACGGGACAAAAGTCACCTTTACGCTGGGCTAGAGTTTAGCATTGCTGCAGGCACAGTTTAGCATTGCTGCAGTATCCTCCTTTGCCTCTCTTTTATGATAGACATGGGGTGGGAGAAAGCAGAGTGGATGAATGGATGAAATTAGAGCACTTTTCAGCCCTTTATCAGCTTGAAGTATCTCTCTGAGTGAAAAAAAATAGAGGAAGTAGATGTCTGAGCATCTATCTTCACAAGTTTATCGGATGACAGAAGCTGGCTGAAGTCCCCTTTTCAAAAGCCTGATTCTCAGTGTTTTCTCCCAAAAAGGTTAGCGATAAGTGTATCAGCTCCTCCTTGGGCACTGTCCTCTCGCAGGCTGAGCGCTGCTCATCCAAGGGATCCACAACTCTCAGGGGAAAAGCCGGGCATCTGAGAAGCCCACCCCAGGTCATGGCCTACATGTCCAGTGCACAGTGACATTAGCTGTGTAAATGACCTGTTTGGAATTATTCAGGCTCCTTTGTGAATACAGTTAGGACTTGTGGGAGTTAAATGATAGTTGCCGTGCCAAAGTAAAAAGTATATTTTAATGAAACATAAATATTGGATGAAATTTTGCATGGAAATACTCTGGGGTCCAACACATCATTCTGGGAAAGAAAAGACATATTTTTGAATCTCTTAAGGTGCCAACCCATTAATTAGTATGGATATGAAAGATATATGCTTAGATGTATCATTCAAGCAATTACTGAGGAGCATAATTTGACAGGGTGGAGTCTGGCAGTGGTAAGTTATTTTTATGCTCATTTATAGTCCCTTCATTGTCATTTTATTTAGCAGGATCTAAATGAGTAGAGCCAAACACTACTGAGGTTAAGAAGAGCTTTGGTGAGGGGCTTGACACACATTAACAGAGGCAAAGGCAGGGCTGGTGGCTCCTCAGCAGGATCTCTAAGGTGGTTGTTGCCCGTGCAGAGCATGGAAGATGCAGGGACCTACATAAAAGGATGAAGCTACATAAAAGATGAGGCTATGCAAAGGATGAGACTGTGTAAAGGTAGGGAGACCCTCACTTCAACTTTCTACCACCTGTGACAACCTCCACACTCTCAAGGCTGCTCCAGGGCCCTGCAGGCCCTGTCGCAGCAACATGATTTTCCCTGCCTCTCACAGCTTGACACCTTCCCAAAGAACGTTGCTCAGCGAAGTGAAGCAATGCACATTCCTTCAGGCTCCTGATGCTTTTAAGCATTTTGGATCACTTCTGATGTTCAAGCTGGAGAGATTATGATAGCTCAAGGGCACCCTTTGAATTTCAGGCCTCCTAAGAGGTGGCATTTTTCAGGAGGCTTTTCCACAAGAATTTACACCAGCTCTCCTCTAACTTCTCCCATTCATTCCATGCGTTGCTCCACTTGTTTGCTGTGGGTCAAGTCCATGATCTCCATTTTCCTTTGATATTCCCTGAAAGGGGGTCAAAATGAGAGGTGCCATCAAAAGTAGAGCCCAGCTGAGGCGATGGCTCTTTCAAATGGCAATTTATACTTGTGTGCATCCCTGTAAAACATGAGACAGAACCAGAGTTCATCACTGAGTCTGTAACTGAAGCTATAAACAACTTATTTGCTCCCTGCAATGTAAGCAATGGTCTTCTACAGGCATCTTCCATGATATTATTATTGCAAGGGTGAGAACTCTTAGAGTTCTTCTAATAACTTTTTAATTTGCTCTCCACATATTCCTTTCACAATTCTTCCAGCCTCCGAACAACCAAAAATGGAGCATTTTTTGCACTGTTTGTTGTGGATGCAGCTCAGCAGACAGGTAATCTGGTAGTTCAGGCCTGTGAACTGTTGAGAGCAAATAATCTTAAATCTGTGGAGTATATCCAACTACCTTCTACCGAGCTTCTTGGCCTCTGAAGCCTGTACTCAGATTTCTTTCAATATTCCCTGAAAAGTCTGATGGTGGGAACTTAAAGTAACAGAATTTGGCCTGGCAACATTATAAACTGAAACATAAGAAGATTTTTTGTTCCCTGAGCATATCACACTTTCTTTTCTTGGGTATAGCCTAATTTGGGTCTTTTGTATCTGCTTGTTCTACATTTGATTTGCAAGGAACTTGCGGGAAATGCGCTTCAGGAGGGAACAACTTCTGCTACAGCTGCAGGATGCACCAAGTTATTGGTGATCAAGACATCCTAAATTCAGCTGGTCGGACACCTCTCTGGCACTTGTAAGACGCTAAATGCCCATCATAACCTTCAGGGAGCCCAGCGTGTAGGTCAATACAAACAACTTTGAACTCAGTATGCATGCTCCTCTAAAGAGCAACCTTTTACTTCTATTGCTTTTGTACTGTTTTAGCCATATGCCAAATATTGTAATGCCTCATTCTCATTTACCCTTCACATATTAAGGTGAAATCTCTGACCTAGTGCATTCTAATTACTTGGCTTATTAGTTTCACATTATATCAGTAATGGTGTGATAGCCAACATAATTACTAGGACTTGAAAAATTATACTTTGCTGTACTACTTCATGAACTGTGAGATGGCTCTCTCTTCTTATTAACTTTCTTATTTAATGGGTCAACCAGATTTTTCATCTCCCTAGACCATTGATCAAACTGGTAATTTTAGTTTTCAGCTGTATTTGAGAAATTGCCCCTTAAAAATGGTAGGAGCTACGTCTTCCATCACAAAATAAAGGCATATTTATACTTTTCCTCTTTGTTTCTTATTGAGAGACCAACATAATTAGGTAGCTATAGCATGCTGGTTGATTGCCTTCTTTAACTTGTTTTTAACATGTTGAGTGTGAGTTTTGTGAAATTTAGATTTTTCCTCAAGGAAATTATTCTGTCTCTTTCTTTATTTTTTCTTTTGTCAAATTATGGACTATTTTGCTACTCACAGAAAAATATCTGCTTCACCTTTTTGGAGTCAAGGCTTCTTTTTTTTAACTTTTCTGGATGAAAATAAGACTTCAACACTTTTTCTTTATTTGCTTAAGTAAAGCCCTAGCCTTCAGTCAAAGTCCAGTAGGACTGGTGATATTTTTCTGCAGTTTAATCTACAAGTTGATTCTAATTCTGTAAGTCTTTTTGACCCCAAAACTATTTAGTTTGCAGTATGAAGACACAAAAGAGACTATTCTGCCCTGGAAAAATCTCCTGCTGAATGGAAAAAGAAGATTCATATGGGTCACACACCCGCCCTCAAGGCAGTTTTCTGCTCTACTAACGAAAATTGCAGCAATCCTGAAGCCATCGAGGGGCAAAGTTGAGTTTTTCAAGCTACAGGTGGTTGTTCTTTCACCTCAGACCTGACAGAAAATGTGTGACTATCTATAGGAGTCTCCTTTCATATCAGTGGAAGTTGGATGGAATTTTTGATCCTGCTGTCTGATCCGCAAGCTCTTCCTGGGGCTGGCACTCAAGGGTTATTTTCAGTGGTACTATCTTAGAGGCAATTGGATTGAAATAATCAGCAAAGATCCCCAATGCATTCACTGGAACCAATTGCAGGATCATTGCATGGCATTTGCCATGTGAACCTCTACTTTAGCTTTACTGTCACAGCTAGAAGAGCTTATTGTCTTGCTGTCTTGATTCAACCACTTAGTACCATTTAGTTTGAAGGGCAAAGAAGCTACCTCCCTCCCTTTTTATTTATTTATTTATTTTTGGTTTTCTGTTTGTTCTTTTTTTCTCCACCTCATTCTTTTAGGCAGGAAACGATTATTCATCTTGTTCTTTCATAGCTGCCCAAGTGCAAGCGAGAGCTGTGGAGAGAGGCTCCCATAGGACTTCAAGGTTGACTTCAAGCACTGAAAGAATAAACAACTACATCCTTAAGCTCAGATGAGACAGTGCAAAAGATGGCCAGTGATTATGCAATAAATAATAAGAAATCCCATTGTGCTGTAGCCTAGGGAAGAGGAAAAGCTATTCTTATCACAAGATTTCCATGCAATTCTACCGTGCTTGATGC